>NAJL01000054.1:0-156672 GCA_005059885.1 Salinomyces thailandicus | reverse complement strand
GAGAGAGAGAGAGAGGGAGAGAGAGGGAGAGAGAGGGAGAGAGAGAGAGAGAGAGGGTTAGATACTCTGGGTATCCTATCTTATGTATCTAAAGGTATCTCATCTTAACCATCGATCTTCCAATCTTCCTTCCTTCCTTCCTTCCTTCCTTCCTTCCTTCCTTCCTTCCTTCCTTCCTTCCTTCCTTCCTTCCTTCCTTCCTTCCTTCTTTCCTTCTTTCCTTCTTTCCTTCTTTCCTTCTTTCCTTCTTTCCTTCTTTCCTTCTTTCCTCCCTTCCCTCCATCCGCTCCTTGTAAGGAAGATCGAGAGGGTTGGAACACGAAGATTAGATTTCAGATTTCAGATCTCTGGAATCGCTGAATCGCACCGGGGTTCGGGATGAGTTTTTGGTCTCTGGTCTCTAGTCTCTAGGTAAGGTAAGGTAAGGTAAGGTAAGGTCGGGTAAGGTAAGGGAAGGTAAGCTAAGCCCAGCTAAGCTAAGCTAAGATAAGGGAAGGGGGGATGAAAGAAAGAAAGTCTCAGGCATTGTTTCTTGTTAGGCAAAGGGAATGGAATCGCTTTTTTTAGGCAAAGGGAACGAAATCGCTTTTTAGAGGCAAAGGAAAAGTGGAGGAGAGCAAGGAGAAGGAGAAGGAGAAGGAGAAGGAGAAGGAGAAGGAGAAGGAGAAGGAGAAGGAGAAGGAGAAGGAGAAGGAGAAGGAGAAGGAGAAGGAGAAGGAGCGGCGGCGCCGGCGGCGGCGGCGGTATGAGATATGAAAGTAAGGTGAGACTCCCAAGTCTACTAAGGTAGGTACTAAAGTACGCTAGGTTCTGCGTCGTATGTATGATGTGAGGGTGCTTTTTTTCTTTCGCGGAAAGAGGATACATTAGGGAGTAAGAGAGGGGCCGGGAAGTGCGTGTGTTTCTGCTGGTCTTCACGGAGGAGGTGTCTCTACGGATGAGGTGGGTGGGATGCGGTTGAAAATACTAAGGTAGGTAAGGTAGCCGTAGGTAAGGTAGCTTGAGAGGGAGCCATGTATTATAAGGATAGGGTAGGCAGGTAGAGGCGTCTTCTCTAGCGGCTCGTTTTGTGTCTGCGGCAAGCCAATATACAGTATCTTGTCTCCCACTATACAAGAAAGGCCACGTCGAGCTCCTACACTCAGTCTGATATCACCGCCTGCTCTCCTGCCCCTGCCCCTGCCCCTGGCCCTGCTCCTCGCGCGCGTCGTCGAAATTCTCCTCGTCCCCACTCCCACTCCCGTTGTCGCCTGGACTCACACTCCGACTCGTCCCGGGCTCGCTACGCTCTATACTCAATTTCGAAACCACACTGGCGCCTCGACTCGGGGTCAGTCTTCCCGGTCCCGCCTCGCTACCCTGGCGCCCGCCATCGCCAGCTGAGAGCGAAGACGTCTGATGTAGCTGGCGCATTTTCTCCGCGCGCTGCTTCCACTGGCCCGTGTCCCAGAAAGCCAGCGATTCGTTGCCTTCGATCATGATCGGGTTGTGATCCTTGCTGCTATGGTAGGGACCGTTTCCTTTGGCGTGGTTTTCGGCCTTGGTGTGACGGGCAGCGTTTTGCGGGAGTGGTGGGGGTTGGCTGTCGTCGGTAGCTTCCGGAGAGCCTTTCGAGCCTTTCCTGGTGGATTTGACGCTGTGAGGGCGGGCGGTGTGACCGTGGGTGTCTGTGGATTTCCGAGGCGAGATGCTGCGACTGGTGTGCTTGGAGGTGGATCTTCGCGCGCCGTTGCTGGCGATGCCTTGACGCCATGATAGGATTCTCTCGCTGGGCGCTTGGGTTGAGACGCTACCTCGCGCCGATCGTAAGGATCGCTGGCTGTTCTTTGTGGCCAGACTGCCGGATACGCTGGCACGCCCACTCCGTTTGGTGAAGAGCGAGGCCCGTTCGGCGTCGTCGCTCTTCCGCTTCGAAGACGCACAGTCTTGTCGGAAGACCTTGATCTTGCCCATAAAGTCCGCCGTCACGATGATACTGCCGCCTTTATGATCTGAGCGATTCCAATACGCTGATGAGGGCCGTGGCTTATCAAAGCGAGCATCCACATCTGCCGGCGTAGTGAGCCCACTGCCGCTCTCCGTTGGGGGTCTGGAAGATGCTTCGGACTGCGCACGCTCAGCCCGACTTCTTAGCGTGACCGGTGGCGGATTGCAGAGGTCGTAAACCGGGTCTTCACTCTGCGCGAGTAGCTGCCGCGTCTTTGACGGCGCCATACAGACGCACGTCGTGATAGTGTCGTGCGCTTCAAACATTTCCATAGGATGCTTATCGCGTTTGTCGCCATCCAGCGCGTCGAGGGACCAGAGGTACGCCTTCCGGTCCTCGGAGCCGCTGACGACGTAACGCCCGTCATCACTGAGACTGGCGCGGATCTGAGAACAGCTGTTCACGTTGCCGCGAAACTTGAGCTCGAGGCTCTTGTCTCGGAAGTTGTACAGCCGCACTCGCGAGTCGTTGCTGGTGATCAGGAGCTTGATGTCGCCAGTGGTAGAATGATGCGCCTGAATACCGGTAATCTTACTCCCCTTCGCATTCTGGCCTCGTGTCGAGCGATTGTGGATCTGCGTTTGATATTTCAGGCCTTCGGTCTCGTAGAATACACACAGACCCGACAAGCAGCCTGCTATGCAGTACTTGCCGTCCGGAGTAAAAGCGACCGCGGTGATCATGTCAGGAAGCTGAACAGAGTAAGCTACGCCTTTGTCCGGTATACTCCACAGCCTCAGCCGTTGATCCAATGATCCGGCGAGGAAGAAACGATCGTCTTTGGGGTGAAAGGAGATGCTAGGAACAAAGTCGTTGTGGTTGAATGTGCAAAGACACTCCGCTCGACTCATATGCCACAGTCGGACGGTCTTGTCCATGGAAGAAGACAGTAGGAAGTTGTTCTTGCTCCAACTGAGATCTAGAACAGTAGATGTGTGGCCTTCAAACTCGCGTACAGGCTGACGCAAAAAGACTGGCGCACTCAGATGACCGGCTTGCAAGGTCGTGCCATTTGCCTCGCTCTCCTTCGACTCCTGCTTCTCGTGATTTTGCCGGTCGTCCGAGCTAGAAAGCACACTCCACACCCTCACCACAGTGTCCACGCCCGCTGCCGCAAGGTGCTTGCCATCCTTGCTGAACTCCATCGCCCAGACCGTGTTGGCATTTGGAGTCGCCGAGCTCTTCCGACGCAGCTTATGATTACCCTGAGGAACCTCCACCTTCCTCTTCTTGCTCCCATGAAGCTCCTGAGCGAGAAACAGATTGTCAAACTCCCGTTGCTTCTTGTTCTTGGCGCGCACCTTGATATAGGCAGGCGGCTGCGGGTGTCGCGGACTATAACCCATGTTGTCGATGGGCTGGGCAAAGACCACAGCATCATTGCCCTCCGGTCGGCCGTCGTTGGAGCCCGACTCAGCCTCCGGAGCAGGCTCCTCCATTGTCTCCTTCGCCTTCTTGGAGCCCATGAGCCGACTCAGGAACGACACAGCCTTCACGCCCTTCTTCAGGTCCTTCTGCGCATTCTCGGTCGTCTCCGTTGACTGAGGCTCCTGTACAGCTGGTGCAGCACTCGCTTCCTTCGTCGTCTTCTCATGGCGGAGCACGCCCGCATCTGCCGTATTCGGTCGCTTCGGACTGGAGCCCACCATCAGGGCGTTGGTGCGCTTCATGATTTGCTGGAGTGCGACGCACAGTCAGCACTTGAGTCTGGCGCATGCTGACCATGAGCCGCAGCTGACATGTGTGTGTCACGTGGTGTCATGTGCCTTACTTGCGATAGGGGATCGATGGCCATGTCCGCCTCGCGCCTCTCGCTTGCGCTGCTGTCGCCATCGGGCGGCTGAGAGCTGTCGGTACTCGGGGCGACGGCACTCTTCGACGATGTTGGTCGGCCGAGTCGCTTGTTGCTATTGGGCGATGGCCAGGCACTGCTGGACGAGTCCGGTCTGCCTACCGCCACGTCCATCGTCAGCATTCATGTGCGCATGCCACATGAACACACCACGTCGCGCGCAGTGCCGCCGAGCGTGAAGGAAGTCGAGCGGAAAGCAACGTAGAAGATGGAACGATGACATACTATGATAACTACTTCTGCTTCCGGGACGGCCGGAAAGGATCGAGTCCCGGGTGCCTTTCCCTTCCGCGGCATCATCGTCCGCATTGGTATTACTGTTCTTTCTGGCGCGTCGCGTGATGGGAGATTGGGTGGGCGACGGCGACGGAGCCAAGTCGCGATTCTGCGGATCGGTCAGGGTGATGGCCGGGACTCGCTCCGCCATATCGACGGGGGGGCTGGCGGGGTGCTGAAGCAGCAAGAGCGGCGGCCGTCTCCCATCGACATGGGGATAGACAGTCGAGAGTCTCACGGATGATTATGTAAGAAGTGGTTAAAGATTGGTGTGGTGGACAAGAGTGGAGGCTAACAATACATGACCCAAGGCGTAAGGTATAGATGTTTGAGCGATAAGGTGATATGAGTACTAGGTACTTGTGGAGGATGTCTTCATGATGGAGAGGTAAGGTAGGCATACGCAGGTACCTTATACAAGGTCAGGCAGGTACCTAAAGGTAGGAGGTAGCAAGTGCAAGTGCAGGTGGGATGCGACGGACCAGACGGCATTACGTCATCTTAATTGAGCACTACAACACAGGGCACCTCACATGCACAGCTGAGTCGGGATGGCACCAGCGGACTTGTGGCTCTAGCCGGGGCTCTATCAACTCCAGATTGAAATAAGTACCTACCTTATACCATTCTTCAGTACGAATTTATACGATATGATGACGTTGGGGTCGGACGCTGGCCTCCAGGCTACGTCAGCCAGTGACTACTCATGCTCTTACCTCGATCGACGGCGCAGAAATGATCGTGAAGTGTTTACGCCCGGGGACTCAGCATTGACAAGTTGCTTCGATGTTACGCTGTACCAGGCGAAATTGGAAGAGCCTGCCATCTGAGACCCCCCTCTGACAGTATAGCTCGAATTATAAGCCGCTCATGTGCTTTTTCCATGGCCATTTCATAGTAGACTAAAGGCCGTGGCCACAGAGCCGATGTGGATGTGGCTGTATGAGAACAACATGTCGCAGTGTTTCAAGAGATCTTAGTCTGCTTGCGCTGTATTCCCAGAGAGATCGTTCTCCGCTGTGGCCCTAAATGGTTCTGTCTGCCGGGTTCAGCTGCACTGCAGGTCAACAGCTGATCATGTGCAGTCCTTCCGCAAGAAGTGTCCGCCAAAAGAAAGTGGCGCGGCGGGTCGATCAGAAATACTTCCTAGCACTGCCGCTGTAGCCTTGATGAACCTCTGTTGACAGGACACTGATGCCAAAATCCCAAAAGCGTCACCCTCGCAGGAGTGACACGCGGCTACTCATGCGTCTTCGCCCACTCACGATACCAATCTAGACAACCTGCATTCGCCACGCTCGCGCTCGTCTTGACGTTCATCCCACACAAGATCTGCTTGACCGCGCCTTCCACCTTCTTGCCGTTGGTCGTGACTGGGATCTCTGGACACTGATCGATGATACCCGGTACATGTCGCGCAGACAACTCTTTGCGCACGACGGCCTTGATGCGGTCTACTAGGCTGTCACTAAAGTCCACGCCTTCTCTCATTTTCAAGAAGAGCACGACCGTCTCGTCGCTGTCTTGTTCCCGTCGACGTCCGATGCAAAGCGCATCTTCGACCTCTTCCGGACAGAACCCTAGTATCAAATTGTACAATTCTGCACTCCCGAATCGGATCCCTGAAGGCTTCAAGATTCCATCGGATCTACCGAGCATGAACAGCCCTCCCGTCTTGGGGTTGAAGCGTACAAAGTCGCCATGATGCCACACCCCTTCGAATTGCTCGAAGTAGCTACTCTTGTACTTCTCCGCGCCTTTCCCAGGCTGATCTGGTGGTGACCAGAACATTGTGGGCGCACATGGGAAGGGCTTAACGCAGACCAGGTCGCCCGGCTCCCCGGACGAGCTGACATCTTTGCCGGTATAGTCCCATGCCTGTACTGCCATTCCCAGGCCTAGAACCTGAATTTCGCCTTTATACACAGGGTGAAGAGGACAAGGAGCGCCAAACAGGGAGACAATGTCTGTTCCGCCCGTGATGGAGCCGAGGTTGATCTGGCCAAAAGCGCGATAGACGTACTCGAAGGTCGATGGTGCAAGAGGGGAGCCGGTGGAGTAGATAGCTTTCAAAGTCTTGAGAGAGAGACCATGGTCTTTAGGCAAGATAGACTTCTGCTCAAGGACCGAGAGATACTTCGCGGAAGTGCCGAATTGCGTAATCCCTAACTCGTCGATGAGTTTGGGCATGGCAAGGTCATCCTTTACGCTTGCACCATTGGAAAGGTACTGGAAGGGTGACCCGTCGTAGAGGACGAGCGTGGCTCCTGAAGCAAGACCAGAGACGAGCCAGTGCCACATCATCCATGTGCAGGTTGTGAAGTACATGAGTCTATCGCCGGGCCGAATGTCACTCTGAAGTATGTGCTCTTTCTTATGCTGGATCAGTGTGCCAATGGCGCCATGGACGATACATTTAGGGGCACCGGTCGTCCCGCTAGAATATAGTATATACGTAGGCCAGTCTGCTGAGAGTTGCTCGAAGCGTAGGACCTCGGGCGGTGATGAATTCATACTGATAAATCTGCTGTATGTGAAGATGTCGGATGTTGCCCCGGGGGAATCGATGCTTGAGTCGGCATTGGATGCGGTCTCGAAGATGACAGTGGCGCTCAATGTCGGCAGTGATGCTATGATCTCTTTGACCTTGGGGAGTACGGGATGAGTTTTACCGTTGTACATGACGGCGTTGTCAGTGAAGAGCAGGGTGGGCTCGATCTGTACCATGCGATCTAACACTGCAGTCACACCGGTGTCCGGGCTCACGGCAGTCCAAATAGCGCCCAGGGAGCTCGCCGCGAGCATAGCGACAAGTGCGTTGGTATGGTTTGCCACAAAGCCTGCAACACGGTCGCCGGCCTTCAGATTCACAGCCAGCATGCCAGCTTGACATTGGCGTACCCTCTCCCGCAGCTCCTTCCAGCTCACCGTCTGCCTCGTCGTCTCAGTGGCTCCGATGACGGCCGGCGAGTTCTCGTCCACCTCTTGCATCGGATACAGCAGGTTCTCGGCGAAGTTGAGCTTGGCGCCTTCGAACCAGGCTGGACGTGGGAACATGGTCCGATCGTCGGAAACCACGCTCGAATATGGATGTGAGGCTCTGACGCCGCAGTAATCCCACACCTCACCCCATAACTGCTCCACGTTCTTGATGCTCCATTGATATAGCTCGTCATATGTCTTGAAGTCTTTCTGGTATTTCTGATTGACCTTCTGCAGAAACTCCCACATCTGGGTGTCTTCCGGGGAGGCGTGTCTCCAGAGGAGGTTATCCTCGACGGTACCGCCAGCCGTTTCTGCCATCTTCATCCAATGCCTTTGCTGTGATAATTCCGTCCCGCTGCGATCGTTCTCGAAACACCCATCTCCACCATCTCGAGAGGTCTTGAGGGGCCGGAGGAGGTGGGGTTGAGCTCCTCGGATGGACGAACGGGGATAACCACGGGAATTCAGTTTACGGTTGGCTGTCAAGGCAGTTTCCATTCGTCACACAGACTACAGGTAATGACAACACTAATACGTGAACCTCCATTGGAACCAAGTCACTTTTCAGTCAGATCTACGACAGACACCCAAATGTCTCAAACCCCCGCGCCGCAGTAGCCAGCCCCGATATCACCCACCGAACATCATTCACCCTCTGCCACAACAAGATCAAGTCCTTCATCTCAGTCCTCTCCGCCCACCGCCTCGAGGCTGCAAAGGATCCGTGCTTGTCGGCCGATGGATGCTAGATGGCCTTGTCTGGCACCCGAATGTCGTCACACAGAAGCTGCACTTTCCACTTCGCGGCCCCGTCGATGCCGGGCTTCATGTAGAAGAAGGTGATAAGCATGATACTGAAGATGCATGTGGCTGCCGCGACGTAGTCGTTGCTCTGTCTCGGCAATGGAGCCGAGTATGTAAGGAAGGCATTGGCTACGGTAGCTGGAGCTATAGGAGGAGGCGGCACCCATACTAGACCGTACTGGTAGCCGTTCAGCCACTGTCGAGTCATAATCTCTGATTCATCAGGTGTTGGACGATGGGCTCGACAACTGCAAGACTATACGATGCCGTCAAGCCCGTCGGCGAAGTATCAGCTGGCGCTCATCGCACGGTCTCTGATAGACGGTGACCGGCAGTACCTGTGTAGAAGGCGGGCCATATAATACCGATGAACCTGGCGAACGGGAGAAATGTAGAAGTTTCCATCTTGCCAACGTGGGCGGTGAACCGGGCCTTGGGCCGTCTTACGTGCTCGCTGGAGACGGCCACGGATCGAAAAAGTGACGGAAAGTCACATTGCAGTGATTGCACGGCAGACTGCTAATATCTCAGCAATTTACCAAACGTTCATCAGGATTGGCAGGGATGCGGGCTCCAAGTCAGTCTACCTTAGTTACCTCTTCGACGATCTAGCTCATATGAGACCGACTTGCCAAGCTGATGATGTGATAGCTCAGGGCGCTGGCTGCACTCATACCACACATTACACACGCCGTAGTACAAGGTGATAATGTGAGCAGAGGCCTTTGCGGGCACATATCAGACTGCTCTTTAGGTCCTGGGAGGCAAAGCCCTAATGGGAGTTTTCCTTCTTACAGAGCACAGTCTGCCACATAGATTCGCTGGCTGAAGGCTCATGCGATGCAGCCCGCCTCGAAGCACTGCGTGGACGATAGGCACGTCTCGCTGACTACCTACGAATCATCTCATGTCAAAGCTGAAAGGTATACCGTGAGACCAGATGGAAGTATCACGTGTCAGATTGTACCCTTCGACACGACGGAAGGATCGTCGTAATAGCGCCATTGCGCGCAGAAGCGAACCGCCGTGCAGCTAGGGCAAATGCTCGGTAGGGAACACAACGACCGACTCACACACTGATGACAAAGTACACCTCTCGTCTTGTTCTAACACTTTCAAACCCAACTGAACGCCAGCAGTGGATTCGCTTGAGCGGTTTGTCTTAGTCCGCAATTCACCATGCTATGACGCAGCGCGACACACTTCGGTGTGTATTGACAACATGGGGCGAATGCTTCAGCTGTGGCCTGCGTACCTGCAAGGCTACTTTGTGGCGGTCTCGGCAGCCTCAACATGGCATCTATCGTCGGAGCGGCTGATCCGACGTCAAGATCGACGTCGATGAGGCTCCGGCCTTGAAAGACTGCATTGCGGCGACAGCCTTCCCCCTCTTCATCTTCACTGAAACTCGAATCGCCCTACCAGGAGCAGGCTCGAAGAGCTCATACGTAGTGCCATGTCTGTCGGAACGACGAGGGGCCCTCGAAAGCAGGCGCTTTCAGATGCAGTCCGGCGCCTTCGCGAACATGTTCAGGATGGCGAGCTACTTCTTGTACAGGCTGATGTTGCGAAGACAAAGACCGAGCTGGATGTAGCAGAGCAAGAGAAAGTCCTCGCAATAGGGCTAGCATTAGCGTGTGATAAGGGAAAACACTCAGTAATCGAGTTCCTACTCTCGCAGGGAGCGGATCCGAATCTGTCCGCGACGAGTCGGGCGCCACCGCTGCGCAGGGCCGTCAAAAGTTGTGCGGCGGAGAGAGTGGTGCAGCTCCTCCTCGATCATGGCGCAAAAGTCGACGCTACTGACAACGAAGGCAAAACGCCGCTCATGTATGCCAAGTGTATCGAGATCGTCAATCTCTTGCTCGACCGCAAAGCCAATGTGGAGGCTAAGGATCACGATGGAAATACTGCCCTCATGAACCATCTTCTGCGAGACCAGACTTCGGACATGGCCAAGCTACTTATTGATCGCGGTGCCGATATTGAGGCAGTCGACAATGTCGGCAGATCAATACTCTTCACGGCTGTCTGGAAGAACCATCTCAGCATAGTTGAGATGTTGCTCTTCAGTCGGGGCCTTGACGTTAGCAAGATGGATGAGCGTCGGCGGAATGTCTGGCATCACCTCGCGATAGACGTGGCCAGACGGTTTCACGATGAGGGTAGCTCTACCGGCAAGATACTGGACCTACTGCTCAGGGCCACTCGGAATAAGGATGTGGCTGAAGCTCAGGACGTCCGACAAAGGACAGCTCTGCACTGGGCTGCGAGCTTTGGCAATATCCTGGTGGCGAAAGTATTGCTGGAGCGCATGTCGTTTGAGGTCGATGCGAGAGAGCACAGGGCTAGGACCCCTCTACATCTCGCGGTAAGGTTTGCTGATACTGTGGAGCTGGAGCAGGGTGAGTCGGCTTCTTCCACAGGTAGCTCAGCTCGTCACCAAATGTCGCCTACTGCCGTTGACTTGAATAGAAGCTCGCCTAAACGTCAGCGAAGGCCTTTCAGTATGCGAGGTGGGAGTTTGGCGAAGCTCACGCACGAACGAGCCCGGCTCCTTGCTTTGCCGGAAGCTTTTATAACGCTCCTATTGAAGCATGGCGCTAACGTAGACGCGGAAACGGACGCTCGTTGGACTGTTTTACATACGGCATGCGCTGAGCAACCTTTTGTAAGCGTGGTAGAACGTCTTTTGGTAGCAGGTGCTCAACCGAATGCGAAAACCCAGAGCGGCAAGACACCATTCCATCTGGCTTGCGAGGCGGGCAGGCTTGACATTGTAAAGTTTCTCCTGGAAAAGCAGGAGGTTCATATCGACAGTAAAGACAACTTCGGCAATACACCATTGCTGGGCGCTGCAACATCCGGCCATGTCGAAATTGTCAGGCTGCTTGCTCCCTGGACAGAAAGATACCGGGGACGCCTTACGGATGAGGCGAGGAGGGCGGCGGAGAGCTTTACCGCCACCGTGGTAGACTTTGACAAGCAAAATACGACATACAAAAGACGAATTCGACACAGAAAGGCCACTGTCTACGATCTACTGTACGCGGATCCATCAGCAACCAAATCAAGCACTGTCTGTGGTAATAGCGATAGAGCAGACTTTAGATGGATCCATTTGCCTGTCAACAACGTTACGTGGTGCCACGAGCTCTTGACGAAGCGATTCATCGAAGAGGGCTCTGCTGACGTTGAGGGCTTCAAAGTGTTAGAAAGATCCTTCCTCCAACAGCATCGGGGTCAGCGGGTTCATGCCAACTACATGCGTCCCGTTTGTAGGACTGTCCCTAGATCACGCAATCATGTCGAGAAGTTCGATGAGGTGCGGCAGTCACCAATCAAAGATCGCGAGGGAAAGCCTCCGAAATCACAAGAGGGCACTGTACAGGTGCCACGCATGGTGCGCTCCAGTACAGGTCTCTCCACTACGACGCTGTCGACGAACGGCGATGCACCAAAGATACCGATGCCTCGTCGGTCCTCGACAATGCTGAGCGTGGCTCTTGAGCGCGAAGCGGAGCAAGCAGTCTCAGCTTATGCCCGTAGAAAGTCACAACCGGGAACAGGCCGAGCCCATAATCCCATGCAAGAAGCCCTCGACAGATCCGCGGCCTACCCCGAACACAATACATTCATGTTTGCGCCCTACCTTCACTTTGAGACTGATGCACGACGCCGGGAAATGCAAGCGGCAATGGCTGCGGTACAAAGAGCAGACTTGCCAGCAGGCGAAAGCAGACGAATTGTCACCACATTGGAAGCCGATCGCAAGGCACTCCAAAATGAGCCCGACTATGTTGCTCTCATCAAAGCACATCTCCCTAAAACTCTTCATATCAGGAGGACGCTCGATCAGTCTTTCTATCGAACTATCGAAACAAATTTACGTGACACTGACCAAGTCGTCTACCGATATGGAAAAAGTCTTGTTGAGCAGGGTCATTGCTGTCTTGACGACGTGAAAGTTTTGATGGTAGACCAACTGTGGATGTGGATCCTCGGTGACGATCTCTTAGTGACTAGGCTTTCCACAGCGATGGAGGCAGCCGCCCAAAGACTCTTTGAACGTCTTGGAGGGTATCATGGAGGAGATCTATTCTGCTACAGGCGATAGTGTTGATAGTGTCTACGAGCTTGCCGTGCTAGTGGCCGGGCGCTGTTTCGGTACATTCGACCAATCGACTGTGCGGTCAGACGGAGAGGGATCGCGATTCCTCGACATGTTTGAGTCGTCGATTGGAAAAACGATGGACGACGAGACCCATCTATTCGCCAACTTCGACGAGGCGTCTCGAGAAGTGTCTGATTTCTTACAAGGCACTTTAGCTTCGCAGTCCCAGCAGGTGCGTGAATCGAAGGAATTCCGAAAGCCTAGAGCAGCGCATAAGCAGCAGGCAGATCCCGTCGACCTCGACCGCATGCATAAAGAACAGTCGCCAAGAGCGATGCAGACGCTGCTCGACATTGCGGCAGAAATAAAACTGTTGTCTGACGTCAAAGACATCCGAGACGAGCTTGACATGCTCAAGTTGATATTTCAGCAGCAGACGCAGGTCATACCGGGCATCTATGAGGCGGTCGAAACTATCATAGTCGAGGAGACGATCAAAAAGTCCAAGATCCGACGTCGGATCCAGCAACACGAGCGCGCGATCGACCGTTCGGTCCAGGAGATTGAAAGAATGGACAAGCCGGCAGAGCGCATCTACATCTCGATTCGTGATCTGCTCGATCTGAAGCAGAAGCATGCAAACGCTGTCGAGGCCAGCTACGCCCGCATCCAAGCAAGTGAGACAGCACGCCAAACAAGCACACTAATGGTCTTCACGGTCGTCACGGTAATCTTCCTGCCTCTCTCCTTCATTGCCGCATTCTTTGACTTGGATATTGCCGAGTTCCCGCACTCAGAAGGCGGGCAGGAGATGAGCTTGGGCTATGCGCTCAAGTATATCCTTGGATTTGGAGGGGCCGTCGCCATGGTCTGCGTTGTGCTCGCATTGTCGACCAACAGGATGAAGAGGAGCTTGGAGAGTATGTGGTCGGGTACACCCGCTTTTATAGGTAAAGGAAGGCGCTCGCCGGACGAGGGAACGTCAGCTCCAAAGCACTGTGTTCCTGAGCCCACTATTCCAACGATGGGAGGCGTTCGCTCGCGCTCATGGAGGACGCTGCGGCCTGCGAGCATGCCGGCCGATGGAGTCCGGGACGGTGATGTGGTCTAGAGAAAGCGTTTGCATGGCTTGGACGACATTGGTCTGTCTTTTCAACACTACGCTAAATCGACATGGTCTAGTAGAACAGGGTATCAAAACGACTGAAAACTCCTCTCCCGTAGTAGTCTTAGTATCTCAGGATCCTCACGTCCAAAGACTCGATGTTGTGTCTCATGACTACCTTCTTGTAGCTGGAGTTGCTGCAGAGCTAGGTCGTCACTGAAGAGCACCGATTTTCCTAGAAGCGTCCAGTGAGCATCCTGTGGTGTCTGTTTGAAGCAATTGATTGGGGACACTCTGTGCTGCAAGATCCAGAGGCGCGCTAGATGAATATAATCTGTATCAAGGAGGGCCGTCGGAACAGCAAGGCGTATGTTGCTAGGGGGTACAAAGGTAAGGACTTTGCCTCCTGTCGCAGTCGCAATCCACATCGGCCGCCATTCTTCTCGATGCAAGATCTGGCGCTGAGGCATTCCCCGTATGACGAGGAAGTTGACGAAATCCATGATGAATCCAGCAGCCTGCACTGACCAAGCAGATTCGGGCCATCTGCCATCTGTAGACTTTAGAGCCACCATCAGGTTGAAAGCCGCCTCGCCGTCGTGCTTCCATCGACTAACGTTGTATCGAACACAAACATCCTCAACAAAAGAGGCACCGCACTCAAAGATACAGGCCAATGTTTGAACGTACACCTCCTTCATAGATCCAAAGTGCCGATTAGCCGCTGCGTCCTCGATAAGATAGCGCTGTCGATTACGGCCCAGCTTTCGTCTCAGGCAAAAGTCAACGAAGCGATTGGCAAGCTTCAAGTTGGCAGCATCTTCGAAGCCGTGGCGCACTTGGTAGCCGCTCCCCCAAAATTTGAGGTCGAGTTGGACGTAGTGGTCGCCGCCCTCTAGCCCAGTCTCGATCGGCAGCGAGCCTGCAAAGCGGTGCAGCGTTCGGTAATTGTTCAGACCTGAGTCCACATTAGTCGGTTCGAACAACCAGGTAGATGAGGCACTTGGCGACAGGGGAGAGACACTGTCGGTTTGGGCCAGACGCATGGGTGGTCCAACTGAGCACAGGGCGCCAGGGTCTTGTGCCGCCAGCGAGAGAGTCAGAAGCATGTAGAAGCATTCCGAGGTGGTAAGTGGCATGGACGGATCTCGCATCGCCGGTGTGAGGGCAAGGCCGCACTCCAATGAGTTCAGGATGATCGCAATTTTGTCCTTCATGGCATCAGCAGCTCTCTGCCTGGCAGGGATTCTGGGGTCACCGCCGGCCTCCATGCCAAAGACCTCCGAGACGACGGTGGTGAAGTTTCCATGGTGGGAGCGAAGATGCCGATCGCTCAGCTTGCTTCTATCGCGGAAGAACGCATGCAGCGGTGGCTTGACCAGCTCAACATCAGGATCAAATGGGACCTCGATCGCGAGGGAAAGGAGGTGAGTCAGACAGGTACTTGTGAATCGGACAACGCTCTTCGTCCTAGATGTCTCCGAAGAGACGCTAGGCACAAGGAACACATGATCGCGCGCGAGCCGCATCTCGTGACGGCACCAAGCTCGCTTGAACCACGACGAGCGGAGGATTTTTCGGAGTACGTCGTACAGGTCTTCGTGGGTATCCAAGAAGGGCGGTTGCTTGCCACGAAACCGCTTGTTCGGGGCAACGTGGTACATCTGAGCAAATTCCTTCATGTGGTTGCTGAGCACAGAATCCTCTCGGGCGTCTAGTTCGATGTCGTCCAGGGCAACCACGACTAGACGAGCACTCCGATATACCATGTCCATAGCGGTCATCGACACTGTGGTCTCACTGCGATTCTCTTGATCTATGCATATCTGATCAATCCAAACACCCTCATCTTCTGACTGACGTTCGTCCCACACGGCCTGAAATACCTCGGGATCCAGTGGCAGAGTGAATCGGACGGTTTCTTTCGTCACATGTAGCTTTCGCCTGTAACTGAGGGCAATGTAGGTAGAATGCTGCGGGACCCTGGCAACGTGGCGATCGTAGACTAGTCTGAAGTTGAAGCTTTCTCTGGCGTCAGGCTTCAAGACGAATTGCTTTGCGACGTTCGAATCGAGACGGGCAAGTCGAGCCAGCAAGTCTGCGGGATCAGCTTCGGCTTCAGCTTCGACTCCAAGCATCCATGACTTTTCGGCGAAGCTGAGGAGATGCACGTTCGCAAAAGCCACGTGATGGTGATGGGGTCGTCCAATGTGCTTGATGGAAAAGTGGCACGGCTCACTGGCAGAGCGCCCTGCTTTGCTTCCGCCTGAACTGCCATTCATCCGTCGCACGGCTCCGCGCTCGTTGTCGGATGCAGAACCACTGAGACGACTGCGCCGCCCAGTCAATAACACGTCAGAGAGTCTACGGCCTTGCGAAATAGTATAATGCCCGGTCTCCTTTTCTCCTAGTTGCCGTGAGGGGGACCTGGAAGAAGAAGCGAGGGCAGACTCAGGGCTTGAGTCTGGGTCAGCACCCTGTTCCTGTTCAACGAACCCAGTAGGTCGCTTGACAACCATCTGGAACGGCGCATGGTCTGGAATCGCAGTATTCGCCCTTCTCGGCTCGTTGGAATGGAGGAGCGGGAGCTGAAAGGCGTCCAAGGATGTATTCCGGGTATGCGACCTGTGCCAGGTGAAGGACATACTCGGTCGTGTTGTCGTGGAAGGACCGCTTGAGTGCTCTTCACTAGAAGTCTGATCGTGCGAAATGTCACTGCTGAATCCACGGCGGTGATTTGATCTGGCCTTGGAAGGCGACATTGCATTGTCGGGCGAAAGGTATTGACTGCTCCGGAGATCGTCGGTCGACAGAATTTGAGAACCATGGCTAAGGGTCGGTCGATTACGAGGACGCAGAGGTTGTTGACCGAACGCCCTATAGGCACTCATGAACTGCTGAAAAGAACGGAGCCTCTCCGTCGTCTCTCGTGGTGCTCTTTCGAAGTATTCTCTCTTCCACTTTGACCGCTCATACATCTCTTTCTGCCTCTCAGCTTCTAATTCGGCCTCAAACTTGTCCATCATTGAATCTTTGTACCGATCGAATGCCGCCAATTCATTTCGACGTAGTTTCTCGTACTTCTTCCGCCGCAAAGCAAAGTAATCGCCCTCCTCCTCCTTAGCAGTATTGGAGGCTTTCCCAGATAAGCCTTGACGCCCTACTCGCTTCGAGAGGGAGCCGACACGACCGAGCTTTCCTCTGCCCTCAACGCCGTTGCTCGAGCCTTTCAAGGTTCTTTCTCTGATTGTCTGGCGTCGAATGGGGCCCACGTATTGGAGGTCATCGTCGTCGGCATCGCTAGAGGGATGTCCTTCGAATTCAGGACTGGGCTGCCTTTGATTTTGAGTGATCTGCTCGTCGCTCGAAAGCAGATCTGCCATACGAGAGAGCAAAGCATCCTGCTCCTCAGCCAGCCGTAAGAGCTCAAGGTACCGTCGCCGCTTTTCCGGGTCCGCAAGGCATCGCCATGCTTGGTTTACAAGCTCAAACTGGTCGGCGAGCGGCTGCTTTGAATCCTCGTTCCCTTGGTGTCGATTGGGGTGGTATCTTCGAGCCAGCTCCCGGTACCTAGCCTTGATCGTCGTGGCTGAGGCGTCCCTTTCCAATCCGAGTGCCTGGAAAGGGTCGAAGGGTTCTGGTGCCGCCATTAAAGCTGCATTGAGGCCCTGATGGACCACAGAATCCTGCTTCCATGCTTTAGAAGGTCGTTGCTATGTATATACACCCAAGGCTCTAGAGCTTAGACATCATCCAGATCGGCAACATGCGAAGCCACACGGTCCATGCCGCGCGTGCATGTTCCGCTTCCGCCAATCCGCCCGTTCAGTGCCGTCCTAATGTGGCAGACACTGGACGAGAGCGTCGACAGAAGAGCAACGGAGTAGGGCAGTTGGGAACTGCTGTGAGACTCTGCTGCCACAGATAACGCCGCGAGCGACTGTGAGTCTCCGGCGCAAGGGGAACTCGGAACCCGACTCTCAGGTTAGACAGTCGGACGACAACGGCGTGACCGAGCTGGAATACCCAGCTATGCAAAACATTGACACTTGTGTAAGCTATGGCGGAAGGGATTGCACCTTACGCTCGGGAGTGGTGAAACCTCACCAGCCCTATTCTCACCAGCCTAAGGATAGCACAGAAGCAAACCGGAATGCACAGCAGCACGGAGCGGGCAACTTGCGCCTAAGAAGGCCGCGACCGTCGCGGTGCAGTAGTACCGTTGGGTATATACAGAATCACCACGTGCCAGTCGCACTCCTTACTCGGCCTTTCAGTTCTCGTTCAAATTTCTCGAGACCCTCATCGTGCGTCTTCTTATGGCGAGCCTGGCTGTATCTGAACGCACGACATTAGCACGGCCAGCGAGAACTGATCTACAACGACTTACTTAAACCACCATACCCAAGCCGCGTACACGACCAGTGTGAGAGGGATGGTGACGACGAAGTACACCCACGTATACGGGGACGCGATGCTATTTTCGTCTTCGAACGGCCACTGGAACATTTGCATCCCGAAGAATGACTACGTCGAGTCAACGTGTGTATCTGTTAGGTTGAGGAAGGGTTTTACTCACTACTACTGCCGTTCCTGGCAGGAATGTAAGGGTGACTGCGACAAGTCAACAGCTGGGTCTCTTGTCTTGGGTCAGAAAAAACTTACGGACTGCTATGGTCTTCATAGCTGCGGAGTCTTGACGTGTCTCTTCGGCAACTTGTGCAGTCGCAGCGGCCATCTCGAGGTTCAGAAGATTATCACGTCTTGCCTCCTCCGCGATCCTCTTGTTGCTCTCGGCTAGCTGAATGTTGAGCTTGTTGTCTCGTTGGATGACATAGTTCGAGATCTAGAAACATTCAGCTTGCGAGGCTTGATACACAAGACAGCCGAGACATACCGCCTTGGACTGGTTTTTGATCCGTCGTGGAAGGATGGCTAAATCTCTTTGGACCTGGCGTGAGTATCGTGTCTGCTGATCTATCTGCAGACGCGACACCTCGATATAATCTTCTCCACCCTCCCAAAGCGGCCGCCATAGCCTGTGATAACTATCTATGTGGAGAGTCAGATTCTCGGCGAGCTCCACTTCAAAGTCTGAGCGTCGTTGCAAGCGAATGTGCTCCAGGTTGAGACGATTCAGCAACTTGTAATCGCCCTGATCTTCTAGTTTGATATCTCCCTCGGCGATCCTTTTCTCGGTGGACGTGACATCCCTCGAAAGCCTCTGGACGTGGCTCAAGGTCTCATCGACATGATGGACCAAGATCCTCAGTGGTAGGATTGTGAAGTCCCTTGGTACCTTGGGGTGCTTATTGTGATACTGCTGACCTGCGAGTAGCGTTCCGAGATCATACCCGTATTGACCATCCGCGACGAACACACCACCGCAGTGACTACGTTCGCGATTGACAAGAGATAGCGAGCAGAAGGAGTGCCCATCTCGAGGTGTCTGAAGCAAGAATGCTGGCCACACTCGTGTCAGCTACATCGTGATGTGTCAAAGTCGTGGGTACGGTACTACCGCAAAAGTCCATCTGCCACGACAAACTTCTGTGGAGGCATTGCATATAGGGAAGGCCTACTCAGGATCCCGTGAGAAACAAGTGAGGCAGAGCCGCCTCCATCCCTCCTCCACAGATGCTCGTATTCGTCTGACACCCAGCCCTGATGCTTGATAATCTTGTGAAGATCTGGCTTGAGCGGCAGTTTGCTGGTGTCTTCCAGATTAGCGCTCACAGCGTTCGCTACCCTGTGTAACCACGTCAGACAGTCACCCTCGACCAGGGATGGCTTGCCTACAGCAGTTTGAAGCGGACGGTACTGTCATCATAGCTTCTGTCGATCTACGTACAGTCAGTCATCTGACCTTTCCGAAATGCAGGCCATATATGTATGGGCTCGGCAGTCTCCCAGGCCGTGCAGCATCTGCCAGCGTCCAAGAAAGGGTCGGCACCTAACCGACCGCAACCGTGGTACAATCTTGAACCAGCCGATCGGCGCACAACGTGGACACGAAGATGCCGTGATCGCAATGTCCCAGACGCGGCAAGCTCGTTGGACGCTCATGAGTTACTGACCTTGTGGTTGATCAAGAAGTCGTCATCGTCGAGCTCTCGTAGCGGACGAGTCTTGATGTGGTTTGGGAAGCGCCAGTCGTTGTGTTCGAGCTGAGAGTCTCTGATCTCGAAGGTGTGCACTGCCATGTGCCGGGTTGCCGCAGGTTTCACCGCCGGGTCGGTGAAACATTCCTTGTGGCACTTGATCGACAGAGATACGACGTCGGTGGCGTACACGAAATCATCAATTCATCTCTAGATAGTACACAGGAATATGGGAGCAATGAGATTCGAGGTGGTTCAGCAAGCAGTAGGTGCACGATACTCGCTGGTGTCGTGCGGAGACTGGAGAGCTTTGCTGGCCATGCATGAGATAGCGCCATCCTTCCTGGCTAGACTCCATACCCATGCTCGACCTTGTCGCCGACGAGACGATGGCTACGACCAGACGTGCATCAGATTTACGATGCACACCGGTGTGTCGGTAGATGATGTCGGCGATTCACGTGTCGTTCGGCCGGACGAGATGACCTTCGCAAGGTGTGAAGATGGAGCGCGATTCGTCGTAAGTGACGTCGAGGAAGTACCGATGAAGCAGAGTTGCACTAGTGACTACGACAGAACGGTACTTAACTTACCATCACCATCAAAAGGTCTACGCGGCCGCCATCGTAGCGCCCAACCTTTGATGAGACGCTTGGTCTTGCAGCTATGATAGAGCGCAGCTCGTCAATCAAATCATCGGTATCGTAGCCGTCGAGTCGTTGGATATTCGGTTGTCGTAGGTCATTCCAGGCTAGGATGGCGAGTTAGCGCATGAAAGTGGCTGTGCCGCTACGTATCGCTCTGTCTGCCGGCGCCAACGAGAGAACCCCTGAGGCCACGCGACTCAGCTTTCGCACCCTCACCCTGACTGTGCTGATGGGGAGGCCATGGAAACTTTCCTAGACGCCCCTAGGGCTGTGTCGACTGGCATACTTCTCTTGAAGACTTGGTTGACCGTTGATTTGGGGCGGACTCCCCGCCGCCATGGCAGATTCAACTTCTCGCGCTGTCTTGGTCGCTGGGGCGGTGTCGTATGAGTATCTGGTCTACCAAACGATGCTGGCGCGACACGAACAGCCGAACGGGGTCAATCTGCCTGTTGAACAGCCTCCGCCCGAGCCGGACGATACTGATGCGAGCCAGCTTGTTATTCGGACTGGCAGCGCCGATCTTGTAGCGCAGCTTCTGTCTGCTGCTGCGCCTCAGCATAACATCCAGATCTTGGGACCTTCTTTACAGCCCCCTGGAGCAAATTGTTTAAAGCATAATGCCTCGTGCATCTGCGACCTGTCACTAAACGCCCTCTCCGTCGATGCTGACCTTCAGGAGCCTACATATAATGTCTCGCGCCTGAGGCAGATTGGAGCGCCACCCGCCTGGCATTCTCCCGCTCTTGACGAAGCAGCGATCGCCCCTGCGAGTACCGTCGTAATCACAGGATCTGGCGCTGGCCAACAGGGAGTCGAAGTAGCCCTCGATTTCCTTCAGTCTGTCCGACCCCGGTACATCATTCACCACATGACGAGACCACTTGCACGAGGCCCCCTCTGGGATATTATACGTAACGGACCAATGACAAGAGACGGCGTACCTGAGCCTGACTATCTAGCTGTCGTTATTGATGCTGACGACCTCCGGGAAGAGGGTATCGCCCTTAGCCAGTCTCTGTCCTGGGAAGCTACCGCCGAAGATTTCGTTCGCAACCTTGGTTCTAACGGCAGACTTGACACTTTAGTCACGTGTCCCAATCTCATAGTACGCTTCGGCATTGAGGGAGTCATTCATCACCGTGGAAGGGACGCTGTAGACCCAAGGCTCTACTATCACCCCCGAAGGATGGAAGCGGAGAGTCAGAAGAGCGGTAGAGGTCAAATGGTAACATCGTCACGTCGTCGTCGCTGAGAACGTTCGCTTATGAGAAATTAGACCGGCCTCACTTCGGCCTTCACAGCAGGCCTTGCTCTTGGATTTGCTGGGTCCAAGCCGCCCGACTGCGAGAAAGGAATTAGATACGGCATCGCGGCTTCGCGGGGTCTAGCGAGACGCGGATTTGTTATGAGCGCACACAGCCGCAGTCCAGACTACCCAGCCTCTCAAGTCATGGATGGAGTCACTGTAGATAAGCAGCTTGCAGCGGCCAGCATACCTTCAGCCCGTATCAGCTCTGGCGAGCGATGGTCCATCTGTGAGTCGGTAACGGGTGATCCAGCAGAGCTGGCGCGGCAGATCGTCACCCATGGTCCAGAAAAGGCGCTTGCAATATGTCCCGTCCAGCGTTTTGCCAATCTTCTCACAGTCGACCGAAATGAGCAGGAAGGCTTGAGAGCCATCGTCGATGCCGTACACGAACGACTAGCTGCGAAATTGCCGCGACCTACCTCTATCGGCATTCTAGGCCCGCCTGGCTCTGGAAAGAAATTTCTTACGTCGAACGTTGCGGATCACATAGCTGGCGATAGACCGATACAGAAGCTCACATACAATGCACGGTTACTGAGGTCGGAGGACTTCATAGCCGCCTGCCATACGATACGAAACCATACAGCCAGCGGTCAGCTGACCATAGTTTCATTTGAGAACTTCGAAGCAGTTCTGCAACCTGACAACGCACTGTTGAGAGATTTCCTCGGCATGATGCGGGACGGCCAATTCACCGACCGCGGTCACTTCCACGCGCTGGGCGCGCCTCTGATGTTCTTCCTAGTCAATCAAGAGCCCGGTGTTGTGGCTGGGACGCCCACACCCATCACACCTACAGTCAGCGACTTCCACAGAGAACGACATGGCGTCGACGAATCGATACTGTTAGATCACCTCCACGGCATCGTACGTGTCACGGGTCCCAATCAGACCAGCGCCGAAGACAAGATGTTTTCGGTACGACGTGCAATGATGCTTCGGCAAATGCTCAAGCAAAGGCATCCTCACCTCAAAGCAGCAAATGGGCAAATGAAGATCGAAGAAGGCGTGCTCCACGCTCTGCTTCTCGTCCCATCGTACAAGCACGGTCTACGGTCGCTTGAGAAGATTATCAGCACATCCCGGCTGTCCGGCCGCACCAAATTCGATGTGGCAGCATTACCGCCCGAAGAGCAAATCCAGCTTTATGTCGACGGCCGCATCTTCATGAGCTACCTACGGTCTCCCAAATTGCAGCCCTTGCTGCGGGAGCGGCTGGCGCAGGGATTGTTCGAGACGTACAAGCAGCGGAGACAGGACATGTGCAAATCTGACAGCGAGCGGGAAGCACTTGAATCCGAACGCTCGATGCGGGACTGGGACGAGCTGGCGCCGGAGCTGAAAGAGTCTACCCGTGCGCAGGCCGATGACATTCCACGGAAGCTGCGAGCGATGAACTGCTTCATGCTGAATGACAAGACCCGTGGGCCACCGTTGGTCCCTGTTCCTCAGTTCAGCGAGGGTGAGCTAGATATCCTGTCTGAGATGGAGCACGAACGGTTTAATGCCGAGAGGTTGCAGAGGCAGTGGAGGATGGGTCCGCGGAATAGTAAGCAGAGGACGACACCGTTCTTGGTGCCCTGGCGGGACTTGACGCAGGAGTGGAAGGATGTCGATCGAGTGATGGTAGAGTGCGTGCCAGCGATACTGGAGAGGGCGGGGTGGAAGATCTATAGAATGGAGAGTGGTATTGAGCATGAATAGCTCTTACAAATTCGGCCGTTTGTAAATCGTTTGCTAGGCTATGCCTGCCGAACATGTCTCGTCATGGGTACTGTCGCATTGGACCTTCACCGGCAAGCCCTCGTCCTCCTCTCTGGGTCCCGTGTAACAGATCATGTGGCGTGTCACTCATCCTCGTCGTGATCTTCAAACGGCCAGTGCCTCAGAATCATCCCTCGCTCGGCCTCGTCGTCCGCATCTCTCAAGGCATCTTCTTTCACGGCAGTGGCCTGAGCCACAGCATCATCGTATCTGTCGTGTGGCACCCAGCCGTCAGAACCGATCCCGATCGCATCTCGAAGGATACCCATCTGTCTGTCAATGTTCTCTTGCTCCAAAATCTTGGTAATGGTGTCTTCAGCTTCCTGCTCGTCGAAGGAGATCGGGCACTGGGTAGGCATGTTCTCCTTACTACGGGCAAGCAGTGGCCAATTTCTTGCTAGAAGGATCATATCGGCTTTCAGAGGGATGCTGTTGCCTTCCCAAGGCGCTGAGGCATTTTGGTAGATCTTCTTCCGGAAAAGAGCTTTGTCTTGTGCCATTGCTTTGTAGTGAGCGTCGAGCTTCGTTGCCGTGGCTCCGACGTAGTAGAAATGGGTATGTCGACGGCGATAAAGCTCCATATCCTGCTGCCGTTCATTATCGTCCAGCTCGTCTAGGTTGGAAGGTAGCTCCGGCATGCTTAACTCTTCTGAAACCGGGTCGCCGTAATTCTGGATGGAGGCCGGGATGCCTGCGTTGAGGAACAACGGAAGGACGTTACTGTGCTGCCAATCGATAATGCTGATAATCTTGCAATCCTTATCCACCAACAGATTGTTCGGATTGAGATCCGGATGCCGTAATGTGGGCTTGTGAAGCCACTCGTCTTCTGGCACAAGGTGGGCAGCAACTCGCAAGAAGCTCTCAAGATTGCGGAGATGCTCACTGGGTTCAACTTTTTTGTAGTCAAACATCTCACGATAAACACGCTCAAACGTAAAGCGCTGTCGCCCATGGCCTTGCAACCAGGCCATCTCCCTCTTTGCGCCGTCCTCAAGAACATCGAGAGGGGTACTCGCTGTTATGCAGCATGTCAGCCCCTGGCTTTGTCGACCAGCAAATATGTAGCTCACCTGAACCTCTCCGGATGTCAAGCTCACTCCGTGCCTCGAACCAATGCCGAAGCGATACATCTGGGCCAATGCAGAATTGCCTTTCCATCATAGTGCGACTCATATGCTCCGGTAAGTCCGCGTCGTAATAGATGCTTCCATAAGCTGGAAATGAGATCTTGAAGAGATTCGCTTCCTGGTCCACGATATCACCCAAGATTCTTACCCTCTGTTTGTCAGAGACATCAAACCAGACATCGCCCAGACAGCGGCCGGGTATCTTCTCCATCAATATATACTCGGCACCAACAGGATTATTCGCACTTGCAGAGTAACTGTAGACGAGCGGCGTTGGGATACCGTGACCACGAAGATAGTCCATAGTGGCGACCTCGCTAGCGATAGCCAGGGCTCTCGGCTTAGTCAAAGGGTAAGGCAGACGCGCGATCATCTGGAAGCCATCTTTCATCGTCAGCTCAAATATCCTGTTATGGCCGCCTTCGGCCAGCTTCCTGATCGACCGGAGACTATCTTGTTGTCGATTCACGGATGTCGCTGCGGCTTTGAGGAGGGCAGGCATGTTGAACTCGAGCCGTCTTTCCTTGAGTCTATGCTTCTCGTTGTACCTGACATGTCTTAGCGTGAAGACACCGAGACCGGAAGATGTGGACTGACAGCCATCGTCCAGATGTGTAGCAAAAGACGTCGTCGTCATATGCCGCCCGCACAGCTGGCATAACTGCGAAGTTTCGGCGGCTGAACGGGCGGAAACAGTTCGTGACTGAAGGGGCGCGCTGCAGGGAAGTGCAGCAGCCTGACATGATCTAGGCAGTTAAGGTAGGTATGCTTGGGGGCGTCAAGCTTGTGCTCGTCAAGAAAATGGAGTCAAGTGGGAGGCTGCTAAGGTACCCATACGGTACCTTCATGTATGCTTGCACCAACTTCGAGACGTGTGTTGTGAGACGAACGCCTCAGGCACAGCCCATGCGGCTTGGCTCCTTAAGGTACACACTCGTTTGTACGGTAAGGTAGCACAGTGGTAGACTCTTCATCGAACCAATCAATGTTCCAACCGACCCTCCTGTTTCACAACAACCTGCACGTGAGCACGTGAAGTGCCTCACCCCTGCTGCAGACAGGCAACACTTGGCCACGGCCACGGTGGGGCCACCAAACACTCGCAGGAAGGAAGCGCCGGCAGCGGCAGGGGCCGCTCCGTCCTGCACCCTCGACACTACCGGAAGATAAGGTACCTCCAAGGTCACCTTGCCCTTCGCCCCCATCTTTGCAGTGGACTTTGTTGTGATACAACTGAGAGGGCTCGTTGGAGCATTGATTGGTTCGACGCAAAGACCATGGACTGTGCAAACGACACGGTACAAAAGAGTGTGTGTGTGGAAGCCAAGACTCCATGCCTAAGGCATCCACCTGACAACAGATCTCCAGCTTCAGTCAATGTCCATAACCGCGTACCTTGCCTCTTTCTACCTTGTGAGCCAGTCATTAGCCGCCTCGCCTGTATGTCGTTGAAAGTGGCCCTAATCTATACATCGCAAGCGCTTCGTCAATGCTTGGTTCCCAGTCAGTCCTATCATGGCGATCCGTTGCGCGCGCTTGTGTGCCACTTCTGCGTCGTTAGTCGCCTGCATGGCACATGAAGCTTGGTGATGGTATATAATCTCTCAAGGATGTCGCACAAGAATGCGCGCCCCCCAAAGCCCGAGGAAGACACACCGCGTGAGGAAAACACAAGGACAGGTACCAAGCCATACTGTGCTTTGTCACTCTCATTGCCATTGCACCCAGCTACAACGACACTCAATTGTCTAGGTGAGAACAGGTGTTTTCGAGGCAAAGTCGACGTTTGCTGAGTCAACCATCACACCTCTAGTCAGTACCGCACAATGAAGTGGCTGAGCAAGAAAACGGATGCTGTCGTTCAATATGCCTGGAAGAAGCTGGCCAATCCTACCGTCGACCGTGGACAGACAGCATGGCCCAAGAGCCAAGCTGAACTTTTGAGGTACGGGATCCGCCTTGACTACGACGGCGTGGTCCAGGTGGATGGTATCGACCACCACAAATATCAATGTCAGCCGAACGCTGGGAGGATTCCGAGTTCGGTGAAGGACTGGAGAGATAAGAATGGTGGCACTCACGCAGTTATCACTTCCTTTACGATCAAGAAGGACGGGAGTGAGAAGGACGTCCGAGACGCTGTGACCGCGGCGTTCAAAGGCGCATAAGTGGAGATCATTAGCAACAAAACTCGTCGAGTATTTTCTCGTGACTACAGAATGGAAATTGAGTTCATCGAACACGACGGCAGCTCCGGAGTAGGCCCTTTTCCACAGGCTGTCATATCGTCCCAGTGTCAATTCCCAATTGTTCTCTGCCAAGTTGCTATTCTATCGGTAGCCGCAAAAATCCATTCGCGGTAATCACATGCGAGACCTTCCGCCAGACGCTCTTCCGCCATGGGCGTCCAACGACCCCAACCCGTTCCCAGCCGCCTTAGCCGGTCACATGAAGACAGAGGAAGAGGAGGAGGAAGAGAAGAAGGATACAGAAGCGAAGAAGCGAGGTGGCTAATGCCAAATTAGGTAGGCAGACTCATCTTTTCAGGCTCCCTTTTCAAGTGCGCTAAGCTACCTTAGCCTACCTAATGAACAATGCTGATCTTTTTGTCACTTGTCGTGTTAGAGTATGCCCGTACCATGGATATGAAAGCTTGCACCGTCGTTACTACTGTGCGTCCTGCACTTGTATGACTTCTTTCTTTCGATCACCCCTCGAAGTCTCGTTTTCAGTCGCAGAGGCAAAGGCAAAAGAGCAGGCGTGGCAGGAGTGAGTAGGGACTCGTACGCTCGGAGACTTTTTGCAAACAAGCCACGAGGCACTCAGCCATCAATGAGTGGATCACGTCTTGTTTGAACGGTAGACAGAGAGGCGTGTCTGGCGGCTCAGTCTTGAGCGTTTACGGTACCTTGGCGTTGCATTATGTTGTCCGAAAGAGTAAAGAAAAAAGAGTATTACAAACAAAGAAAGTAGGGAGCAATGCACGGTTTGTACGATGGCAAATTTGCGATCATCAAGGGCGACAATCATTCGACCTGTACATACCTGTGTATGTTGTTATGCCTGCCCAGGCCCATGTGTAGCTTGAAGGTGCGGTTAGAAGTGGTGAAGCTTTAGGTACGGGCCAAGACACCCTATGTGTCTGTGCTGACGCTTCGTCCTGATGTAATTCATCCATGAAGTGATCTTCCATTCAGACGATTTCACAACGAAGAGTTCGGACGACAAGAGATACTTTCGACATGTCTCACCCTCAGCCTCCACAGCGACAGCCCTCTACCGACGAAACACAGCGGTATGCCCGCACGTTGCACAACGTCGCCCTGCTTGCTCTCTTCGCATGCCCGGCGCTTGCCTTGGTCCCACCGCGCAAGCTGGACTTCTACACCGTCGGGCTTGTAGCTACGACCGCATATTCGGGCAACTATCTATTGCGAGAGCAGACCGGCCGGACGATATGGCAGCATGTCCGCCCAGACCCTCGATCGCCTCTCGAACAGGATGCAACGGCTGCGATTCCCGCCACTGAGCAAGCGAATCTGAGCAAGGAGCTACAGTATGCGCGGCATGAGATGCAGCGGCTGAAGCCAGAAAGCGGCGGCGAGTCGGGCCCGGTGACGAGTCAACTGCAGGCTTCGCAGAGTCAGCGGGAGGCGTGGAAGGTGCAAAGGGAGAAGGAGATACAGGACGATGTCGATGTGGGCAAGGGCTTCGGGGAGATGATTACGGATCAGATCTGGGAAGTCTGGAATTGGGGCAGAAAGAGCGATGACGAGGATGAAGGATGATAAGCGAAGAAGCATGGCATTCTTGGATAAACAGCGGCAAGCGTGTCTTTGGTGCTGCCCAATACCGGCCTGCACAGCTGGAGATTGATGTCGTCGACGGTTCGTCTTGTCCAAGTGCGGAAGACCAAGACACTTGGCGTTATGAGGCATGCGTTGCCATGGAGGAAGTGTGAAAGAGCTATCACGACCAGCATACCCAACACACGCACTGCAGCATCAGGCCAGCAGCTCGTCGAGTGTCATCTCGTCAGGAGCCCTCTCTCCACCGCCGCCACCATTCTCTCCACCGCCACCACCAGTCTCCTCCCTAGATCCGAATCAGCTGGGCTTCAACACGCAATCAGGCTGTGGACTTACTTCATGATTTGATCTGGCCCACTCGCACTGCCGTCGACAGCCTGGTCGATCTCATCTCCGTCAGCAGCGGCGGCCGTGCCTTCGCTGTCTTCCTTTGCATAGGTCTCCCGTCTCTCCTCTTCCACGGACTCGACAGTATCAACATTCTTGGATTCCAGCCCCTTAACAGCCTTCTCCACCGCTTCAGTAATGATCCGCCTCAGCTCATCGACCGTCAATGGAACCGTGATCGCGCTTCCCCGAGCCCCCACGTTACTCGACGCGCCCATCAGCTGGGGATCAAGGTTGATCCCCTGCTGCTGCTGCTCAAACCCCATAACATCCTGTCGTCTCGGCGAAGGCTCAGGCGTTGGCGTACAGATCCGCGAAGTGATGTACCTCTGTCCCTCAATCACCGGCGGCAAGGGTTCAAACACCGGTCCGCCATGCATACCGTGCATCGACGCCTGCTGAGGATGTTGCGATGGCGCTATGTTCATTGGCGCGCTGGTTGGCCCAGAGGTTGGCGGTCTGACAGGCTGTGTCTGCGCGCGCCGTAGCTGATGGCGCTGCTGTGCTTGCTGCTGGTCTGGTATCATGTGGCGGGTATTCTTCGCCCTGCTGTAGGGTCCCGTAGTGCCGCGAAGCAAGGCTCTCTTGTGCTTGGGCAGGCTTTTAAGCATCTTGGGTTGATGATGAGGACGAGGATGTTGAGCGGGCTCTCCGAGATAGTGGCCATTGCGATTGAACGTCATTTGCGCTGGCTGTGGTACCTGGTGATGGTGCATGCTGAAGTCTGCCGGGGGTTCCGAAACCGAGCGCTGGCGAGTCTGATAGCGGGCAGCTGCTGGGTTGAAAGGTGCTGCGGGTGTGATGTCGAAGTATGGTGAGCTTGGAGAACAGTTGGTCCCGGGATCGTCTGTGTACAACCCGAGACCAGTGTTGGACGCCTCTGGGCTAAGCGTTGCATCGACAGCGCCCGAATCGAAGCCCGCGAAAGGGCTCGCCGGCGAGGCCGGATTGCTGAAGGGGAACGGGTCGATGCCATGGTCCGAGTGCGTAGAGAAGAGGTCGTTGAATTCGGGCAAGCTGCTCAGATCTGTAGTCTCAGGATTCCTGCAATCCCAGCCTTCACCGAACAGGCTGGGCGAGTTGGAGGAGGAGGCGACATCGCAGGCCATGGTCACTCACGCGGCACTGAATAACGGAGTCAGTAACGACTGCAAGAGTGAAATGTGGTGCCACCAGAGAGGTGATTACCACGTGTGTGATGTGCGACCAGTTCGCAGCAGCTGGGTGGGCGATGACGGTAGACGACTATGTACATGAACACCTGCTCGCAGGCGCGTTCGCAGCAGGACGACACACGCGCCTCACCGCAACTTCTTTGTCCTGCCTTTCGTTGTTGCGTCAACATGAGACATACGTCGTGCTGAGCTCCAGCCTCTGCAGTCCGCCTGCGGCAGCATGGTTCCCGCGCCTTCGGATGTACCAGCGGTGAGTCGCGCAATTGGAGATGAGTATCCCTTCCAACCGGCATCCAGACCTGGGGAGACTCCGCCTCAGTGTAGACGAGATAGCATTCACGTCCATGCTTGACCGGGAAGAAGACCTGCGACGGCGCGTGAAGGCGTTCGTATACCAGACAACGTCCGCAGGCATTGTCGCCTGCTAGGATTGCGCGAGGCCACGCACAGCCTGGACGTGCTCTGCGTGCGAACGCATTCGTTCGCAGGAGAGACAGGCCTTGCAGCTGTTCGCAGTCCTCAACACGGACGGGAGCGGTCTGGAGCGCTGCATCAAGTATGTCTCGGTGCAGGTACCCGTCCGCCCTTCCGTTGCAGCCGCCGGAAGCAGGATGGAGAGGCTGGTGAGCAAGAGGCAATGGGAAACACGTGGCCATCGACGATGGCGTAGACTGGGCTCTGCGCAGGCTGGTGAAGTGTGAAGGGGACGGTTTCGTTGCGTTTACGTGTAGTCTTTCGTCTACAAATACAAGTTCGGGGTATCTGACGCTGTTTATCTTGCTCTAGCAACGCTCATGTAGAATAGCTCACTTCCAAGCCAACGCTGCCAAGCATCTTGTCGCGTTTCTTCATATCGAACGCAGCACCAAGACTGACAAGCAGCTCCTTCGCGCGACACTCCCACAGTAGGCCAACCTTTCCATTATTATCCATCCTTGCCTTCAACACCCCGTTCACATCCTCATCCGGTTTCTGCCAGTCCGGTCTAATCAGCTTGTGTGCCCATACTGTGTCCGGTGATTGACGCTTGCGCTGCCAAAGCTCCATGCCGACCACCACGTCTGACTCGTAAGAGTACACATTAAAGTCAAAGCGAGAGCTGAGGGACAAGTCTCGTCCTGCCTTAACCGAGTACGTTCCGCTGAGATTACCCATTAGAGGATTGACGGTGAGTGTCATGGTATATGGAAAGCCAGAGTGTATCGGCAGGGTTGCGAAGCGTAGCCCGCAACTCACGCCTCCGCTTTTGTTCATAGGACTGAAATACACTTCCGCTCCCGCACTCAGCCTGCCATTCTGATGATCCCAAGGATGCGCTGGCGGGCGTGTCGAAGGTTGCTGTTCGGGGTTCCGCGGGTCGTATCCAAAGTTGTAAAGGCCTCTGATGCCGAGAAGGGCGGAGTCGGTAGAGTAGAGGTACTCGGTGCTGTACTTGGCATAGTCGTTACGCAGCAATGCGAGGATGCTTCCGCCATTCGGCAGCTCGTCATCTGAGACGCAGTTGAGGCGCAAGAGGCGTGTGGGCGAGATGCGCCGGAGGTACATTGCTTCAAGCGTGCTGGTGGGCAGGTACAAGCGGCCATACAATAGGGCATCTTTGCGGTCGACCCGCCTTCCGGCATGCCATATTTCGTTCAAGTAAAGCTCGTCCGGTTTTTGCAGCTCTTTGATATGTCTATATCCTCTGACTAGGCTACCCAGACGCACGTCGCTGCTCTGGCTCGGAACGGTCAATCCCAGGCTGGAATATAAGAACGACAAACTTCCATCGACGACACCCCGGCTGCCCAGAGTATAGCTTGTAGCAAAATTCGGTGAGGAGAGCGAGGAGACGTGCAGTTGTAGTCCCTGTGGTATCTGGAAGTCGAGCAGGTTGTAGGCGGTCGTGGTCAAGGAGGCATAGCTGTTGTCGACGTTCCACCGCGACTGGGCGTGGAAGGCCGCTTGGACATAGTCCATGAACTCCAGCATCGTGTGCGGGTGCTCATCGTGCCGAGAACATGGGGTCGATGGGTACCAGGCTGTTGCACACCATTGAGCGTGTACCTGCTAGCAGGGATTGAGGCACGATGGACGGCGGGCGACGTTGACTTGAGGAGTGCAGATGGAGACTTGATTGACAGCCTCAGGCAGCAGCTGTACGTTCCGCAATGGGCATCTCAGCAGGTCCCGGCACCTGCACCAGCGCAGCTTCGGCTAGCAAATGGATCAAGTAAGCACACAAGAGCATCGGACTAGCTCTCTTGTTTGGTATCATCATGTCGACCGACCCAGGTAATAAGGGCTGTTTTTCGGTTCAAAGATGTGGTGATTATATACAATTTCAAAATCACGTGCATCAGTCTCTTAGTCTAATCCAAGTTGTTCATTGGCGGTGTAACAAAGTGGTTACTGTGTTTGACTCGAATCTGCCAACCATGTTGGCTGCGGACATCAAATGCCTTCGGGCGCGTAGGTTCGAATCCTGCCACCGTCGTTCAAAAGGGCTCTTCTTTTTGCTCTTTTCCGTCCTACGGCTGTGTCGCAGCTTCTCATCAATTTGGCGTCCTTTTCATAAGATGGAGTTACCTTACGAATCAATGTGTTGTTATGGTCCATCGGCAAATCTCTGCCAAAGGGGTTGCCAACATTTCCCGTATGCCAAGCGCCTATTTTGGGTAACCAGGAGATTCTGAAGGGCTAGGAGGTAGACGCCGGCACCGTTCACGCACGACGGTTGGATGAACTGTAGGCCGTGGCTTCACTTTCCTACCATACCGATCTCGTCAACGGCACCTCAGGTATACCGTATTGATCCTCCACATGGACCACTATGCGGCAGCGCCGAATGGCTACTTCATTCCTTCATTCCTTCATATACAACTGCAGTAGTGAGTAGTGGCAAAGGAAGCCTGCAACATCCTGTCCCTTGGAAGTTGTTATCACTGGACAAGAGCTTGCAATGTTGCTCTATCGCTCAAGGCCGCACTCTTTCGCGATGCGTAATTTCGCCTTCTTGTCTTTCGCGGTTGCAGCCAGCGCGTCCATCTTCGAGCGGCAGGAGGCCAGCTGCAACGGCAGCTTAATCGGACAGCGTTGTATCGACGACTACTTGTCAGCGGTCTGCCATCCTACCAACTCTACTACCTACTCGGTTTGCGTACGAACATTGACCGCGACTGCGACCGCGGGCGCGAGCGCGAGCGCGAGCGATGACTGTTTCTGGCAACAGCATGAGTATTTGGACTTCAGCGCTCCTTGCAATGCAGCCAACGCCATTGGGGCGCAGTGTCAATACGGCGTCAATGGCATCAACGCCATCACCCTCAGGGGTGATCTACGGTACCAGGCTCTTCCTCCTCAAACTCCCGAAAGCGAGCGAGCGTGTATCTGCCAGTCTCGATTGATCGAGAACATGCTTGCCTGTGACGAATGTTATAATGCACATGGAGCCGAAGAGCCTGATCGCACCGCGGACCTTGCGAGTCTGAGCTCATCATACTGCGCCGTCAGCAACACGCCGACGACCGGATGGAACGCGATATTTCGCCAGTATTACTTGTCACTGAGTCCCCTTTCACTGCCCACCAGCACGAGCTCGACAGCAACAAGCTTGTCCGATCCTATCGGCAACAAGACGGCTATCTCTTACTATTACACGCCCTCGATCACTGGCAGCGACGCTTATATAGTCGGTTTGCCCACGCCGACGGACTTCACTTCGGCGTCAACGGCCACGCGCTCCGAGGAGTTCGTTACCAATCCGGTTACTTCAAACGGACAGATTATTGCCACTGCCGGCCTCGATGAGCGTTTGATAGCTAGTAGCACGAGCTCTGCGGCTTCTTCATCATCTACCGCCCCAGACAATGGATCAGGGAAGCGGGAAATCTCAGCGGGTGCAGGCGTTGTTGCTGTAGCGGCCATGATTGCTCTGATGTAGCTACACCAGGCCAGATACCTTGACTCCGGCTAGCGGCTCGCAATCGTTCAGTTTCCTGCCCTCAATCTTTCAAGCCCGACGATCAAACCGCTCTAAGGAAGTCACCAATTTGGATCGTCTCAGCAAAGACCTTTTCAACGCCGCTGCGCATTGCGCCGCTTGTCACTATTATGTAGGTATACATAGCTTTACGAGAGATCGGCGAAATCTTGATGGCAGTGAGATTGCTCTCGATACCTTACCATCTGAGCATGCAAAGCGCGTGCGAGTAATGAAAGATGCATGAAGAAGGGCTACGGACCTTCGCCTGACTCTTGGCGGCGTGAACCAGGGCGAGTATCGTCCGCTGAGCTACCTTACCGTTCGTCACGATACCGCACTTGATGGAAGCCACTGCGAGGGTGACCTCTGAATTTCGCGTTGAGAGCTGCTTGGGACGTTCCGACCCCGGTCGACATAGGCACGTGTCTGTGTCCTAACATGTCACCCTGGTCCGTAGAAGGGGCGGCCATACCGCATCTTTTCCGCGGCGCCGCGCTTCATGAGCAACAACTCACAGGACTCTTCGCTACGCCCATATGAACATGTGCTTTGTGCGAATTCAGAAATTCCCTTCCAAACCAACGAACGGCCAAGGCACGCAAGGCCAAGGCACGCAAGGCCACTGCCTCTTCCGAGCTTTATCTCGGTCAATGGAAGGCATAAGGTAACCGCCGCCCTCGTCTAGGCCCGAAGGATTCGTGAAAACGCCGATGAGATGTCGACACCAACTACGCCGCACGATCGACGCTGTATCTCGGTACGTTAGTATTGAAAGCTAAGGCGGCTTGCCATTCACATCACTCTTCGACAGAAAGTCGGCTACACCCGCATGAACTTTGGAGACACTGACAAACGCCTATCTACACTCAGTCGTCCACGCCTTGACCTACTCGCAAGGCATCAGGTCACCCTGCCGATCTGGACGATCTCAATAGCAGCGAGCGCATCCATCTTCAGACATCAGGCGACCAGCTGCAGAATAAGTTCTGATCAGTACGACTGTACAGAAAACTATTTCGCCGGGCTTTGCGAGCCAACCAACTATACTAGCCAGTAAAACTTCGATGCTCCCTGCAATGCGGTAGAGGCGATCGAATACCAATGCATGTATGCGGCTTTCATTGCTTTGTTGTGATGGCATCAGGCCAAATGCCGAAAAGTTCGTACCTCCGATAGCTAGTTTTCGAACCTCGTGTCCTACTGCGCTCATGTCTTAAGCTCCTTCACAAGGGCACTCAGGTCAGCCATCCGAATAGGCTTGGCAAAGACCCGATCGACGCCGCTGCGCATTGCGGTGTGCCGCTCTTCACTGCTAGTCACCCCCGTGATGGCAACGATGGTGCATCGGGCAAGTTTGCGTCTTTTCTCGGTCTCTCGAATGTGTAACGTGCTACTTACCCCATCCATGACCGGCATGGAGATATCCATCATGATCAAGAAGAAGTTTGCGGGTGCATTGCTGTATACGTCGAGTGCCTCCCGGCCATTAGTAGCACATTCGTAACTGAGTTTCAGTTTCTTCATCAATGCCACAAGAAGCTGCACGGAAACCCACATCAGCAATGCCACCTGGTTCGAGTACGAAGCTGACATACCTTCATGTTGACATCGTTGTCTTCGACCAGCAAGACCTTCTCGGGGCGATCAGTCGATTCACCCAACGCAGGGCCAGACACAGTTGCTGGTCTCTCAGAGCTCACGGGGTGATTCGGCAGGCTTGAGTCTGGTCGAGCTGCATCGAGCTCCTTGCGACTAGTCACCACAGGCTGGCGCGGGCTTTTGGCCGGGTCACGAGCTGCAATGATCGATCTTAGGAGCTTCCGAGGACCGATGCTGGGAGTTTCAGTAGGAATTCCAAAGAGCGAACGGAGAGACTTACGCTTGCGAGATGAACAGAGGAGTGCTAGAAGCGTCGTCAAACGACAGGGTGGTCGATATCGAGCGTAGGGAAGCGGCCAGTATAACCGCGGTCCCTCCTTGCGCGAGAAACTGGGTGAGCTTGGCCGAGTCATTGCTTATTAGCCAGGCCAGATCATCTTCGGTAAAGGCGAGAATGCTTGCGCTGTCTCCCATATGTAGCTGTGATCCAGACGTGATTTCGCAAGACAGCCACTGACTGGCCAAGCTGTGAACGCTTTCCAGTATCGCGGTCGACCTGTTGAGGCTGACCGCCAATGTGTGGTCTTCTGGCCTGTATAGGTGGAATCGCCTGAGATCCTTTATACGTGGGTCGCTTAAGAGCTTTGCATCAATGGACGCTCCTTCTGGTGCTTGCTTCGGCTCCGAGAAATGTGCTGACATGACAATGGAGACTCGTGTTCCCTTCCCGAGCTCGCTGGCTACGTTCATATGCGCGCCAATATCGTGTACGATCTGTTTCACGATGGAAAGACCCAGGCCTGTGCCACTGGAGTGGGAGTCCACTTGTTTGAACGGAGTGTAAAGACCTTGAGAAAGGAATGTCGGTGACATGCCTATGCCCGTGTCTTGAACGATGAGTGTTACATCGCAGCGTTCCTGACCTTGCGAAGATTTCGTCGTATTGCCACTGCAGAGCTTGACCGAGACGTTGCCTTTGGGTGTATACTTCAGCGCGTTCGAGACAAGATTTGTGAGAATCCTAGTCCAACTGCCAGGTGCTATGTCGATGATCCAACTTTTTCTCCAGCCAATGTCCAATGTGATACTTACGGCGTCCGTATGGTTCGTCTCCAAGAGACTATGCTGGTCATGCCCGTCATCCTTGGACGCACTTGGCGACTGGAACTGAGCCCGACTCTGAGCCCGACTCTTGAAGCGGCATGCCGAGGTGACCGTTTCGACTACTTCCTCAGTCAGTCGCGCCAGATCCATGCACATAGTGACGCCCATCTCAGACTGGTTCCCAGCAATAGAGGCTTCATGACGAGATGCATCGGCCTTGGCTCTGTCACGTCTTTGCGATTTAGAGAAGTTGGTGATCTTCGAGTAGTCAAGAATGTTTTCCACTGTATCCAGTAGGGTTCGGCCGGCCATGGAGATTGTGGAGATCATTTGCTCTTGCCATGCGGTAGGATCACCCTCCAGGAGGAACTCCGCTCCAGCCAGGACGCCGTGAAGTGGCGAGCGCAACTCGTGAGACATGGAGGATATGCTAAGAGTGACAAGTGATGCGGTCAGCAAGTGTTCCAGACAGCGCACGATCTATACAAGTTCAGTATACGTACAAGGTACTCTTGGCTTTGTCCGAAGCCATTGTCTCCATCCTGCCCAGTTCGGCAAGGAGGGAGTGGCTGAAGGCTGCCAAATAGGTGATGTCCTCTGAAGGGTCAAAGTATCGTAGGGGAGACATGCTCCAGACGAAGAGACAAGTTCGATAGCGCTCCGATGAGCTGTCCCAAACCGGGAAGAACGCAATGCTTCGAGCACCGGGCATTACCCTTCCAAGATTCTCAGCATCACGGTCTCGGCGTCGTTTGCGTGGCCGAGGCAATGGTTCGGTTCTTGACGAGCCGCTGGAGACCCCGTCATCCCCTGAGCTTGCAATCAAATCCCCACTGTCCTCATAATTGAATATCTGACCGCGCGGGTAGCGCCTTATCAGCGAAGTAAGTGAGTGTTCCGGGAAGTTGAAGCGATAGTCCGACGAAGTCCCCTTTAGAGTACTGCGCTTCCGGGACGAGAAGCCATTGAGCCTGCAAGGCCTGTCTCCCGTGTCGGCCCTATCAGAAAGATCGGTCTCGCTCGAAACGCTGGGATGGCGTTCACTATTGGTAGCGGACTCAGACCCTGTGCTCTCCGACCGTCCAAGTGAAGGTCCGGAGTTCGCATCAGCTAATCTGACATTGGCGGTCGCCGAGCTCGCGTCGACGAAGTACACGCCTTCGGCGTGGAGAGCCTCGCGGATGAGATTGGTGGCACGGGCGTATGCATGGGTCGCATTTGCAGACAGGTCCGCCGACTTGTCTCGAGACCCTTCTCTGTTTCGAGGGAGCTCTTCAGCTTCTAATGGACCTCCAGATTCGCTCGGCGGCCCAGAACTTCCGGACTGACCAGTGTCGTCGTTCACACTAGGAGCTTCTGCGCCTGTCTCACTCTCGGGCTCCGGCTCTTTAGCTGTTGCGGGCGTATTGTCCGATGTACTCGACGCTATTCTCCATCAGCCCGGTACTTGTACCACAGTAATGCCTCAGCCTCAAATTAAGCATACAGGTGTCACGGTTACGTCCTGGCCTCCGTCTCGCCCGCTGTCTGGCCGCCATGGATCGCTCGCGGTGCTCTTGAACTCCGAACTCTCTTGCAAGGCGCGTGTTCTGATCGTCACGATCAACGTCCTTGCGCCGATACCGACCAGCTCGAATTAGCCTTCTATCATCCTGGGTAAGCCACCATTGGCGGAGGCTATCTTTGCCGCCATTGAAAAGGGTAAGGCCACGGATTAATCGTTCACTACGTTGTCGCTGTGGGATGTTAGCTCACAGTATGCCAGCACGCTTTGAGGAGCTTTACCTGGGCCCTTATGATGGTAGCCTCGAGATGATCTGTGGTTGTGTCGGCCATGTCCTCCAAGTACGTCAATTCGTTTGCTGACAAGCCGTATCTCGGTTTGTCGTCAAGGATGGCATAGCTGCCGATCACGGACCCATCCCGATCTCTCAGAGGTACAGAGCAATAGAACCGCAACCACGGCGCACGTTGAACGAAAGACCGCTGCTGAAGGTCTGCACGACACCGCATATCACCGATGATCAGACTATGTTGAGTAAGCTCGTCAGTGTAGTAGAAGCCGTCATCGTCAGGCAGCTGCCGAAGATGCCTCGCCTTCCGCCAACAGTCCAACGCGTGACCGTTCACCCCCTCCGCACGATCGAAGCTACAGGTGCCAAGCCATGGGGCGTCCTTTGGATCCTCGACCACGTCGTATTGCAGAGACATCGATCTTGTGGCCTCGGCGAGCACGTACTCCACCGTGCAGGAAATCAGCGAGACGATTGCGCGGCGAGCTCCCATTCGCAACGCGCCGAGCTGCGCCAGAGCGGCGAGGGTGATATCGGGGCATGCCTCTGGCTCAGGTGTCTCGCGATGATCCGGGAAAGCTGGGCGGGTCATGAAAGCAGGTTGATTTGCTTCCGCCCATGGGTGTAGGTAACTTTGGGCAATAATGAGTCAGCCTATCCTTGGTGGCAATGAGGTTGCCATCAATGCCATCTGAAGGCAAGCTCTGGCATGCAAAGCGCGTGCAATTACCGAAAGACGTCTCTTTCGCGCGCCGCTTCTGTGCGTGGTCGCATGAAGTAGGGCGGCGCATCCTCGCTGGACTCATCGCGGTGTAGACCTGGGCGCGTCTCTTCTTCTGAGCTACTTGTCGCCATCTTGAGGTGCGGATACTTTAGCAAGCAGCAGTGCGTAAGGTTTGCGCTGTGAGATTCGCGCCGTGGTGGTTCTCAGTAGCACAGTCGAGGTCGAGTTTGCCGCCGTGGCCGGATCTAGAGCCAACTTCCAACCTCAACAAGGTAGGTAAGGTAGAAATGCACTGTCTTCGGGGATGTGAGCGGCCGTCGCGGGAGGTAGTATCATTGTGACGTTCAAAATGCAACGTAACGGGGATCCCCTTCAATCTCAATGATCGATCAATGAAACTTCCATGAATGTAACAGCGCAGCGGTACATGTGTCTCGAACTACACAGGGTATACCTTACACAGTGTACCTTACTGTACAAAGTACCTGCCAGGCGCCCGGTCGGTACCTGGTACCTTGCCCTTCCTGACCCTTCCTTAATGCATGCATTTATACATTCCTGTCTAAAGCTTGTCCGTTTACTCTGTCACAACCTCAGGCCATGACCAGCTAACGCTATATCCACACTCAGAATCAACGGAAGGGGGCTCCTGCTGTCTGAAGGCCACCCAAGGACGCATATCTAGATGAGAGTTTGCGGATCGGAAGGGACTCCCGACATAGCAGTAACGTTCGTCGGAAGATGAAAACGAAGCTGAACAGCACAGAAAACAATAAGTGCCTACCTTAGGTACCAAGCCGTCAAAGAGAATTCAACTGCTGCACTAACGTCATGCATCTTCTATACATCTATCGCAGCATTACACTATGTTGTCTTCCATATGTATATCCTTCCTACCAGGAAAAGAACCAATGGAAGGCAGCCGTGTCCACATGGGCCCATCACCCTCCAAAAACACCATTTATGGTCTGTACGCGTTAACGCTTTCATCATGGATGCCGTCGCTAAGTCACCAAAAAAAAGGAAGAAAGGGACGCCTCAAAGCGCGATGCTGAGAGGTAGATTGGCAAAAGTCCCGAACAAAGAAGTATGTTGTGCCAGAGCGCTGAGTGAGGCGGGGACAGAGTCGTTGTTCGATGTGGTTGTGTTGCCGGATGTGGTTGTGTTGCCAACAGTTGTCGTGTTGCCGAGTATCGTCATGTTCGCAGTACTGTTGTATGTCGCATTGCCGGCGCCGAAAGTCATATTGGGAAGGATCGTGACGGTTTCCAGCACCAGCACCTGCGTGACCTCCTGCATCGGCTGAAACACGTATTCTTCCTGGATGGCGAGAACGGCAGGCTGCGCGTACCCTGAAAACAGAGCCGCATTAGCACAGCTGTCAAAGCCAGTTCACCTCCCACAACACCCGTCTACTGATTGCCTTCCGGCCCCGGTACTCGTATCCTTCCAGCAACCCCAGTCTCAAGTGGAAGGTCCCTCTTCTCCTGCTTCAGAGTGCCGTAGCCAATCTGTCCTGACTTGGCGCTGGGCCACTGGTCGGGGACGGACGAGAACAACTGAGTGTATATGACTTCTACCCACGTTGTGGACGCACCAATCATTGTTTCCACCCATTGGGTCGTGATGGTCGGTGCTTGTGAAGCTTGGCTTAAGGTGGTGCCAGCATTGACGTTTTGCCGGATTCTGCAAGAGGAGAGCACGTTAGCATTCCACCGCATGGCCGAGGCTGTAAGAAGTCGAAGACTCACTCTAGCCGGGAGCTTTCTTCATCTTCCACGAGAACGGGTAACGGTGTTGGTGTGGCTTCCACATATTGCATGTCTGCAGACGAAGCAGGCGCTGCGGCCAACGCACATGTTGCGAAGGACAGCGCCGTGCAGAAGCAGCCGATTGTCGTGTATCTCATTGTGATCAATCCGTTGTAGGCGTGGAGGCGAAGGTCGCGGGACGATTATCGGGTTCGAATGTTGGTGTACAGAACAGGGTATGGCTCGAATGTATGTGCGATTCTGGACAAGGTCTCGGTCAGCTTGAGACACGTCTTGGGTGGCTTGTCTTCCCCCTGCTTGTGGTGGTGGCCAGCTTACATGTACTCAAAGCCGCAGTGCGTGTCCAGGTGGTCTACGATTATTGACTGCAGGTCGAGTCTCGTGTTTGTATACAGCAAGGTAGAGACAGTCGGCTAAGGCAATGCCGAACTATTGTCCGAAAGCAAGCGTTTCCTAATCGACAAGGTGCAGGTGCAGGAGGCGCTCGCTGCCGGGGAAGGTGTCGACCGGGATCCAGCTGGTGCAGCTTCTTCTCTGGTTTAGCGATTACTTCTTTTTATTGACACCCGGACGGCTCCTGCGATAAGGCATCTGCTTCTGTGAACGCGGTGGGGGAATAGGGACAGACTATACAAAAGACAGGAACGCCCGACGGCAACAACTCAGGTACAAGGAGGAGGTGGTGAACACGGAAGGAAAGAGAACTTGAACGATTGGCCGTGATCTTCAGGCGCGCAATCTTTCGTGATGCGTAGGCGAGATCTGAGGCGTTCGCGCTAGCCATCTTTTTGACAGTTATCTCCACGCTTCACATCAGTCTCCACTCCGCCAGCTTCATGATTCATGAGGTAAGGACAAGGAGCAGGCATGAACCTCACTCCAACTTGCATATCGCCCTGAGCACGTGAGTCGCGGAGATCAACGATAGAAGCACGAGGCACGCGCAGTATAAGTAAGGTACTCATCGAGGCTGCTAATGGCCGTACAGGTACATGTACGGTAAATGTACCAGCGGAGTTAGCTTTGGTCGGTCGAACGCGCCGAGGTGGTACGTGACCTTAGACTGTGAGGGGCAACAAGCCCAGCCAGCTGTTCACGGTATACGGGTGAAGTCCGACCCATCCACTGCAACAATCATCTTGACAAATACAGTTGGCATCTGCTCGACACATTCGGTAGTTCTGCTATTGCCAACATCATCGCCGTCGCTATATTCGCACGCTCTACCCGAACCCCACGCCTCGACTGCTCAGCCTTCGACACTCAACCCTCGCCGCAACCATGCCCTCCTCCACCCTCCTAACGGCGCAACCCCTCTTGGGTCCTGTCGTCGGCCTCGTGTCATGGCACTTCGTCATGGAGGCCTGGATGTACGCGACGCGACTCCCAGCCTTGTCCAAGTACAAGGTCGACACTCACCCTGAGAGAATACAAGAGGACTTCGCGAAAAAGATCCCCAAGAGTGTGAACTGGCCGGCGGAGAACTACAACCATCTTATGGAGCAGCCGACGCAATTCTATGCGATAGCGCTAGCCATGAACCAGATGGGTATGAGGGACACCCTGAGCGTCAGGCTGGCCTGGACATATGTCGGCTTGCGGGTCATCCACAGTGTCGTGCAGTCCACCTCCAACCCTATTATGGTTCGATTTCAGATCTTCGCCGCCTCATCGCTCGTATTGCTAGGCCTGACGGCCAAGGGGGTCATGGAGTTGATGTAAAGGACTGTGGGAGGTGAGCTGTGCAGAGTTGACACGATAGAAGAGGCATGCTAACACTGCCTAGTTGCGAGCATCTGCGGTCATGTTGGATACACACAGGGCTAAAAGGGCACGTTTGGAGAAGATGACAGAGCCCAAGACCCTGTATGAGAATGACATGGCAGAATTTGCCATGTGCCGGCGCAAGACTCATGATACAGAGCTTCCCTATCTTTTAAATTCTTCAATTCTTCAATCCTCTCCTTCATGTCGTCCAATTGTTGCCCTAGCCCGACATGGCTCGCCGAAGCCTTATCCGTGCGCACCTTGCACATCTCGTCGTCCGGAGCACGGCGGGACGTCCTTCGCTTGCATCCAATTCGCTAGTACACCCATCCTCAATCTTTTCGCCACAGCTAGTCCCATTCTTACGCGTCGGATGAGGGAGTCATAAGCAGGGAGATTTCAGTGCCATCGTTGCAGAAGCAAGTCCTGTTAAGAACGGATTAGCGTGTGACATGAAGACAGCACAATACCAGCTCAACATACCCGCTTGGGCTGCACTGTCCCTCGATTTGCCGGATGAGCAGGCACTGGGCCGAGCAGAGGGGAGTCCCGCTGATCGGACAAAGAACATTGTTAAGCGCTCCGAGCAATTGACGCTCTTCAAGCGCTGCTGATTCTGCTGGAGCAGCGAAGGCCACGGTGGCGATGGACAGGACGGTGGCGAGGATGGCGTTGACCTTCATGGTGGCGTCAATTTATATTTTGATGGAGAAAGGCGTACGAGATCAATAGGGTTGCTGTGAAGAGTGGAATCTACCTTCTGCCCACGAGGTCTTATTAAATATGAAACGTCAGCAGGACCGCGTGATTCTTGTCCTTGCTCGCATCGCTCGTACACCGGATCGATCGGATTGCGTGATGCCACGCGAGCGCGACTGTAAGTACGGAAGTCTGTGAAGCAGTGGACGAATAGTCGTCTCTGCTCGCATGAGACGATGCGACTAGTTGTGCGGAGCTCTGGAGAAACGATCACGACGGTTCAAACTCTCTTTGCGTGGTTCACAAAACGGCTTCACATGCGAAGGTGGTATTGTCTCTGTGCCGAGCTTCAAACATCTTCTCCTCTTTCCACACCGCCGCCAAGACGGTTCCAGCATGGCGAGAGGACGAATTCAGTGTCAATGAATGGCTTGGATGATGCGCGCGAACCAGATCAGCTGTTTGCTGCACAGTAGTGCGTCAAGGCCCGAGTAAATCCGAGCACCGCCCGTGGAGGTAGGTGAGGTACCTGGATAGAGTCAACCTAAAAAGTAGGTCACCTTATGGATCCTCTTTTCTTTGCGACGTGCGACCTTACGTACAGGGAAAGTAAGAAAATGGTTTATGGTGGTAGCGAAACAGTCAAGATGAACTAAAGCTGAGATTCAGATCAACAATCCATCGTTCCGGCTTCGAGCGCCCAAGCCCCTAATGACCGTTCAGTGCTAATGTAGAGCTCTCTACCTTATCCAGGTGTCTCTTCGACTTTCGTGATGAGAATCGCCCTCAAGTCCAGTGACGACGATAGTTCAGCGCGAACCTCAGTGGACTATCTCCCGTCGGCCGTTTGACTCGATGGAGTTGGAGGACAAGAAGATCAATACCTTAGTAGACCTTTCTCAACCGCTGGCACGCTACCCACGTCTCTCAGCCGTCTATGCAACACCGCAGAAGACCAGCCAGCCATACAACCGGGAGAAAGACCCCCCAAACCCCCCATCAAATCCCTCACAACTTCACCTCCCCCCTCCGCCGCTTATCCCACGTCCACCAATCCCCCGTGAACCTCTCCCTTTCCCACTCCCTATAAACCCCCTCCGCCTCGGCCCCCGCCTCCCCTCCCTCCGCCTTCAACATCCGTCTCCAAATCCCCAACTGCTCCATAAACCCGGGATTCGGACTACACACCGGCCGACCCTCACACACCTGCTCCAAAGCCTGCGTGGCATCGACACCAAACTTCCACATCAGATACGCACAGCAAGCCGTCGCGCTCCTCGATTTCCCCATCGCGCAATGCACAAACACCGCACCGCCGCCGCCGCCGCCGCCTTCGCCTTTCAAACCGCCGTCAATAAACTCACACATGCGCCTGAAATGCTGCAATAAATTCACATTCGGCTCATCGTCTTCCCGAATCATCAGGTGCGTGTACTTTTCCTTGGGAAATTGCCCAAGTTCGTAAATGTCGTAGTCGATGACGGAGAGGATGTGCGTGATGTGGGCTTGTTTGAAGAGGTCTGGTTGCTGGTAGAGGGCTTGTAGGCCGCCGATGTAGAGGTTGCCGGCGCGCGGGATCAGGTCGACCCAGCCCATGTTTTTCGTGGCGTCGGAGAGATGGGCGAATTGCCAGAAGCGGGCGAGGGGCATTTGGTGAGGTGAGGGGGCCAAATCTGTACCTCAAGGTATATATCGTTGCTGCGGTGTTTGTCGACCTGTAAGGGTGCTCGAGACAGAGAGGCAAGCAATAGGAAAAGATATATTGAGAAATACATGTAAAGTACTCGCGTGGCGCAACTTCCGAATAGAGTTACCTCGGCAACACAATCAGAACCTCACGTACGAGAGACGGCGATGGGTATACAGAATGCTGTCGCGGTACGGCTACGACGTCTGACCAAGTACTTGTGAGTCGTCATACACATTGTGTATATCGTATTTGACTATAAACAACACCAAGACCTGCTTGCAACGCCGTCAGGCTAGTCCATAATACTTCAAAGATCAAAAACGCCAGGGCTTCCTACAGCCCAACCCCCATCCTGAATTGCAACCCAGACCGGCGTACCGTGTCAGTTCCCGAGTGCTTTTGACCAAAGATACGAATTATCGTAGCGGCAGTATGGCGGCCGGTTCCCGAACACCGCTCGCTAATTTCCCAACGCAAATGAACCAAGAACGTTTTGTTGCAATCACTGTTTATCGTACTTGCCCAAGTACTCTTCCAGCATCATCTCATCGATGCCTTGTCCGGCAAGTCCTGCCTCGTCTGGGCGTAGGACTGGAGATGCGTGGCTAATTTGTGCCTGTCCGTTACCTCTGAGGAACCCATGGAACTCATCGATGCTGCCGCTGAACCAGCCGGTGCTTGCGTCGAAGCGAGGGGAGGGTTTGAGTACGGCGGTGTAGGAGGCATCCAGATCCTCGTCATCCTCGTCGTGAGACGGTAAATGGTCGTCCAGCGTAGGTGCGGTGCCAGATGAAGTGGAGTGGCGGAAGTCGTAGGCTTCAGAGGTCTCGCAGCCAGAGTCGGTTGAAGACGAAGCCATGTCATTCTCGTCAAAGTTGTACATGCTGTTGCTCTCATGCGAAGGGACCATGATTAGTGAATTGTCGTCCTCGGGATCCTGCTCGTCGGAGGATTGTGTATAGTCCTCTTGCGCCATGGCCCGCTTAGCTGCCATGCCCTGTGCGAGCTCACTGTTCAAACCAGCGAGAACGTTCCGCAAACGAGCACGAGAGCGTGGGTTCGTCATCTGCTCGAGCTGGAGCTCGGTCTCCTGAATCTGGTCGACCAGCTCGCCAAAGTCCTTCTCCGGGTCAACGGTGGGAGGCTGCTCGACCTGAGCTCCAGAGTCGGCATTGGTCTCGGGATCTAGCTCTGACGGCGGTGTAGGCAAGTCAGGGGACAGGACGCCCTCGAACGCATTCGCAAACTCGCGCACCATGCTCTTGTCAGGAATGGCAAAGACGATCTCCTTGATACCCTCCCAGCGCTCGTTATTCGGCCGCCGTTGCCTCGGACTACCGGCAATGACCTTCCGCCATAGCTTTGCGACTTCCTTGACCGGGTTGCCGTAAGCGCCGCAGCCCCAAGCGCCAAGAATCAGCTTCTGAGCGCCCTGGGATTGCGCGATGCGGAGGACAGACTTCATTTTCCGCGTTACAAGCTCTCTGTCTCGGTCACAGTAGCTGACACCGCAAGAGCACGCGCTGTCTACCCTATCTTCTGGAGCGCGCGCGCGAGATGCATCGGGGAAGCGAAACATGCCAGCCGAGATCACGTCGACAAAGTATCTGTCTCTTTTAGTCAAGTCGATCGCTTCCGGCGTGCAATCACGGAAGACGAGGACATCCGGAGTCCAGATAGCGCCCACTTCTGGCAAGCGGTAGAATGAGTCCCACAGGGAAGGATAGAGAGTTGTCCGAGCACACAGGAACTCCTCCTGGCTATTTGCACCATCCAGAAACCCTCCGCCGGGCCTCAGAGGTGACGCCATGTTCAAGACGGCCACATTACTCATCTGTCCTTCTCGTGTCGTCTTCAAAGTCGGTGCAGTGCGCTTGGACATGAATGGCTTCTCCGACAGCCTGGCGGCGGCCTGAAGGGTGTCGGTGCATTGTAGTCTGATCTTCGGTCCGTCGTACACGCCCACCTGCGTTAGCGTGGTCGAAGAGCCTCTAGGTGTGTTCGCATCCGGGTCGACGATGAGCTCGGATTTGTGGATGCCATGTCGTGCCCGAGGGCAGGAGCGTAGGAGGTCGGGTACGATGCGGTTGACTGATTCTCTGGCTCGCCTCGCGCGCTCGTGGCGGCGGTTTGCGTTCGGTTGGACCGTGACGGTCATCTGTTCCCAGCCCATCTTGGCTCTGCCTCAACTGGTCTCGTCTTGCGGTAATCGAGAGCGTGGTCGGTCGGTTGAGGAAGTCTGATAAGAAACGGCACGATCTGTGTAGCTGGAGGAAGTGGACTTTGGTTGCGAAAGCGATGGGTATAAGGTGCGAAGGATGAAAAAGTGGTGACGCTGTCCCGACCCAGGCGTCTGGGGCTGGACGAGAGTGAGTTACAGGTAAGGCCGTAGTCATCAGCATGTGAACGACGCCAGAAGTTCGGGTGCACGTCGCAGCTGTCTCGTGCGGCGTTGCCGGAGCTGCGCGCTGCTGATGCGGTCCGGCTTCGCACGACAAGCAAAGAAGAGGCGTGAATGCCTAATACGGAAGTGAAAACGAAGTACAGACAGGCGAGTTTGCTGCTGGCCTACCGTGTCATTGATGCAGGAGTCGTGATCAGGCGTGAGGGAGCCTCGTCGCAGCCGCCGTCTCGTCGTCTTCGATACCCGGACTAGCGACGGCAGACTGGAAGAGGGGAACAGTGCGCTGCGACTGTGAAGCATGTGAAAGTGCACGGCCGCGGAGCCTGCACGCTTGTGACGGAAGCGGAAAGGCGCATCCGACGGGCTTTCTATTCTCGCACTTGCGTCAGCCCGTCACGAGCGCCCGGCTCGCCCGAACTTCGAACGCCGTTCGTTCCTGCCTGCTGACGGGAACGCTCAGTGCGACGAGCTGAAATGCTGCCATGGCCGTGTTGAAGCGCCATGCCGTGGTGTGTGTGTGTGTGTGTGTGTGTGTGTGTGTGTGTGTGCAGTTGGCGAGCTCCATTATCGTGAGGGAGCGCCTCGATGCGTCGTCTCCGGAGATTTCGAGATATGTGCGCAGACAAGACCTGATTTCGGGGGCGGATATTGCAGTCCTCCATTGGTGAACCTTGCGCCCATAAGCGATCTCAGATCCCGCCCAATGTGGAATGCCGATCCGCACGTGATTCTGAGGTATTTGTTGAAACCGGGCGGCGAATTATCGCTTTCATGTTCTGGTCCGCTGGATATAGAAGTGGGAGAATGGGAAGATGATGACCATGAGGCTCGGAAACATGTCAGAGCAAGAGACGTTTGGGAATGGAAGGGAAGCAGTGGCATTATTGATAGGACATGTAACGGCCGTATGGTTGAGAAAGCCTGAGACACCCCCCGCGTCTTGGCGTACCTTCCGATCTCTACCCATTGAAGTGAGGCCTGAGGCAACATCAAGATCGGTCCAGATGCGCGTGAAGCATCGTGGGAGCTTTCAGGGTTCGCGATACATCTTGAATGCAAGTGGACGCGCCGGTTGGAATAAAGGAACTGGAGACTGGCTGAGACCGGCCGGGGAAGAATAGCTACGCGCATGGAGGAGGGGATCGCCCGCCGTCTACACCCCAAGCTCGACCTCACCGACACCTGACAGGTCACCGCGACCATGCCCGCCGCAACCGATGACAACACCTATGGCGTCCAACCGCCAGGACTCGATTTCAAAGACAGCAACACCATCCCCCTCCCACCACCCAAGCACTTCCAGCCAAGCCTACGCTACCCTTCCTCCCGGAAAACCATCTACGACCGCAACCTCTCACGACCCTCCTCAACCACCTCGCTTGCTTCCTTCGCCTACATCTTCAACACCATCATCACATACCACCATGCTAAGTCCGGCAGCGTCTCCGAGATCGAAACCCGGCTGAATCGCGCTGGATACCCTATCGGCATCAAGATGCTAGATTTGCTACTTTACCGTCAGAGCGGCAAAGCCGTCCGCCCGATTAGATTACTAGAGCTCCTACAGTTCATCCACGGTGCTCTCTGGCGAGGCCTTTTTGGTCGAGCCGCTGACGCTCTGGAGCAATCGACGTCCAAGAAGAACGAGTACATGATTGTCGACAACGAGCCTGTAGTCAATACCTACATTTCCATTCCGCGCGAGATGAGCCAATTGAATTGTGCGGCGTTTGTTGCTGGAATCATCGAGGGAGTTTGTGATGCAGCGGCTTTTGGGACCGAAGGCGTGACGGCGCATTGGGCTGAGGGTGATGAGATGTGGCCTGGCAAAACAATCTTCTTGCTGAAGTTCCAGGAGAAGGTCATTGAGCGAGACGAGGCTATCAAAGCTAGTGTGGGTTAGCTTGCATTCCAGGTCCAAACGAAAGAATTCTCTCTTCGAACAGGAACGGAGCCATAGGAAATACAGGCTGAAAGAACATTGTGTTAGATGGCTATTCAACCTACGACGCCTATAGGTACATTGGGCGCAATCACCGCGCGCCGCCACCCGCCTCCTGCACTGGACTCGGCTTGACTTTTTCGCCTAGCGACGACAACATCAACATCCATTTGATCTTGACTGTCAAGTCCATCTTCGCCGGCTGGACCTAGGGCATCACTTTCGACTTCTAGAATCATCTCGCCGACGTCGGGCAGGGCACTAGCTTTGAATAAATCCTCCCAAGCATCTACGAAGTCATTATCAGCAGCCGCCAGTGCGTCCTTGCCCAGCTTGCGCGTCCAAAACCCGGGATGAAGACAACATTGCTTCATCAATTCAGCACTCATGCTACGATAGGCATCGATAGAGCCTCTCTCATACCGGGCGAACAGGTGCTGGAGCCATAGATAGAGACCTTCTTGCTCCGCATCTTGTCTCTCGTCCGCTAGTCTGGAAGCAGATCCGGTGATGAGGGTATTGAGGATCGCGTTCGCTACCGTCTGAAGGAACTCGGGGTAGGAAGTTATAACGCGGTCCAAGAGAGCGTCCCAAAGGGTGAAGGCCGGGTTCATTGACGTGCCAAGCCTGTAGTATGTCAGTAAGAGCCATTGCAACGCGAAGGACATTGGGTAGAAAGATTCACTAACCCGCGGTTAGAGGGTAGTAGCAGTCTCTCGTCAACCAGTACTTCCACCAAAGCATGCACATTCTCTCCGCCATTGTAATCACAAATCTCACCGCATTTCGTGGCAAAGTCGTCAATGTCCGCCTGGTGCTGCGCAGAGTTATGCTTTCCCAGCTTAAACGCCTCTCTCCGCACACCGCGATAGCTCCGCAACAAACCCCTCGCCTCATCCTTCCACCTCACCCCATCACCATGGTCTCCCCTCTGCCCCACCTCACCCTCATCAAGCCGACTCCAATAAGCCTGCCACAACCAGCCCAACGCCTCTCCCGTCGCCGCAACTAACCTCCCCAGCGCCGGCACCTCCTCATGCGTCGCCTCATGCCTCAGCCCGACAAAATGCACCGGCATCCCAATCTGCCTTGCAATCTCCAGCATCGAGCTCGGATTCAGCGTCCCTTCGCGCGCGCGTCCGATATCGCAAAAGCCTGTCACGAAGCGCGAGAAGGCTGCGGCGTAGACTGCGCGGATTGCGAAGGAGCTTTGGTGGGCTGAGGTGCTGTGGTGGTGGTGAAGGATTGCGTCGACGAGGAGGGCGGTGCTTTCAACTGCGTGCGGGAGATTGCCACGGAGTTTCCAGGCGAGGACTCTGTCGACGGCGTGGCGGCGGGGGAATGGCGAGGTGCTGGGGTGTGCTGGGCTGGTGAGGTCGTAGAGTTGGGTTCGGACTGCTAGGAGGTCGGTTTGGTGGCGCCAAGGGGTGATGGTGTAGCGAGGCATCTTTGGTCCCGGATCTCAGAATGGGGTTTGATTCGATGCTGATGCACGACGGACGGGACTTGGAGGGACCAAGTGGCACACTGGGGTATGCGTGCCTTCCAAGTTCGTCTTAGCTCCGGGTCCTCCTCCTGTCTTGGCTGGCCAAAATTTCAGCTACGCGTAGTCACGGTCCCGGTAGGTGTAGATGGTAGATCGCCAAACCTGGCGATACGTAGTTTTCGAGAGGCACTGAATACGACTGTGGTGATACTGTACTGTAAAAACCTGGGCTGCGGCAGAGTATCTTAGTTTTTCGCTAGTGAATAAAGACCGTCTCGAACTCGACAAAAAGCCGAATGAAGATGGCCTTTGCATTAGCGTGGCTGATCGCGGGGTAAGCGGCCGTGAGCCCCGCTGTATCGATTGAGACGTCACCAAAGGATCTTCGAGAATGGACTTGTCGGACCTAACATTCAGTGGGCGAAGCAATACACAACATGTACAGGCCGGTCGCAAGTGGTCGATAGGAGCGTTGTGAACTCAAAACCCCAAGACGGCGTCTCTGGAAAACGTGGTCTCTAAGGAGGCTGTCGGACCAACCATCCAATGTCGTCAAATACTCTCCACCCCGAGGACACAAATGGCGATTCTGCCGTGCGTGTACGTGGAGAGTACCATCCAGACCATAATGCCGGTCGGTCCGGCAGCGGCAGCGATAGCGATAGCGATATTGGGCTACACGAGCGATTCGAGGTCATCTTTGACAAGGGAGCTGCACAGCGGAGAAGAGCATCACTTGAGCCGGGAAAGGGGACGAGACCGAGTAGGCCGACGAGCCAACGGCAGAGGACGTCATGCTTCGTACACGCATTGCTGGAAGACAAGACGTCGAGCGGGCAGTGGACGCCGAGCGAGGAGGGCATGCTGTCCCATCGACCGGCGGACAAGGACACCGGACATCCGAACCCTGATGGCGAGGCGAAGCACACGCAGAGCCGGCTGCTCTCCAAAAAGCAACTGAGCGATATGGCCTTTGGGATACGAGAGCTCTCGAAGAAGCTTGGGCACCTGAGATTACTGCTCAAGGTGCGCAATGTATTCTTGCTTACCAAGGCTCACGACCAGAAGCTGATTGCCAACACGCGGGACCTGACCGAGTGGCTGCTGAAGCAGAGGAACCAGGACGGCCAAGGCTATATCATATGGGTGGAAGAGACGATGCGCGACAATAAGGGGTTTGACGCCGAGGGCATCATATCACACGATCCCGAAAGTCGTAAAGGCCGATTAAAGTATTGGACGACGGAGCTATGCAGGAAACGACCACACACGTTTGAGATCTGTCTGGCGCTCGGCGGAGATGGGACTGTATTATACGCCTCGTGGCTATTCCAACGAGTCGTGCCACCCGTCATGTCCTTTGCTCTAGGTTCACTCGGTTTCTTGACCAAGTTTGATTTTGATGCTCATAGTGAGATCCTCACCAAGGCATTTAACAACGGCGTGACCGTCTCACTGCGCCTCCGTTTCGAGGCTACAATCATGAGATCGCGAGAGCGGCCCGATGGCCGAGAAGACGACGGGGGTAGAGATCTCGTCGACGAGCTGATCGGCGACGGAGCGGACGATGTCGACACTCACGCTCCCGGCGGTAGCCACACCATCCTCAACGACCTGGTGCTCGACCGAGGACCCAATCCGACAATGTCATCCATTGAGATCTTTGGAGATGAAGAGCACTTCACGACCGTACAGGCCGACGGTGTCTGTGTGGCAACGCCAACGGGCTCCACAGCATACAACCTGGCCGCTGGCGGGTCACTTTGCCATCCAGACAACCCAGTGATCCTCGTGACGGCCATAGCACCTCACACGCTTAGCTTCCGCCCTATCATCCTCCCAGATACAATAGTCTTACGAATCGGAGTACCATACGATGCACGAGCGAGCTGCTGGGCGAGCTTCGATGGCAAAGAGAGGCAAGTCACTCACATCACCCAAATTTCCCCCCCTCCACTGTCTTCAGACCCGGCTAATCGAGAAAGCAGGAACGAGCTGAAACCCGGCGACTACGTAACCATCTCCGCGAGCCGCTTCCCGTTTCCCTCTGTGCTTCCGCTGGATCGCAGGAGTGAGGACTGGGTAGACAGCATCTCGAGGACGCTGAACTGGAACAATAGGCAGCGACAAAAGGCTTTTGAGAAGCCGGCTAAAGACAAAGATGTGGTTTAAAAGGAGCAGTCCACTGTCATCCAAGCGATTGAAATTCTCGTTGAGAGCGATTCTCCTCACGCAACCACGTTCACACTCTCGGGGTTCGCGCAGAAACTATCACGTTACATGACATAGACAATGATGATACGCGAAGAGAGATAAATCAGTGTAGTAAAGTCTTCTCTTGATCAAGCTCAGATCTTTGAGAAGAATCCTACCAAGAGCCTATCTACTCTAGCTTCACGTAGTTTTGACCGACCGGGTTCGGCAGGAGAGGCCCGACTGCCGTCTCAAACAGCTCATGGCTATCACACATCCATTGAGCATTCTCATTGGAGTAAGCCTCCTGCTTGCGGAAAATCAGCTGGTCAAGCGCCAGCTCCACCGTCTGTCCCGTCATGGTATCATTTGCCAGAAACATCGCAAAGGCCTTACACACGGTCGTCTTGGGTGTCAAGCGAGCCGGGTCCACCATATGTTGGGCGTGCTCGGGCCAGATGTTCGTGTCGACCAGCACGGGCAGTAGGCCGTTGATAGTGATGCCCATGCCGGCGTAGACGGGAGCCGAGGAGCGTATGAGGCCGATCAGGGCATGCTTCGCCGTGCTGTACAGGGGCACGCTGTGGTTGGAGTAGACGCCTAGACAGCTCGAGGTGATGACGATCTTGCCGCCGGGAGTCGAGTTGCGGGCGAAGAAATGCCGGGCGAGATGGATGCCCTGGATGACGGCATTGACGTCGATATCGAAGACCTGGAGGTTCAGTGGCTGAGGGAGGCCAGTGCCTTCGTCCAGTGGCGCGAGCTCGCGATAGATGCTGTCGGTGTCTGCTATGCCCTGTAACCACCCACCAGCAACATTATTATTATGATTATTAATAAATGAGAGTTCCCTCTGCGAAACGTGTACCGAGAGATTGCACTTACGGCGTTGGCAAAAAAAACATCCAGTCGATTCCCGCCCCATTCGAACGTGTCCTTGAAGGCTTTGGCCTGCTGGTCGTAGTTGGTCACGTCGACACGGTGGAAGACGCAACGACCTAGGCCGGCATCCAGCTGTTGAGCTTCGGCTTTCCCTCGTTTCTCATCGACGTCGAAGATGGCCGTGTGGTAGCCCGCGTTGATCAGGTGCTCGGTCACGGCGAGACCGATCCCACTGCCTGTGAAGAATCAGCCGCCGTTGTTTGTTCGTTCGTTCGTTCACTCGGCGATGCCGCTACCAACGTACTACCGCCCGTCACTATTGCTACAGGTGGCGACATGGCTGGCCCGCAGCAAAATTATTCAGTATCTGCTATAGACCTAAAGGCTCCGTGTTACCGTATTCGAACACTGATACAGTACCACGAGGCAAAATTCTTCAATCGATAGCTCTAGGGTCACGCGTTCAACAGTGTACCTACCAGACCCATACCGTAAGTACGCTCGGCTATCCGTGCCCGCTCACTTGCGGTCAGCCGGACGCCCGTCATGCACCTACCTATTTCGACTAGCCTCAGAATTTCTGGCGTGCTTGAAGGATCTATTTGACCAGGTAATATCTAGATATTGTTGGGCGACTTTGCCAGGCAAGATCTCGCTTCTCGTTAGCCTATCTCCGCGTGGTCGTTCCTTTCGGACAACGGAGAGATATCCCCGGCAGGTCGTTACCACCGCTGGTACTGCAGAGATCGATAGCACAGACAGCAACCCTTGGCCCCTGCTGCCAAGCATACCTCCACAAGATCCGAGCAATAATTTGGGAACAACAACGATTGCCAAAGTTACCTACCCAGGCGAAGAGAATACCCGCAAACATGTGGTGGATCAACAACATCATCAACATCACGGCACGGCCAGCCTCGTGCTAACTACTACTGTAAGGTAGGAGAAGGCGTACCAAAGTTACAGTCGTTGCCAATGAATGCCAAGGTCACATTTACGGCCGCGGCTGGGGGATCCTTCACCCTACCTCCTACCACCCTACCACCCTACCGTAGTTGTGGAGGAAACACTCTTCGTGTCCACGATCCACGTTCCGCGATGCAGACAGTCTGGGCATCACATCGTGTTAACAAGCTTCAGAATCAATCGCGCAGCCCCGTGCATCACCATCCTTACTGTATTCTGCTGACTCGAGATGGTTTGAGACCCAAGCCCTGAGATGGATCATGTTGATCTCGCAACGCTCCCCGTAAACTCTCGCTCACGCCCCAGCACTGGCAGCACACCAGGAACGACTCCTACGGTCCTACCTACCTACTTTTATCTTAGGCACGGTCTCTACGGTACTAGTGGCTGATTAAGGTAGACCTAGGTGAGGTAGTGAGACTTCAATGGTTGCAGATGTCTGGTGATACGCTGCACGTGTGACGCAGGAGGGCCTCTCCGCGGCAGTTCTGATCTGCTTCCGCGCCTGCGTCCTGACTCGCTGTCGTGCAGCTGACTCGTGACCGGATCAGATCTGTGCGTGCGTTCTCCCCAAAATTCGACATTTGAATTACAAAGGTACTGGACCAAAGCATCAGGCTGCATCGGGCCAAAGCATCAGGCTTCATCGAGACAATGTACTGCAGACAGTTACCTAGTCAGTGTAATAGAGTTTATCCCATTTGTGTGGGTTTGGGTCTAGGTTCACAGACCGCAAGCACATCCCCGCTCTGTGGGACTGTGGGGAGAGGCGGACCGTCGTCTTGCTCTGGCCATGCCGTCCTGTCACCCACGATTATGATTGCGGGCGGCATCCGAGCCCCTACCGGAAAGGCAGGTCCCTAAAGATATCACATCCAAAGAGTCGAAGACGTCAATGACCTCGGTCGTGTCTCATCAGACACGACGGCCGGCGCTTGTTTCATCACCCTGAGACTGCCAACACTGCTTAGGTTTCTTCCCTTCGACTAGACCCAGGCGAATCGTCCGCCGGCATGGACGGGCTGCATTGGCCGCACCAAGGATCAACTCAATCATCCTTTGGATTTCTAACGTAGCCTCTAGAGCCAGCCACTACTGACAGCCGCTTTGCAGCACGGACAAATGACCTAGGCAATGTCGATTTGGCGGTGCATCTCGTCCCATCCCCTCCTCTTCTCTGTTCTTGCTATGCCGTGCAGGGGTTATAACCTCCGTCCCTTCCAGAGGTAGTAGCTGATGGACTTGTGCCCTGGGCTTGCCGGAGGCAGATATTTCTATATTATCCAGTAACATCGGTAATTCCTGTGTACCCACCCTACCTTACCATACTGGCGGGACATTTTCTGTCATTCATTCGACAAGGCCCTGCTCCATGCTCAGCCGTCAGCTGCCTGATTAAACGCGAGGAAGAGACATCTTGCGCATTGGGATTCGCGGGCTGCACCTGCTAAGATGCCGGGCAATCTGCCTGTAGTTGATCTTGATGTGTTCGGGAGTTGGCCGGTTCGTAACAGCAGCCACTTGGCTTGACTTCAACGTTCTTCCCCCTCTGATGCCTCGTTGCTCTACCTATATAGGCTCCCAATTACGACGCGACTCCTCGGACATGGGTCGTACCATACTCCTTGGTCTTGCAGGTGATAGCTTTCCTGATGGCCTGCCTGCGCCTAGGTCTGCGGGCCATGAACAAAGCAGGAGCTCTAGGACTGGACGACGTGTTGCTCATCCCTGCAACGTTGGCGTCGATTATGCAGACGGCATGCATTGTCTACGCTGCACCTATCATGGGCCTTCATCTTTGGAACGTACAACCGAAAAAGTAGGTCTGCAGCTGCTCCTACCATCGAACATAGTGCTCGGCGTGGCTGACACTGCTACCAGTTTCGAGGTCGCCTCCTTGATGGCCTTTCTCACCGAGTTCGCCTTTGTCATCTCCACCGGCGCGACCAAGATCTCCGTCTTGCTCTTCTATCGACGCGTGACCAAAGGCACGATCAGTAGGCCCGTCAAATTTGCCGTTATGGGGGGAATAGCCTATGTCGTTATTTACACCCTGCTTCTCACCCTCCTCCTGGTCTTACAGTGTAACCCGACCAATGCATACTGGAAATCCTATTCGATCGGGTACTCTACTGATTGGCATTGCATCGACATTCGCTGGATGAATCCCGTCTCCGGCGCGCTGTCTACTTTTTCAGACTTGTACGTTACCAGTACTGCAGTCGAGAGTCCGTACCAAATTGACTTGCTGACGCCCAATTCACAGCTATTGCGTCGTGCTCCCCATGGCGATTCTGAGGCATTTTAGAGCGCCCAGAAGGCAGAAGATTGCGCTCAATTGCGTGTTTGGGCTTGGCATCATTGTCGTAATCGCTGGGGCTATACGGACCTGGTACTACTACGAACTTGGCCACGCCAACGGTATGTCAACCCTGATCCAACGTCTGTCGGGCATGGACGCTAACAATCTCAGATCTGACGAATGTTGGATACAAAGTCTTCGTCTGGGCGCAGCTGGAGACTACCCTGGCTATCGTAAGTCAATGGCACACACCGTTCCGCTTGAATGCAAACCAGTCTCTAATCCAAACCGTGCAGGTCTGCGCGAGCGCTCCGTCTCTTCGTGTCTTCGTCCGAACATACCTCGGCGAACCCGTAGTGCGGATGATCCGCAGCTCGAAGCCCCGGAGTACGGTGCCGAACCAGCTCTCGCAACAGGACGAAGCCGGCACGGTCAAGTCGTCGAATTTCCCCAGTGCCCGACGGAGCGCCTGCTATACCACGGACGAAGACGAAAGCACCTTGATCTCCCACCAAATCAAGCCCTCCCTGGAGATGGTCGGTGAAACGGAGCTGGACGGTACTCCACTTTCGCTGGCTCCGAGCGACTCGTATGTTCTCAGGACTCCTGCCGGCTTTGAGACTTATGCTTTGCGTGATCTGGAGAAGAACTCACCGCCGCCTCGGAAGCCCGTTTCGTGATTATTAGGAGAGGAAGATAGCGATAGCACAGACTGGAATTCACAGCTATAACACAATCGTCGAATTTACAGCTACAACACGATCAGAGGCGTGGGTGCGCTTCAGCTCGACTGAGGTGAGCTGTCCGTATCGCCGGTGCCTGATCAAGGGCACAAGATGGGACAATGCATACATACCGTGCTCGCCTGCATTGCACGGTCGAGCTTGACATAAAGGCAAAAGTCCAATCGCACGCAGAGAAACACGGCGCGACTCGCGGACCGACCGATCGCCATCAGCATGGAGGCGAAGTGTGAGGGCGAACGGTAACCCACTGATCGCACATAGCTCGACATGTGTGGGTGACGGCACAGATCAACCAGCTACAAGGACTGGCTGGTACTGATACGGGAGGACCTACCAATGCTGCCTCTGTTGCTGAGTCCAAGGGCCTGCATAGTCCCTTCTGCTTGCTCATCGAGAGCAGGAAGGCGAGGCATATGTGACGACCAAATTCGAGAAGATAACGCTGGGTGGTATAACACGGCCATCCCGTGTGTCCAGAGTGGTCTCGTCCCTGCTATTGCCATTTCGCGGGACGCAGACGCTGTGTTGGGGACGATAAGTTCGAGTGAGCAATGGCTGAAGATGCAAGCGGGGGGAACGCCCCAAATGAGCATACCTTAGCATCAAGTGATAAAACTCGTACTAGGTATTCCACTGTTGGTACGAATGTGCTTTGAGGATAACGCCGTCGATACACATTACGATCAAAATTTTCAGATCGCCAATCGCAATTGCGATACAAGTACCCTTAACAAGCAAGAATGTGCTCGCCCTTAGATGCCGCGAACCCTACGAAGTCTACCTTAGCGCGACGCAGCGGATGTGATGTCTGACTGCAAATCCGTCCCTTCCTTTAGCAGTGTTGCGAATATTGATCTTGAAGCTCACACCAAGTCGTCACGTGCTTGGCTGACCTCACCTCCTTATATCTAAGCCGGGGCACCCCCCACTTCCTACACCTCTGCTTGATACTCCATGAAAGAACTTACTTAGTTGCGAGTGACAGTGGCATACTGTACTCCTTTAGGGTGCGAGTGAATGTGGCGACATATTGTGGTTTTCTTGCACTTGCGCCCTTCTCACGCCGCCCAATTTTGCAATCGGATGGCTCAATACTATAGCGAAATCCCTCCTGCTATACGTTTTTGCTATTTTGGTCCCCTTGCTCACTGCGTGAGCTGGTCGGGCTGCACATCTTTCGTTGTAGTCTTTTTTGACTGGAGAAGAGTGTTCGTGGTAGAGGGAGATGGAGAAATGCGGACCGAGGGCAACGGGGGCCATCAAGCGCTGCCGCTGTCAAATGCTCCGAGTACCAGCTCAATGCTCACTACCTACCGCGACTAAACTAACCGAAGAAACAACCAAGAAATCACCCGCTCTCTCACTCACAAAGTGATCATACCTAGCTAACTCACACCGGCCTCCCGGCCTCATCTCGTCCGTCACTCTGAAGGAATCCCTAGCGATCTCCGCGCCTCAGCCTAGACCAGTTTGCCTTGACAAACTGCTTCGTCGTGTCATCGTGCGACGGGCGCTCGCGAGCGAAAAAGCTGGAGTAGCCCTCTGCAGAGAGGGAAAGAGGTTAGTTTGAGCTCTTGTTCGTATCGAAATGTCCGAGTCCGACTCTCCCCGTGGGACTTACCTTGCTCATCGGCACTGAACTGCCGCGAATCCTCGCGAGCGCCATTCCAACCGTAATCGCGGCCGTAGGAGAACTGGAATCGTCAGAGTCGTTTCAGTTGTCTTTGCTCTTAGGAGGAAAGCTTACGTTCGACTGCTTGTGGTAGTCCTCGGGGATCTGAAGCCTCATGCGTTCTGAAGCAGTCGATATTCAGTAGAGCCCCTGACTGTTTCGCCAAGGAACAGGGCACTTACGAGGATTGTAGTCAGACACGCCCTTGATACCCTCAGCCCTCATCCTATCCTTATCGCGTTCGTAGGCACGCTGGAATATGGGCTGTTGATCTCTCCGCTGCCAGGAGTAGCTTCGAGTGTGTTAATGAAAGCAATACGCATGGCTTTTGCACTTTGTGTTCGAACTCACGCTGGCCCACCCATGCCATGAGCATGCTGAGTGGGGTGGCCGTCAGATGAGTAAAGGGTGGACCAGCGCCTGTCCGGTACTGCGTTGCCTCCGGGATAGACCTCCTTCCTTTGTTGCGTGAAGTAAGTATAAGGGTTGCCAGCCATCGTCTTCTTCGGGATTTGGGATAAAAGTAATGCTAGAAATTTCCTCCTTGTTCAAGCTAGAAAGACGAAGACCTACGTTTCGAAGGATGAGCAGAATCAAGAGGCAATAGAGTGCGGTGTTTCTGAAGTGCTCTTATAATCCGTATGGTATGCCTCTTCACTACGGTCGAGCTTGGTGAACATTGCTCCAGGAAGCTCGACAATGTCGCTGCGACTGTGCAATGACGATGGACTGTCGTGCACTGGTGAGAAGAAGCCATTGTTGGATCGCATTGCGGAACGCTGACATAGCAGGCTCGTCAAATCACCGCAGTTGCCAGCAGTGATTAACAAGACTATTGAGGACATGGCTGACAAGTAGCGACACCCGTAGCCTGCCCCTTTATCCATTACCATGGAACGCCGCGGCCAAGTGGTCGAGCCACTTCAGTCCGGGGTTAGTCACTGATTCCCAGATGTCTCCTGAATAGTAAAATGGTATTTGCACATAATCGTCTCCATAGCCTGCCGCTGCTCGGGGTCAACAGCGCGCACGTAGGCAACGACGAGCGTGAACTGCATATGAGCAGATCCAAACGGCAGGCATACGTCAGCACGTCGTGCGAGCATGACAGCATCCTCTACCAGACTGTGGCCTCCCGCGTGTAGAAGGCCGTCGGATAGGTCGATAATGCGGAGCAAAGCATGGAAAACAAGGACACCAGCAGAATCCATAGGGGCGTTGAGCAGCGGCGATGGCTCCAGCAGAGACGGAGCCTCCAGGGCCGCAAAGCCGGTCTTGCTCCTCTATGCGGTGTAGAGAGGTGCGAACCTGTTCCAGCAGTGTATCGATGATATCGTAGTGGTTGCGCACTTCCTCAAACAGAACTTTGCGATGGACTTGAGAGGGACCCTTCCGTATCGACCGCCGCATGAGATTGGGGAGACAGACGAGATGCCGCAGAATCTTTCCCTCGGCTGCTTCGCCATCATACTGCACACCCAGATTCACAATCTTTCGCCACTCGGCATCGCTGAAGCGAATATTTGGGTTGAAGATGCCTTCGACCAGCTGACGCAGGGTTAGAAGCGAAGGGAGTTGTTCGTCCCTAGTCGCTGGTGGGTATGTTCCAAGAAGCCGCCATAGGCCCAGGCCAGGTTCTGTCGAAAGTTGATTGATGGTTTGATTGTGCTCAAGAGCTCACTTGTCTGGTGGAGCCGTTGCTCGGGCCACCTAATACGACCGCCCTCAGTTCATACTGCTGAGCTGTAGGGAGAGCATGATTGATAGAGGTGTTGACCAGGAGTTGATCATCTCCTGTCCATTGGATGAACTTGAATCGTCGCTGGCCAAATCCAAACAGACCATATATAGACGACTGCATCTAGAGCGTCACGGTTGGGCTTCATCGGACTATCCAGGACGGTGTCAGCAAACGTCCATGCATTTCTCGCATTCGCGGCGTGCCTTCTTCTTTTGCTTCCGGCAGCCATCGCAGCCCCTGCCCGAGGGGACACCAGGCATAGCAAGGAGAAGGAACCGCTACGGTCGGTCTAGTAACGCGTGACATAATTCACCCATGGCCATGTCTCGTCAAGAGGGAGATGCTACCATACCCCGCCTTCCACCTAGGAAAGTTAAGCCAAAGGCAAATGCAACCTACACACGGCAGCACACCGCACCGAGCACGAGCAACTGATATCGAATACAACGAGCGTCCCACTACCATATTCGCACCCTGGGTGCAAAGCCTCACGGCCTATGTGCTAGCGAGCGCCACCACTTCCGTCGTGCCCACTAACACCACGGGCAACACCTGGCCGTATCAAACCTTTAGAACCGTCAACTTCACTCCGCCCGTCTTGGACATCTCCCATTCGGACGTCAGACGACAATCTCACTATGGGCTTTTCGGGGAGGAGGAGGAGTATTTGTTCTTCGCCCCTGATGGCGCGACCGCGTATCAAATGGCGCCGTTGATCATGAGCATGGACGGCGAGCTGGTCTGGAACGGGCCTTCAACCCACGCCAATGGATTCGGCGTCCAGGATTACCTTGGCGAGGACGTCCTGGTATGGTGGAACGGCACTGTGTATCACGAGCCCATCGGCCGCGGGAACGGCGCCGTCTACATGCTAGACCAGCACTACGAGCAGATACACAAGACGACGCTGGCAGGCAACTTTGTCGAGCATGTCCCCAACGCCACATTTCCCAGCAACATTGACTTGCACGAGATCAACCTGACGGAGAACGGTACCATGCTCGTCGCAGGCAACAATGTCACCCAGACCGACCTCACCTCCCTTGGCGGTCCACCAGACGGCTGGGTAGTCGAAGCGCAATTCTACGAGATCGACATCGCAACGAATGAAGTCCTCTTCGCCTGGAAGTCTCTCGACCATCTCGACCAGATCCCCCTATCCGCCTCCGTCTACCCGCTCGGCAGCGAAGGCTACACCGGCGCGACCCAACCCCTCGCGTGGGGCTACTTCCACATCAACGCCGTCGGCCGCCTGCCCGGCGGCGGCTACATCCTCAGCTCCCGATTCCTCTGCAGCGCCATCGCCATCGACCTCCAGGGCAACGTGAAATGGCGCCTCCAGGGCCAAAACGGCGGGGACTTTACTCTCGGCCCCGGAGCAGAATTCTGCTACCAACACGACATCCGCGCCTACCCTACTCACCAGGAGCAACAGCCCGGAGGGCACAACAGCAACACCTCCCTCCTCACCCTCCACATGCACGACAACGCCAACTCGCCCATCGAAAACAACACGAACCCGACCAACGGCAAAACCCTCCACCTCGACCTGACCACCAAAACCGCCACGCTCCACCAAACCTACCTCAACACCAGCGGGCCCATCTTCAGCACCGCCCAAGGCAACTACCAAGCCCTGCCCAACGGCAACGTCTTCCTAGGCCACGGCTGGATCCCCGTGCTCGAAGAGTTCACCTCCAAGGGTGAGATTCTGAGTACGATTCAATTCGGGCTTGCGGAGGAGAGGGAGGGGGGCGGGTTCTACAGTCTGTTGAAACCGACGCTTTCGTATCGGGCGTTTAAGCAGCGGTGGGTCGGGTGTCCCCTCACGAAACCGGATGTTGTTGTGGAGAAGAAGAAGAAGATGATGGATTCTACTTCCTCTTCCTCTTCCCGTGGTGGTAAGGGAGGTGATCATCATGATGAGGAGGAAACTTTCACAGTCTACGTAAGCCAGAACGGCGCGACAGAGGTCGTGAGCTGGGAAGTCTGGGGTGGCGAGAGCGCAAAGGATCTGGACGGGCTGAGGTGGCTGCGGACGGTTGGGAAGAAGGGGTTTGAGACGGCGGTTGAGGTCAAGGATTGCGCTGGAGTCAAGTATATCCAGGTCAGACCTGTGATGCGGCATGGAGGAAGGGGGAGAGGCAGGGGGAGAGTCAGGGGGACAGAGTGCAGGAGTGTGGATTCGGCTATTGTGGCGGTGAGGTAAAAAGAAGAAGTCTTAAAGACCACGAAAGGGTGAGAGAAGGAAAAAAAGGCTTGAATCTGAGCAGGCTCGGCTGATGACAGCATTCTTTGAGTCGAGAATCTCCCTGCTGAGGTTTCCCCCTTCGTGGTCCTAAGTACACGTCTCCATGCGACAGGCAAGCGAAGAGGTAACGACTAATGTACACACATGCCAAGAACAAGCATCAACGCCGGGCTGCATGCAACTTCCTTTGTCGTCCCCTTTTCCCCTGCGTTTCATAAGTCTTCGCTCCTCCGCCGGCTATGTTAACAAAGATACTGTACACTGAAGAATACTGTATGCATGGAGCTCGGAGCCGAGCACCTTCTATCGGGTATTTGCGATCGCCGTTCCAGTGGAGGGTCTACTGGGCTGAATCGTCCACGTTCCTTCTCCCTCAAAACAGTCCGCCGCCGCTCAATGGGCCTCATAGCTGGGTGCCATTTCTCGAGGCGGCGAAACCTAGCTTCTACGTCGTCCAGGTAGACAGAGAATAGATGGCTTAGTCCATCAATCGCGTAATCAGGCCCGTCGCGACTGTCCTTCCACCTTCGCGCACGTTGAAACGCTGTCCCTGCTCAATAGCCAGGGGCTTGTTGATTTCGCAGACCATCTCGACATTGTCGCCCGGCATGATCATCTTGCCGTCCTTCTCCTCCGCGCTGCCTTCGGCCCACGTCAGGGTAGCAGCCTCGTCGGCGGTACGGATGAAGAGCTGTGGCTTGTAGTTGCTGGCAAAGCCAGTGTGTCGCCCACCTTCCTCCTTGGACAAGACGTACATGGAGGTGAGGAACTTGCGGTGGGACTTGGTGGTGCCAGGCTTGGCGACGACCATGCCGCGTAGGACATCCTCGCGCTTGATGCCACGGAGCAGGAGGCCGGAGTTGTCGCCAGCGCGGGACTCGTCGCAGGATTTCTTGAACGTCTCGATGTCGGTGACCTTGGTCTTGATCGGGGCTTTGTTCTTGCCGACAAGCTCGACTTCGGAGTCCTTCTTCAGGACACCGCGCTCGACACGGCCAGAGGCAACGGTACCGCGGCCAGGGATAGAGAAGACGTCCTCGACGGACATGAGGAAGGGCTGGTTGATGTCGCGCTCAGGGGTGGGGATCCACGAGTCTACGGCCTCGAGCAGCTCGTCCACCTTTTGCACGCCAATATCTGGCTGGCGACCCTCGATGGAGCACAGAGCAGAGCCGAGGATGATCGGCGTCTCCTCGCCCTCGAAGCCGTATGAGGACAACAGCTCGCGCATCTCCATCTCGACCAGCTCCAACATCTCCTTGTCCTCAACGGCATCCACCTTGTTGACGAAGACGACGATGCGCTTCACGCCGACCTGGCGGGCCAGCAGCAAGTGCTCTCGCGTCTGCGGCATCTGACCATCCGACGCAGCGACGACGATGATGGCGCCATCCATGGACGCAGCGCCCGTAATCATGTTCTTGATGTAATCGGCGTGCCCGGGGCAGTCGACGTGGGCGTAGTGGCGGGAGTCGGTCTGGTACTCGATGTGGGCGGTGGAGATGGTGATGCCGCGCTTCCGCTCCTCAGGCGCCTTGTCGATCGAGGCATACTCGAGGTAGGAGGCGTACCCCTTCTCCGCCTGCCGCTTGGTGATGGCGGCCGTCAGTGTCGTCTTGCCATGGTCGACGTGCCCGATGGTGCCGATGTTGACGTGGGGCTTGGAGCGCTCAAAGGCCGTCGCATATGTCCGGGACGCATTCAGCACTTGCGCCTGGCTTCTTTGGCTGAATGCTGACTGCACCGGGTTGATGCTGCTCCTTGCGCTCAGGGCGCGGGAGGTGTGCAGGAGGGTGCGAGCGAAGGACATGATGTTGTGTACCCTAAGGTAGGTGGATATATGATACAGCCCCGGAACACCAAACAGCAGCGCAAGGAGAGAAGAGGTGGCGATGGCGACGAGATGATGGATGGAGTCGGCGTCGCCTCACACAGAAGATCGATGGCTTCGGCCGCTCTGGAGAAAAAGCTAGCGCCGACTTGATTGGAGCAGCCATCTTCTTGACATCACGTGTTTGCGTGAGGGAAGCCTGCGGAATTGAATCTCCTTCGAGGCAAGCCTCTTGAAGCGTGTATCCGAATGGAATGTTTGGACAATTGATTAGCGCTCTGGGAGAGACCCGTCAATATATTGATGGGTGGTTCAGCATTGCTGCAGCTCCGACTGGACTCCGTCTTACTCCTCATACCTTCAATAATTCATCAAGGAGCGAGTTGCTTGGAGCCTACAACTCGACGATACGCTACCTCTCATACGCACACAGTGTTTTTCCACAACAAGTCAACACCCATCAAAGGGCGAGCGTAAGGCAGCTAATTCGTCGCGCTATCGCCATATCAATCCTCACATCTACCGAGGTACAGCGCCCCTTCACGCTCCAATGACCGCATAGCAAGCTTCGTCTGGACCGAAACCAACTCCCACAACTGCTACTATTCCTTCTTCGTCCCAATGCTTCTCCAAACCTGCTGCAGACGCTTCGGAGCAGCCGCAGCCACCGCGCGCTCCCCCTTGACAATGCCTCTGCGCGCCAAAATCACCAATCCGGCTATGGCTGGGCCCGCCTCCAGAACAGTACGTCTCCCGCACCACGACCTAGGGAGCCCGTTCGCTGACTGACACCTAGCCGCCTTAGTACGCCTCCTCCATTCCCATCACCGAACAGCCTGGCGATGAACCCAACGATGTTGTCTTCGGTTCCAACTACGGCGTGCGCACCATCACCTTGAACCGTCCGAAGAAGCTCAACTCCCTCAATGGCTCCATGGCCCGGAAGATCGTGCCTCGTCTGCAAGAATGGCAGAAGTCGCAGCTCGCCAACGTCATTGTCATCAAAGGCGAAGGTCGCGCGTTCTGTGCTGGAGGCGATGTGGCTGCTTTGGCGTTGGACAACAAGAAGGGACCGGAGGGACAGCAGAATAGTAAAGACTACTTTGGACTGGAATACAAGCTGGACCACCTGATTGCCAGCTACACAAAGCCATATGTCGCCTTTATTGACGGGATCACGATGGGCGGTGGCGTCGGATTGAGCCTGCACGCGCCATTCAGGATCGCGACTGAGAACACCGTCTTCGCGATGCCGGAGACGAACATCGGCTTCTTTCCTGACGTCGGCGGGTCCTTCTTCTTGCCGAGAATGGACGGGCAAATGGGACTGTACCTCGCGCTCACATCGGAGCAGCTCAAGGGGGTTGATGTGTTCTGGTCTGGCGTTGCAACGCATTATCTGCACTCATCCAGCTTGCCAGATCTAGAAGCACGGCTAGCGGAACTGCAATTCAAAGACTATGACAACCTTCAGCAGAGACTGCGCGTGATCAACTCCACCATTGAGGAGTTCTGCACGGGCGTGCCACACGACCAGCACCCGACGAACTCAATCGTGGGCGGCAACCACCGCGCAGCCATCGACTACGCCTTCCAGCGCGCCAACGACACCAACGGAATTCTAGAAGCCCTACAAGGCCTCGTGGAGAACCAGGGCGGCTCCGCCCCAGCGGAGGTCGTGGAATGGGCCGCCAAAACCCGCAAGACCATCCTCCAGCGCTCTCCAACCAGCGTCAAGGTCGCCTGGCGTCAATATCGGGAGGGTGCCACTTGGAACATCGCCCAGACCTTCCGCAAGGAACACGTGATCGCGAGCAAGTTTATGGAGCACCCTGACTTTGTCGAAGGCGTGTCAGCGCTGTTGATCAACAAGCCCAAGACGACGCCGCGCTGGACACCAGGCAACCACAACCACGTCTCGGAGTCGGACGTAAATTCGTTTTTCCGCGAGAACGCCGCAACTCTAGAGCTGCTGGATGCTGACGCGGACAAGAATGCGTACCTCGACTACCCGCATGCGTGGACAGGGCTGCCGCGGGAGCGCGATGTATTGGGCCATGTCAGTCGAAATACTCTGACGATGGAGCAGGCGGTGGAGCACTTTGTGCAGAGCACGGGCGGAAAGCAGGGGGTGAAGGAGAAAGTGGAGGAGATCCTGAGGCGGAAGGCTGATGCGTCGGACAGCGGGGTGTTGCAGCTGAAGAGGTAGACCGCAGAGTGTGTATATATATTCAAGACGTAGGTCGGAACTGCGTCACAGCTGCTGCTTGTCCCCATCATCTTCTAGGTCCTGTACATACCGACCTCTTTGCACGTGCAAGGAGAGGTGTGGCGGCGTTAAGATCATAACTCCGCTGAGGGAGGGGCAACGCATGGCAGCCTGGAAACTTTTTGGAGCTTGTCGCGTCTTCCGAGCACTAAAGCTACAGTACCTAGGAGCGTCAACCGAAGACCTTCACTACTGACTCCTTCGCTTCCTTCCACTTTCATATACCGCCCTGGCACCCCAATTGTCGCTCTGCCATAGCTGTCCTACTCTACTGAGCAGCTCAATCACGCGGGCACAGCATTGAATCGGGACGAAGCTGAGGATGCCGCCGCGAAAACCACCAGCACAAGGTGCCTCCGCCTCTGCTTCCGATCCCGATCCCGAGCCAGAGCCGCAGATCAAGCCGGATCCAGAACCTCTGCAGAGCTCCACTGAGCAAGCGACGGCGGGCGCTGCGCCGACCCCAGCGGGCCACATATCCATCGCTTCGACACCCGCCGCCGACTCTCCGACCACATCAGCCGCTGCGTCGCCGGCTCCTTCAGCTTCTCAACCCGCCGCTCCAGGCCGTTCCGGCTCTCTCAGTAGACCGTCGGGGGCGGCGAGGGGCCGGGGTGGCAAACCTATCATCGCCAAGCCCAAATTCGCCGGGCGGCGCTCGCAGGCTTCGCGTGCCGAGGCGGAGAAGGCTGAGACGGAGCGAAAGAAGGCAGAGCTTGAAGCTAGAGCGAAGGAAGCGGCGGCCAAGGCGAGGAGGGAGGGGAGAGGAAGAGGCAGAGGAGATGGGAGGTTACACCGCGGGAGGGGAAGGGGTGGGTATATGGGGGAGAGTGAGAGGCAGTCTACCGTTTCGAGTGGGCCGTTTTCGGGAGGAATGATCAACCATGGAGATACGGAGAGGAGGCGAGCGCCGCGTGGTGGAGGGGGCGGAGGTTGGAATGGGGCTAGCGGCAGTGGTGGCGGTGGTGGTGGTGGAGGAGGCAGATCGTCTTCAGGAGTGAAGATGGAGCCTGGAGGAGGAGAGGTGGAGATGCTGCCGCCGATCGTCAAAGCGGAAGACGGCGGATACATCTCGAGTGACGAGGATGAGGTAGACACGGGTCCGGGCCGAGTCAACATTGACGAGTTAGGCGTGATCGATCTCACTGCAGACTCAGAAGCGGATCCCACACGTAAATTCATACCCGTCCGCCTAAAGCGAGAAGAGCACAAGGAGCGTACGCTGGGCGTGAGCGCAAACGCAGATGGCGCGACGGCCAAAACAGGCGAGAAGCCGGCAGACTCAGAAGGCGGGCCGTCTGAGAAGCGTAAAGGCAAGCAAAAGGCAAAGGCGAAGGACGTCGAGATTACCGGACAGAGCGAAAAGTTCCACGGCGCCTACTCTAGTAGTAGCGAAGAGGAGCCAGTCATCAAAGCCGAGCCAACAGACGAAGATGCAGTGCCCGAACCACACATTCAAGAACCGCCCTCCTCCCCCGAGTCCCGACGCAAAACCAAAGAAAAGATCAAAGCCAGCGCGCTCGAGGGGATGACGACTGCTCCCGAGCGCCCGGCCTACCAAACCCAGGAGGAAATCGACGAATGGGAACGCCAGCAAGAAGACCTTCGCATCCTCTACTCCGAGCTCTCCCTCCCGCCCACCACAGACGCGGATGGCGACGCCAACATGACCTCCGCCGAGCAAGCTGCGGACAAGAAACAGGATAAAGTCTACCTCTTCCAATTCCCTCCCGTCCTCCCCGCTCTCATCCCTGTGCCTGTCAAACCCGATCCCGAAGCTGCTCCGCAGACAGGAGACTCCATGGACGTCGACGAGAATCCTTCTACCCAAAATTCCACCGCCCAGCCCCAGCAACAAGAAGGAAAAGATCAACAGCCATTCCCACCGGGCGCAGTAGGCCAACTCCGCATCCACCGCTCCGGCCGCGCGACGCTCGACTGGGGCGGCACGCGTCTTAGCGTGGGCATGGGAACTGAAGCCAGTTTCCTGCAGGACGTGCTTGTTGCGGATTTGCCGGAGGGGAAAGGTGGAGAGGGGGGCGATGAAGCGGAGGGTGGGGTCGCGATGGCTATGGGCCAGGTCAAGGGGAAGTTTGTCGTCGTGCCGGATTGGGAGGGCATTCTGGGGTAGTGAGATGAGGTGCAAAGCGGAAATCGGGTGTTGTTAGGCGTGCCTGACCTGCTGGCTTCCCTTGTGCGGGAGTGAGTTTGCGGTGTGTGCTACATATGTCTCGTCCACCGCTACATAACGACATTTACCAAGCCCTTCCCCACGTGCCAGTGCTCTTCTGTTCTCGCGCGATGACAAAGCGGCAGCTGTAGAAGATCATGGAGTAGATAAAGGCCCTACGAGCGCCATACGTTGCAACGACGACGATTATGACTTCTCCCTTCTTTCCCCGCGACCTGATATCATCTCATCTCGTCTGATCGAGTGCAACTTGCCTTGTTTTCCGCTGCTACCGCATGCACGCCTGTTCACTTGGCGGAAGATTGGAGAAGGGGGGCGAGGAGAAAGCGAAAGCGAGAGCAAGATGGGTAGAAAGCTGGCGGGCTGCCCCACTCTTGTGGCGGTCTGGAAAGAGACAAGTGATAGAACGGAGCATTCATAGATCATTCTCTGGGTTGCGGTTCTCCGGATAGGGCGTGGCGGTCCCGAGGTAGAAGACAACTGGTATGCAGCAGCGAAGTGACGAATGATTGTTGGTCACGAAGGGATGCAACAAACGAAGTTGGCGTTATTTTCACCGGGAAGTGGAATGAAGAAATAAAGGGTTCAGCCAGTCTGAAGAATGTGTCGGTTTCTCATGCGAGCTCTATGTATTACGTCGCCGTCGACTTCCAAAGCGCTGACTGCGGCAGCGAGATAGGTAAGTACTGCAGAGATTGGGGTGCGTCGACTTCGGATGCGACTTTCGTCTACTCTTCTTACCGAGTGGGTGCTGCTCCCGAAGAGGGTTCGTTATGCCTCTTCGTGCTGTGGTAAAGTCGGTGGTCCCGTCGCCAGACGCGTCTGGAGCGGAGCAGCTGTGACGACCTGTCTGCTCCTCTGCCCTTCCTTTACATGTTGAGGATGCCTTTGCCAGCGCAGAATAGCCGTGGCGTAGAACGGTTATTCGTCGTGCAGGGCCTAGGCCGGCTGCTTCAGTGCGCTTGCAGCCGTGGACTCTGCTGGGTCGTCGAATGCCCTGTCGGGATCCCGTACAAGAAGGGCGAAAGAGCCGAGAACTCGGACCGCCGCCTCTAGCCCAGGCAGCGGTAATATGTATGTGCCACTGTAGCTCCTGCTTGAAGCGAACGTCAGTCAATAGATCCGACAGGAAGATTGAGTCAGACAGCTTGGAGGAAGAGGGGCAGAGTGTGGTGATCAGTTAAATGCGTATGTAATAATTTGCATCCTCAGTCCTCGCGTCTTTGTGGGACGGGAGGGTAGGACAGCTCCAATATATTTTGTCTCATCATTGTGGTTGGGGAAGAAGGATGAAAGAAGGGTTATGAAGGACGTACTGGTAATTTCAGGCGTGTTGGCTGGGTTGATTTGGCCAATCTGCTTGCCTTTGGGAGATTTGGGCGTGGAGATGAGGTCCGAAGAAGTGTTTGCATGCCGTGTCGATGGCGATTTCAGCCCTCGTCATCGTCATTGAATGCGAGTTTGATTGGCTTCGCCTTCTTCTTCATTTTCTTGCTCGGCTTTTCTTCTGTCTCGTCCGTCGTCTTCTCATCTACTCCCTCACCTGCACCACGGGCGTTCTCCTCTCCCACCACTTTGACGGCCTTCCGCTTCTTCCCAACACCGACGGCCGCCTCCTGCGTCTTGGTTCCTGCTGTTTCATCGGGCAGGGCGCCGGACGCAGCAATACCACCCTCTTCGAGCGTCCCCGTCACATTGCCGCCAACAGAGCTTTCACTCCTTCCATCCTTTCCCATCTCGTCGACTTGTTCCCGACCTAGCACCTCTCCTTTTTCATCTACCACCGTCGGGCCATCCTCTTCTTCCTCAGCCTGCTTCGCTCGCCTTGGCCGCGCTATCTCGCGCTCATGCCTGTCGGTGTCGCGTCCAACGTTCTGATCGCGGAGACGCTGTAGAAAGGGCGGAAGGGCGGAATCGTACGCGAGATCTTTCGACTTGATCTTGCCAGAGCTCATGGTCGGGCTGCGCAATGAAAAGATTACATTGTTGGGTGGATGGTGTGCTGGGAACAGAAGAGAAGTCACCTCGCAATTCGATGACTGGTCGTGCGGTGCTGAGGGGATCAATCAATGTGAGAGGCTCAGCGCCAGTCAAATATTGATTTAATCCGGGGTCTATCTAGCTTGGTATGCGGCTATGCGCCATGCAGGTTGTTGTCAAGGGTAAAGGTAAAGCCAGGCCCTGCCAAGCCGTCTTACGCAAGCGTCGCCATAATCACATGGCTTATGGCTGGGCTGGTAATAATCAATACGAGGGGGAGGACGAGGCGCGGATTGAGTTTGTCCATTGGGTTCGGGGACAAGTGCTTGGTGCTTCGCGTCGCTTCAGCTGATCAGCTTCAGTGCGAGTACAGGCTTGATTCAGATTTGATTAAGAGAACAGTTGGACAAAGCCATTGTGCAGGCGCGGGACGGCGATCCGATCGAACGTCTGAAGGAGCGTAGGGCGGAGCAGGGGCCAGGCCGGGCATACACCTCCTGGGGGACGAGAGTGAGACTTTGCGGGCACCACCACCCTGCGCGTCTCATCTGGCACCCTCAGGCTGCAACAATACACACGCCTGGGCGACGCCGACTGGACGAATTCGACGACTGTGAAGGAGAACGTAGCGCATCGCATCGGACACTGACCCCAGTCGCTCGCTACCGCCTACCCTCCACCTCCACCTCCACCTCCACCTCCCACTTTCCGCACATATCCTCGACATCCGCGCACCGCATTCGCGCCCAAACGCTCTGATCGCCTAATTGCGCCTTCGCAACCCAGTCCCATACCACGAGACCACCGCCGACTGACCACGAGCATTGCGTTCGCCCCGCCGGGGCCGGTCACTCGTCCCCATCATCCTCCCTACCCTTTGTCCTCACCACCGCCATGGAACGCCTACGCTCCGCCTACAAACGCCTCCCGACCACCGACGAACTCCCCACTCTCAAGTCCTTGCAGAACACCAGTCTACGCGAAGTGTCGGAAAAAGTGACCCCTCGCCTCACATTCCTACGACGGCGAATACGAATCCGGGGCAATAGCAAGCTCAGCGTTCCCCTCTACCTCGTCCTGCTGTTCCCCATCCTCGTCCTTATTGTGATCCTCCTCCTCTTCGTCCGCCATCCGAACTCACCTGGCGGCCGCCTCATACCCTCCGGTGCTCCGCCCTCGATCCGCAAGATTAGCGAGAAGCATGACAAGGTCTTTGTCAATGGCTGCCTCGATCCGAAAGTCCAGCAGACCGCCCCGCGCGCGAATGCCGTGTTCGTCGTCCTGGCCCGTAATAAAGAGCTGGATGGGGTGGTTGAGTCACTAAAGAGTGTGGAGCGTCATTTCAATCGCTGGTTCCACTACCCGTACGTCTTCCTCAATGACGGGGACTTCAACTCGACCTTTAAAGAGACCGTCCTCAATTACACTTCCTCCAACGTGGAATTTGGCAAGATCTCTCCTGAGCATTGGGGTTACCCTTCCTGGACCGACGAGAACGTCGCCAAAGAAGGCATCCGCAAGCAGGGCGACCAAGCCATCATGTACGGAGGCATGGAGTCCTATCACCATATGTGCCGCTTCTACTCAGGCTTCTTCTACCAGCACGAGTTGCTCCAGAAATACGAATGGTATTGGCGCGTCGAGCCCGAAATCAAATACTTCTGCGATATCACCTACGACCCCTTTGTACACATGGCTCGCAATAACAAGACTTACGGTTTCACCATTGCTGTCAAGGAGCTGAAAGAGACCGTACCCAACATTTTTCGATATGCCTCGGCCTACAAACGCACCCACAATCTCACTAGCCAGGGCCTCTGGGAGATGTTCGTCGAGCCTAAGGAGGGCTTCAACCAAGACGGCACGCCCAAGGACAGCGGTGCGGCATTGAAGCCCGAAGATCTGCCCAAAGACGACCCAAAGTACGCCAACGCGAAGCAGAAGCCGATGCCAGAGGACATCTTACGGACAGAGCCAGGGGCAGGAACGTTGCCGGATATTGACCCGGAGGCTATGGAGGGCGAGGTGTACAACATGTGTCATTTCTGGTCCAACTTCGAAATTGCCCGACTAGACTTTTTCAGAAGCAAAGAGTATCAAGAATTTTTCGAGATGATGGATCGTAGTGGGGGCTTCTGGATGGAGCGGGTAAGTCTTCCAATCTTTCCTCCTTTGGACATGTACCTGTTAGCCGAGGTGGTACTGATAGTTCCATGACAGTGGGGCGACGCGCCCATCCACTCCCTCGCAGCCGGCGCCCTCCTCGCTCCGTCCGACATACACTACTTCCGTGACATCGGCTACCGCCACACCACCATAGCACATTGCCCCGCCAACGCCCCGGCACGGCAACTCCCCCGGGACCCTTACCTCGGCGGACTGCCCCGCTTACTCTCGCAAGGCCTTACAGGCGGCTTCGCAAACGCCGAAGAGGAGAAGACGATGAAGGAAGAGGATGAATACTGGGCGCACTGGGACACTGAGAAGGAGAACGGAGTCGGGTGTCGCTGTCGTTGCGACTTGGACGTTGTCGAGGTCGAAGGGAAAGAAGGGAGTTGCATCCCTGAGTGGGTGGAAGTCGCGGGAGGCTATGTCACGCCCGCTGGGAGGGAATAGTAATGAGATGCTCTTGGTAAAGTGAGGTGTGCACGCATTCTGAGCGGGTTTTTGATCTGTGGTGTATCTTCAGCATTGAGGTGCGTGGGGGCAGCGGTGGCGGCGGCATTTGATGGGCGTTGGTGCTCCCGCTAGGTCTCTATATTGTCTGGCGGTTTATGGAGCGTATATGAGATACACAGCCTTTCTTCGCTGTCTTCATCTTCACTCAAGGGCGCACCGTGGAAGCGGGCATAAGTAGATGTTTGTGCCTTAAAGGCAAACCTGAATTTTCCGGCGGCTCCTAGTAAAGCTGAGTCCCGCTGTATGGTTATCTCTGCTCTTGTACTGAAATCCTAAACAGATATTGGGCAGTATGACGGCCGCTGTGTCAAGACTTTGATTGGAGAATCCTCAACTCATGCCGATAGCTCACGTCTAAGACTACAGCCATAATCGAGTGTTGGACTTTACCCCGGCTGCTTCGTAACAGTTTCAACGATAAACATTCTGATAGTGGCGATTCAGCTTCATTGACACCTCATGGCTCCAGTCAGATGTGAGGTGGCTTCTGATTGGTTCAAAGGACAGCTCCGGGCAAATTCACTTTCAGTTGTCCATCCACTTCATCAACGATACTCGTGATATCGAATACCGCAGAACGTAGACGATGTCAATACTACAATGCTCACAGCGAGATACTGATCCCCAATCAGACCGGACACATTGATCTTACCTATGCTCTTTGTTCACCGCTCTACGGACGCGGAGGCGTGGTGAGTCCTCTAGGTAGCATATTGCGCATCGCCGCAAGCATTGCACGAACAGACTGACCTGGAAAGATCTGAACAAGAGGCTAGCTGGCGGACGGTGGTCGCGATGCTTGGGGACAAGGTTGTCATGTTGCTCTTCGCTAGAAAACAGGAAGCTGGCGCCAGTAGGAGGTAGCACGCACTGGAGCTTCCCGCGGTTGCGGGCTTCACCGGCCATGAAGCCCATACCAGCGCGACGGCCGCCCCTTTCACGGCGCCTGTCAGACAAGGCGACCACGCCTGCGCCACGGAGACAACGGAAAGCCTGCTGCCAATCATGCTGGATCGCGTATACGCGCAACAGTGTGACGCGGATGAGGGCCCCGACTGGAAGCTACTGGGCTTTGTCGGCGCATATGATGTCGCACTGGTGCAGGACAGGTGAGTAAAAAGAAGAAACTCGCTAACGGATGGGCGACTGCAGTGAGCTCAACTGCGAGGTCGTGTGCGCCCCCCTACGGGCCACTGAATTCTTGTCGCCGGGCGCAGCGCGCATGTTGGCGACAGAGATACAGCTTTCATCGTTCGATGCCACCTTGCGAAGCGGCCTCTCAAACCCCGGCATGCAAGCTGCTGTTGCGACTTCGACCGCTACAGTGCCTCGTCTGCCGCATTCTGACCACGAGACTTCGCCACCGCCCGCAGAGCGTCGCTCAAAGCGGACTGTAGATCACAAGTTCAAATGCCCTGAGTTGAGTTGTGACCACAAGGGGACTTTTCCACGACAGTACGAGCTCCGGCGGCACATCGACTCGAGACATAGCGTGGACAAGCCTTATCGGTGCCTTGCCCGCGGTTGCCTGGGGAAAGGCAATGCTGCGACTGCGTTCCAAAGATCCGACAAGCTCACCTCGCATATTATGACGATGCATAGGAAATCACGCCAGCAGTTTGTCCAGAAGCCACTTGCGCTAATCGATCCTTGAGCTTCGACCTCCTCAGCATCCGTTTGAGCAGAGCGCATAGTAGGAGGATGTAGAAATGGCGCGCCATTGTCAACACGGCAAGTTCCACCCACCATGACAAGGCCATTGAACATCAGTCCAGAACAGGCTGCTCGACAGAGGGCCGCGATTGATGCTGGAAGGGGTAGGACGGATTCAGTCTGATTTGCAGTCACCTTTCGCTATTATGTCTTGAAATCGCTCACTCGTTTGACAATGTTGCCGCGATGACTTTATGGTTCACGAGCACATGTACCTATTGAATGACATGACGACTACTTTGTTCTGAGCAGAGGTCGACTAACCTGGAACTCCTGCCAACTTCTCCTTTTGCATTTCGGGCAATTGATGGAGTATTTCATGTTGCATTTTTGGCCGACCGCCAGCCTCATCACGTGGTAGGCACGTAAGGTCCCTGAATTGCTTGGCACCCCGCTAAAGTTTGGGTCCGGCGGGCGTTTGTTTGATTTCAGCGACCGTCATCTTCCAATCCATTTCACTTCGACCGCCTGACCTACCCATCTGAACATCGCAGCCTGTTCGCTACACGACATTGCACACCACGTATTAGCCGACCGTCTAGTTACGGAAGCAGTAATCAGTCAGCATGGCCGAGGAAGAGACGAAATCCGACCCCACCAAGGTCGAGGAGTCGAAGACTGAAGATAAGCCTGTCACGGAAAAGGCCAGCGACACCGCTGCGCAGATGAAAGACAACGTGTTCTCTATGTTCGGCGGCGGCGCCAAGAAGGAGACCAAGGCGGAGGATGCGGGCGAGGAGAACGACCGCTCCGGTTCCGCAAAGGCTCAGGCCGACAAGGCCAAGGCTGAGGGTGCCGAAGGTGGTGCTGGTGAAGAGGATGAAAAGGCGCAGGAGGAGGAGGCAGACGTGCATTTTGAGCCCGTCGTGCATCTGACGGAGAAGGTCGACACGAAGACGAATGAGGAGGCGGAGGAGCAGACGTTCAAGATGAGGGCGAAGCTGTTCAAGTTCGACCGCGAAAGCCGGGAGTGGAAGGAGAGGGGTACGGGAGATGTGCGGCTCTTGAAGCACAAGGAGAACGGGAAGACGAGACTGGTGATGAGGAGGGACAAGACCCTGAAGGTCTGCGCGAACCACTACGGTAGGTCTGAAAGTGCATGGCCGACGTAAAGGAGATCCAGGCTGACCAGTACGGTAGTTGTCCCGGACATGAAGCTCTCACCAAACGTCGGCAGTGACCGCAGCTGGGTGTGGAACGCTGCTGCGGACGTGTCGGAGGGCGAGCCGGAGGCACAGACGCTGGCCATCCGCTTCGCCAACTCCGAGAATGCCAACCTCTTCAAGGAGGCCTTCATCAAGGCGCAACAGGAGAATGAGGCGCTGTTCAAGGAGACCTAAGCAGCCTCTCGGCGTCTCCACGCGGCGACTGTCATCTCGGCCTGCAATGCGCCGCCCCAAAGCAGCATGGACAGCAAACCGGAAAGTCTGTGATCTGGGCCTCAGAGATCTACGGCAGCCAGACTTGGAAGCTTGAAAGCTGTATCTGAGCCGCGGACCAAGCAGCCCACGATCAATGCATCGCATATTATGGGCGTTCTGAATCCGCAGCACCACCCCCTTACGTACCACAATCATACCCACACCCACGACCACATCCGAATTCAAACTCACAGCCATCCCATACCCATACTCATCCACGATTGACAACATACCCGCACCTTGCGCACATGATCCACAGCATGGCATTGCTTAGCGTTCCACGTGCGGGCGGAGTTGGTGTCGCGGCGCCTTCCAGATAGAACAAATGCAAAGAATTCCACCATCACGTGCATGCCGTCTTCTTCATCTCATTGTCACGTACCTTGAGATGTTCTCCGTCCTTATGCGTGCCCCTCTTTTGTGCGATCCCGACTGTTGACTGCATGTGAATGTTGTCTCTTCTGTCCAGTGGCGCGCGCCGATCCTGCAGCTCAGCACCCCACAGTGACAGCAGCCAGCCGACCGCGCTCCTCACAATCGCACCTGCATCTGCGCATCATAAAGACAAACATTCGCGCTCCAAGGCTCAGCCCAGCCTCCACTTGAGCTTTGTGCGGCAGCTTTGGTCCACGATCAAAATCTCAGCCTCTGGCCACGCGCGACAGACGACCGATCTGCACATCAGCATCTGTATAGCTCACCACTGAAGACAGCGTCTGCGGCGCGGGTAGGCGCATAGTCTGTTCAAGATGCCGGACGTGAGTGAAGCCGCCTTTTTGGGCCAGTGACGAGCTGCCGTGCCATATCCTGCTATGGAAGAGGCCATGCTGACCCATGCCAACAGATCAAGAGAGTTGTCAAGCTGGTCACCACCCAGTCCGTCATGTACGTCCGACCTTCAACCCCCGCTTCCTCCTTCGGTCGCAATCACACTGACATCCAGGACCTCACAGTCCCGAAGAAGCAGTCGAAGGCGAGATCCCCAACCGTCGCTGGACCATCTCCATCTACCTCGTCGGCCCAGACGGCGAGAACCTCGAGGCCAAATGCTACGAGAAAGCTACCTACCACCTGCACGAATCCTTCGGCGCGCGCAGGAGGCAGATTTTCAAACAGGCGCCTTTCCTGATTGAAGAGAAGGGATGGGGCGAGTTCGACATGAGCATTGTGCTTACGCCTGTGGGCGCGCCGAAGGGTGGGGACCACACTCTGCAGCACGATTTGAACTTTCAGCAGGAGGAATATGAGAGTATTCACAACGTGGTATGTACACGCGACTCTATACAGGAATCAATGCATGTGGGAATAGCAGAACAGGGTAGGCTAATGCGGTGGCACAGAGCTTTCGCAACCCGAAAGACCAGCTCCTTCAGCTGCTCAAGGAGTCAGCACCAGCCGGCGAAGGCGTCAATGGTGCAGGAGCTGGCGGCAACAAGCCTGAGAAGAAGCGGCAGAAGACGAGTCGCAACGTGGATATGGAGAAGCTCGCCGAAGCCCTCCCTCGGCTTGGGGAGGACGACCTGCTGCAGGTGGTGCAAATGGTCCATGACAACAAGACCGAGGAGACGTATACCAAGAACGACGTCGAGAGTAAGTCCCGCTTCTTTCTAGCAGAGACATCAACGCGTGGCGTGGCGTGGGCTAATACATCAACAGACGGCGAGTTCCATGTTGATCTGTACACCCTCCCAGACCCGCTGATCAAGATGCTGTGGGATTTCTGCGATAAGAAGGTGGATATGAGTAGTCTGGCTTAGGATGCTTCTATTGAGCAAACCGAAACTGCAACACACGGTGATAACGATGATGGCGGTGATACTGCACCGCCCAGCTCATCCCGCCGTAGCCGACGCACTCGACGAAGCACAGGCGCGAGAGCAGAATGAGCAGCAGCGGGCCTTCATACCGCCGCCTTTCTACCTCGACGTCGTGGAGACAAGAAAGGTCTAAAGGCAAAATTGGGGAGCGAGGCGTACGGCGTTCAAGACGGCCGAGCGCTACGGCTGCTCACTCGGAGGTGGGGTCTCAAGGGAAGGTAGTTCAGTCGATTTTACCAGTTGCTATGACTCAATCCAAAGCTACCTTATTCAACCTCATCCTTTATGCGTCTGAGGAACGATAGGAGTCTAGCATGGTACCCAGCCATACAGCATGCCTAACATATCTAGGATTACGCCTATCACGTGCGCCGATCTCTGTGAAGCCCCACCCGCCAACCCATCGGGTATACCACCGTCGTCGACCAGCCCTAAGAACGCCATGGGGATCCTTTCAATCACACTGTAAGCACCTTGGGAGCGCCTGCCCCATCATGTGCTCGTCAAGCCATAGAGAATCTCAAGAACGCCGATTCCCTACCGCATCCCCATCTGCGACCATCCTCCTACTCATCGTCCGCCAGCTTCGCGACCCGCACCTTCGCACGCTTCTCCTTCTTACAGAGGCTCGCTTGGCGTCTAGCCGCCTGCTCAGCATCTCTCTCCCTTTCTAGCGCAATCTTCTTGAGCTCTTTGTCCGCGGCCTTTTGCGCACTCTCGCGCCTCTTGATCGCTCGCTTGCAGAGCTTCTTCTCCTGTGGCTCCTGTGAGGTTAGGCCCTTTCCCGGTACCGTGGACAGTGAGCTAGACGCGCGTGAGAAGTCTTCGCGCTTGCGAGCCCTCCGTTCAGCAAGCTTGTGTTTGAAGCTTTTGACACGGTCGCTGGCCCGCTTCAAGGGCGCGAGTGTTTGCTTCTTGGACGGAACGAGCGCCTTCATCGAGTCACCGAATTTGACCAGCTCGCCATGGTAGACAATGAGGTCTTTGCGAATTGTCGCAATTGTGTTGTTAGAAGCTCGGCCGACCCGTCCGAAGAAGGAAGCCGTGTTGCTGGAGAGGATCTGCAAGTCTCGTGCCGCGTAAACAGCGATCTGCTTGGTAATGTTGGAGGTTGCAGAAGCGCTCGCGGCGAACTCCAATTGCAGCTTCTCGGTGAACGATCGAGCGGCCTTTCGGGCGACGACAAGATCTTTGTTCATAGACTTGCTCAGGTCCGTGCCTGCCTTCTGATATGTTTGGCGTTGCAGCATTCGATTCCCGAAGTTGTATTGCATGGTGAAGTTCACGCTTGGCGATCGTGTGATCATGGAGACTTCGACCAAGCCGTACGCGTCTGAGTTGTCGATCGAAATGTCGTAGATGCCCTCGATCAGCTTCGTCTGGTTGAAAGCCAGGTCGCGAGTACCTTTGCTCACGCGAACTTCAAAGGGTCGGGGGAACCAAAGCTTGTTGGGAGTCTTGATCAGCGAGACAATGATGTGGTTGGGTGGTGCACCTTGATAATATGAGGTATACGGCATGTCGTAGACAGGCTGGCCGAAGAGCGACTGCCCGGCTGGAGTAGGAGTCGGTACGAGGTGGTCCAGGTCGAAGGTCTTAGTGGCCTCGGTGGAGTTTGTGAGCTTGATTAGAGCGCTGACTAGAGCCTCCTTGCGAACCATCTGCTCCTCCATCACAGGGCGCGGCGTCAAGATACTGGGAATGCAGAGGCAGAGGACCAGCAGGGCAAGAAAGGACGTGACGAGGCGATTCGTCCAGAAGTCTGTTTGGCCGAGCTTCTGCCTCCACGACTTGACCTGCTCCCCCGGCGGCGGTCTTTGGCTGGCGCCTTGGTTGGGGAAGTGAACATCCATCGTAGACGCGCGTGGCGTCTCGAGATCGTCGGCCAAGAAGCTATCCAGCGTCTTTTGCATGTGCCCCTTCAAAGTGCCGAGCGTGTCATCGTCGTCACGGTCAGGTACATGTTGAAGCTGGTTGGACAGCAGGGTCGCCTCTCCATGCTGCTCAAAATCCTCCTCTACAACACTCATGATGTCTTCTGGCGTGTCCAAGCCATCGTCGCTCGGAGCTCGCTCTGTTGAAGCCAGGCTTGCGGTTTCCTGACCCTCGCTGGAATCGGACACATCCTCCATGAAGTCATATTGACTATCAGTCATGGAGCCTGTATCCGACATCGCTTCACGTTCCGCCTTCTGATGCTGTGATGGTGCAGAGTAAGCCGAGATATCTTCGATGGAGCCGTCAGGACTTAAGGTGGGGAAACTGAACGCCGCTGGATGGGCGATATGCTCGATGTTGTCAGGGGAGGAGGACGGCTCAGCGTCACACTGCGGAGCTTGAGGAAGGTGAGCCTGCGCCTGAGCCTCACGACGCTTGGATGGATCGAGTGCTTCAGCAGTGGTGTAGGCGTTCAGCATCTGGCTGTGGTCCATGTGTGTACGACCTTGGCTCTTGGGGAGGCAGCGTTGGCCGTACGAGTAGGATGTGGAGTGGTATGGTGTCAGAAGCAGTGGAAGTCGTCAGGAGCAGCGAGATAGTGTTTAAGTGCGGTCAAAGAGTCAAGGTGTCGTCAAAGCAGGCAGGCATTTAGAGCCGTGTGTTGGTTGGTGGGTGGGACCTGGTGTCTGCCTGGCGATAGCGGGGCACTTGGTCTCTATACCACCAGCTCAAGATGAGCGGATTGTTCGTGAGCGGAGAGAATAACAAAGTGTTGATGTGGTATGATCGGTACTCAGGCGGTGGAGGTCAGGTATGGTCGAGCTATCGTCACCGAAGTGCCGACATGGATGTCAGTCCTGTCCGTGTCACGGGATGTGTCGCACTCTGGAGAGTGATCAGCTGCCTGCAGGTGAAGTAGACATGGAAGGCAAGGGAGCTTGGGCAAGCTCAGCCCCGCATCGATAAGACAACACGCTAGTGGCTGCATTCACTTGACATGTGAAACGAGTACGTCACGTCAGGCAGGTGGGCACCTTACCTTAGGTACCTTACCTATGTACCCAACAGCTTCATGCCGTGTTGCGTTGTGGTTGATATGGTAGGAGGGCCCGTCTACACAGAGCGTGAGAATGCGGGTCAGAATGTCGAAGCTGCTACTCATGCTGCCCTGATGACCGACGTCTTGACTGCGCGCTTAGCCTAATCTGGCAGTAGCGAGACGCAATCACATGTCATCCACCCAGGTGGGTTTCCACAAATTTGGATACCCTGACAAGATCAGACCAAACAGCTTATTCAACACAGTAGGTGACAGACCGGAAGATACGTAGACGGGTACCCAGCTCGCAGTATTCAGGATTCGTTGATCTATAATGCAGGTCTCTCTCTCTCGCCGATACTCGCACCGACACCTCGCCGTCCGAAACTGCCGCTTCACCATCACTGACAGACACCGATAGCAACGCACCTAGTACTCGTCTGAGTCCCATCGTTCTTCGACATCAGCCCACCCATGTCCCCATCGTAGCCCACCACCCTCACCACATGTTCGCAGGTACCGTGCCTTTTCGGCGTCCTCCCTCCAGCAACGCGCCGTGAAATCATCGGAGACCGAGACCAGATCACCGTCATGCGTCCAGGACAATGAAGTGACTTCCTTGGTGTGGCCGCGAATGAGAGCAGAGCCACTGGTGTAAATGGGAAGAGAGGAATTGCTCGCGGACCTGGGAGAATGGCGCGCAGTCTGCTCGTTGACGTTGAGATCATCTTCGCAGCGGGTCCACGGACGAGCCAGGTAGCGTTCGTCCGTCGGAAAGAGTATGGGGCATCCGTCGGTGTTTCCAACCGCTAGCATCTCACTCCTGTCCCCTTTGGCTTTCCGGACAGCAGCTTTGAGGTAGAAGGTTCCTGTCCTCAGCGCAGGGTGGCGAAAGCCGTACAGTGGTCCCAAACCTTGCTTAGAATCCCTGAAACCTCCTCGCCGTTTGCCCCCTAGCGCTGACATCTCCGGCACTGATCCCAATGCTAGGTGATTCGTCGAGTAGGCATAGATAGTAGCGTCCTTGCACAGAGTGTACAGCCTCGCACCGTCGCCTGAAAGAGCCATTGCGGAGATGCCGAAGTTTCGGCTTTTCTTGTGTGATTCGGGTAGAGGTGTGGAGGAGAGAGGGACTGGGTCACGCCGGGATGAGGCGTTGCGGAGGTCCCAGAGCTTGACACTCGCGCTTAGTTCGCTAGCGGTGAGGAGAAGGTGCCCACGGCTGTTCGGTAGGTGCTCAATAGCCGTGATGGAGACTGGATGGTCTTCAGAGTTGAGAACATTGGGAGAGCGGGTATTGGCACCTTTCGCCGACCGGTGTGTTGGACCAACACGAATGGTGTCCTTGCTGAACCGCACGGAAGCCTCCAGAAGGCCATCTTCATTCATCCCACGCCGCTGCCCCGGCCGTAAAGTCTGCATGCTCCCGCGCTCCGAACAACGTAGATCCCATATCTGTACCGTACCGTCGCGGCTCGAAGTCGTAAGAACGTTGTCATCGCCGGGGTTAAAACGGATCTGCTTCACACTACTAGTGTGACTGGAGAGTATACACAGGGTCTCCTGGGTATGCATATCCACGATCCTTGCCGTCTGGTCCCCACTCGCCGTTGCCAGCTTGAAGTCGTCGGAACTGAAAGCCAGATCCATCGTTGCGTTGTGGTGTACGCGAAAATTCAAATGTGCTGTACTGAACTCCGACGATGCTGCGCTGTCTATCAGCCGAATGTTGCCTTCTTCGTCGCCGATGGCAATGAGGCTGTTGGTGTTGCAACTAGCTGTGCAGAATGGCACCGCCGTACCGCTGCGGAAGTTGTGAACATCGCTTGGTGTGGTGACGAAGTTCGCAACCTCAGCCTTCCAGTCGACCGCAGGGTCTACATCGCGAAAATGAGCTCGCGAAAGAACATCATAGCCGCCGAAACTTCTCTCCATAATGCGTCTCGACGATCCCGGCTGTCCGAGACGGCCAATGGCTTTGGGAAAAGGCTTGAGGGCGCCGAGCTGAATGGCGAGGACGTTGTCATCTTCATCTGCTGCTCTCATTGTCGGAGATGAAGGCGGCTCAGAGAAGAGAGGCACTTGCTCTTCGGCCGTCTGCATACGCTTCAGTGGGCTCGACTGCGGTGGCGAACTTGCGATGTCGATCGACACCTTTCTTCGTTTCGGCGGGTGTGCGTCGTCCGCCAGCAAGTGCTTCAATAGTTCATCCTTGGTAGCCAGCTCTTTTGGCCGTCTGTTTGCCCCATCTTTGGTGATATCCTTCAGCTGCCTACCAGCCTTACTTCGTGTCCTACATCCCGCACTTAGCGAGCTGCGTGGCGTGAAGAATTTCCGAAATCTTTTAGGCGTAACGGTAGGGAGCGCCTTGGGCTTTTCCCATGCTGAACAGGGCCTGGATGGACTACTGGTCTTCGGTGGCGAAGAAGGTAGCAGCTGAGGGGAGGGCAGGTTCTCTTGATCATCAAGGAGGATCCGATGGGCCTCGTAGTAGCTGCTCTGAGACGATGAAGGCAGCTCGTCGGCCATTTCGAAGGATGTTGTATGAGTGCCCCAGCAGACACTGCGGTCGTGTCGGCTCTGCAATGTGAGCGGAAGAATGCTCGAGGGGAGAGAGGACTCGGGCACAGTCGAAGCTCTTCGCGGTCTAAATTGGAGACGCGGTGGACGCGTGAAGCTAAAGCGCGCTAATGCGTCATCCCTGTCCAACTTAGCTAAGCACTTCGAAATCTTGGCTGGAAATTTTGAGGGCTTCACCCAGCAAGACGGAAGAGAGTTTTGAACGGTATTACACCAAGTCAGCGATATTTGCGGAGATATCGCGGTAGAATGGCACCGGTGAAGAGGAAGGCCGTTACTGACGACCGATCGAGTAAGAAAAGTAAGGCGACGAAGGAGAGTGGCGAGGATCAGCCAGCCGTCCGGACAGAGAAATCCACGAAGAAGGACGCGAAACGGCAAGACGACGAGGGATCGAGCGAGCGTAGACCTATCGCCAAATCTATCTTGCAGCAAGAGGACCGCTCCTTCCCCCGTGGCGGCGCAAGCGTTCTCACGCCTCTAGAGCACCGACAGATCAAGGCTCAGGCCGAGCGGGACGTTCTCTTCGAGCAGCAGACCGGCCAGAAAGCCCCCCATCAGGAGGAAGATGGAGATCTATTTGATCCCAATGAGGCCGAGGCGGTACCAGCCAAGAAGAAGCGCAAGCTGAAGGAGGGAGGGAAGGACGGTGGGCCCAAAGTGCCTGGATCCGGCATCAAGATCCACGGCTTGAGTTACAAGAACTTAGTGGCGGGCAGCATTGTGCTAGGATATGTGACTGCAATAACCGGACGCGACGTGTCGCTCGCGCTGCCGAACAATCTGACTGGCTACGCTCCTATTACGGCCGTCTCCGAGACATTGAACGGCAGAATTGAGAAGCTCCTAGGACAAGACGAGGCGCAAGAGAAGGTAGACGACGACGAGGACGAGGTTGACCTCCACAACCTCTTCCACGTTGGCCAATGGCTGCGAGCAGCCGTCACTGCGACCGGCACTGCAGCCACTGAAAGCAGCAAGAGTAAGCGGCACATCGAGCTTTCGGTCGACCCGCGGCAGGTCAACGGCAATCTGGAGGCAGACGCTGTGGTTGTGAACGGTATGCTACAAGCCGCGGTACGAAGTGTGGAGGACCACGGTATTATCATGGACCTCGGGCTGGCCGACCGTGACGTGAAAGGCTTCGTGAGCAAGAAGGAGCTAGGTGCTGGATGGGACCTCGAGAAGATACAGGAGGGCCAGGTAATGATGTGTCTCGTCACTGGCAAAGGCAGCAACGGTAAGGTGATGAAGCTTTCGCCTGACGCCGCGCGTTTCTCAGCATTGGCATCGGCGGACAAAAGCATCAGCGGGCCTGTTGTGAACGAGGCACCGGTGGTTACCGCGTTCCTGCCAGGAACCGCTGTCCAAGTCTTGATCACAGATTCAAGCTCCGGCGGTGTGACTGGGAAGGTGATGGGCATGCTGGACGTCTCGGCCGACGTTGTTCACTCGGGGTTTGACAACGAAAAGGGTGTGGATATGAGCAAGAAATACCGCATCGGATCGAAGTTGAGAGGCCGCATCATTTGGGCATTGCCCAAAAACGACGAGGCCCGGAAAGTAGGCTTCAGCACGCTGGAGCACCTTCTCCTGTTGCCTCCGCCGAGCACTAAACTTGCCAAGGAAGCGAGCGCAAAGCTCAAGAGTCATGTGGTCGCGCTGGAGAAGCACCTCCCACTGAGTAGTATCGTCAACGACGCTCGGGTGACAGGCGTACTCCCGGAAAGAGGGCTGTTTCTTACGCTGCCGCCTGCTAACGGAGAAAAGCCAGCACAAGCGTTCGCACACATTTCTCAGGTCTCAGACGAGAGGGTGGATGTCCTACAATCCTCTGCTGGGCTGCACGAGATTGACTCTACACACAAGGTCCGCGTCATCAGCTACAACCACATCGACGATCTGCACTACGTGTCCTTGAAGAAGAGTACCTTGGATCAGGTCTACCTTCGGCTTGAGGATCTCGAAGTCGGAAAGATAATAACGGGAACTATTGAGCGTCTCATCCTAGGCGGAAAGACTGGCATTCAAGGACTTTTGGTGAAGGTGTCGGAAGGCATTACTGGCCTTGTGCCTGATATGCATCTGAGTGATGTGGCCCTCCAGTACCCAGAGCGCAAATTCCGCGAAGGCTTTCCTATCAAAGCTAGAGTACTGTCCGTGGATCTGGAGAAGAGACGCTTACGGCTGACGCTGAAGAAGACGTTGCTTCCTGATCAGGACGGCGACACGCCAATCTGGAAAAGCTTCGATGGTCTGACGCCTGGAATGGAGTCCAAGGGCACGATTGTCAGTCTTCAGTCCAACGGCGGAGTGGTACAATTTTTCGGACCTGTGCGTGCATGGCTACCCGTGGCGGAGATGAGCGAAGGGTTTATCGAGCATCCGGATAAACACTTCCGCCTTGGTCAGACAGTATCTGTGCGGATTGTGTCTGTCGACACCGAGACCCAGGAGATGAAGGTCAGTTGCAAGTCGGCTGGTGTCTGGGATGAGGAGCTACAAAGCGCTTGGGATGCAGTCGAAGGTGGGCAGATAGCGCATGCCACCGTGGCCGAAAAGGGCAGTGAGACCGTGACCGTGGATCTGGATAATGGGCTCAGAGGCCTGATTCGATTCGGACAGCTCGCGGATGGCGAACTGCCCAAGAAGGCCGAAGGGGCGCTAAAACGTATTCGCCTAGGCCAGAAGCTCACAGACCTTGTCATCCTTTCTAAGCTCGAGCGCAGCAAGCAGGTCCTGCTCACTAACAAAGCTCATCTTGTGGCGGAAGCCAAGGCTGGCACGCTTATCCGCTCTTTTGACGACGTCAAGGAAGGGGCGAAGGTCAAGGGTTTCGTGAGGAATGTCACGCCCGAGGGCATCTACGTCGAATTCGCTAGCGGTACCGTGGGTTTGGTGCCCAAGAGCCAGACTGCGCCTGAGATGGCAGGCAAGGCTGCGTTCGGGCTCGTGAAAGATCAGACTGTGTCCGCGTGGGTCATGAGTGTAGACTCTGGGAGACAAAGGTTTACGCTGAGTATGCGGGAGCAGAAGGACAAGCTTGTCGATGTTTCTAAGGACCAAGTCGGCTCCGCCACGAAACAGAGTGTCGTGGGCCTTGATGAGATCAAGCTCGGCCAGTTGACGAGAGTCAAGATCGCCAGTGTTAAGCCTACACAGCTCAATGTTCGTCTCGCCGACGGTACGCAAGGTCGAATCGATGTCTCCGAAGTCTTTGACTCATGGAATGAAGTCCGCAATAAGAAGGCGCCTCTACAGAAGTTCGCCCCGAACGAAGAGGTGGAGGCGAAGGTGTTAGGCGTACACGACGCTCGTGCGCATCGGTTTCTGCCTATCTCACATAGGCAAAGCAAGGCTACAGTGTTCGAGCTCTCGGCGAAACCCAGTAGAGTTGCGAAAGGCAGTGACAAGCTATTGAACTTTGACTCTGTGAAAGCCGGAGGGAGCTACCTAGCTTTCATCAACAATCATGGCGACAATTGCGTCTGGGCCAATCTATCTCCGAATGTGCGAGGTAGGATTGCGATCATGGATCTCAGCGACGATGTCGGCCAGCTTCAAAACCTGGCCAAGCACTTTCCTGTCGGCTCCGCACTTAAGGTCACGGTCAAGAGCGTCGACTCGGCGGCCGGGAGGCTCGACCTCTCCGCGCGCACCGGAACAGAGCAGGCACAGCAGCTGAGAGTGGAAGATGTACAGACCGGCCAAGTGCTTCCTGGACGTGTGACGAAGATCACGGACCGAGGCGTCACCATACAGCTTTCAGATACCCTTGCTGCACCCGTGCAGCTGATTGAAATGGCGGATGATTTCGATCAGGCTAGACCGGCGCAGTACAATAAGAACGACATCGTGCGTGTCTGTGTGTTGGAAGTGGACTCGCCCAACAAGAAGTTGTACCTGAGCCTGCGACCAAGCAAGGTTCTCAGCTCGAGTCTCCCAGTGAAGGACCGCCCGGTCTCCGGTTACGATAGCTTGAGCGCTGGCGATCTTGTTAGGGGATTCGTGAGGCATGTCGGCGACAAGGGTGTTCTGGTTCAGCTTGGCGCAAGGGTCGATGCTTTCGTGCGTATCAGCGACCTGAGCGATCAATACGTCAAGGACTGGAAGAGTGTCGTTCACATCGATCAGCTCGTCACAGGTCGCGTGCTGGCAATTGATCCGCAAGCGAGGAGTGTACAACTGAGCCTGAAAAAGAGTCACATCGACGAGGATTACACTCCTCCGATTGGCATTAGCGATCTGCAATCTGGCATGGTCATTACAGGAAAGGTCCGGAAGGTCGAGGATTTTGGTGCGTTCATTGACATTGATAATACGCAGCCAAGACTGTCTGGTCTTTGCCATAGGAGCGAGGTCGCCGCGAGGCGGGTGGAGGATGTGCGAAAACTTTATAGTGCTGGCGATGTCGTAAAAGCAAAAATCCTCAGTGTAGACGTTGGGGCACGGAAAATCAGCTTGGGGTTGAAAGCCAGCTACTTTGCTGAAGATGATGAGGATGAGGAAGTTGAGGACGAGGAAATGGAGGACGAGGAGGACAGCGATGGAGACGGGGTCCTGCTCCAAGATGTTGACGGCGACGAGAATGACGAGGAGAATACCGACGGCGGCGTTGATCTGGACGATGTCCTGGACCTGGAGTCCAGCGACGACGAAGTCCCGGCTGAATCGGACGGAATGGACATCGACGAAGATGAGCCGACAAAGCCTGTCTCCGGCCTCAAAACGAAAGGCTTCGACTGGACAGGCGATGTTTTCGGCGACACGAATGGCGTCGTCTCGGATTCTGACGCTGAGACCGCACCTTCTAAGAAGCGGAGGCGTCACAAACCCGAGATCAAAATTGATATGACTGGCGATCTCGACAAGTACGGTCCGCGCAGCAATAGCGACTTCGAGCGACAGCTACTTGGCCAGCCAAACAATTCTGGATTGTGGATTCAGTACATGGCCTTCCAGCTTCAGCTCAGCGAGGTGCAAAAGGCACGCGACATTGCCGAACGTGCGCTTCGGACGATCCACATACGTGAAGTAGACGAGAAGGCCAACATCTGGATCGCTTGGTTGAACTTGGAGGCAGAATATGGAGATGACGAGAGAGTAGAGGAGGTCTTCAAGCAGGCTTGTCAGGTGCAGGATGCGCTGGAGATGCATCAAAAGCTCGCCTCCATCTACATTGACTCCGGAAAGCATGACAACGCTGACGCAGTGTTTGAGCGGATAGTAGCCAACAAAGCCTTCCGCGCTAGCTCGGAGGTCTGGCTCAACTATGCCTCGTTCCTCTTGGAGAGAATGAAACGGTCTGCTAGCGCTCGCGCTCTACTTCCCAGGTCGCTAAAATCCGTGCCTTCAAGTCAGCATCGTATGCTCACAGCCAAATTCGCTGCCTTGGAGTTCCGATCCGAGCAAGGCGATGCTGAGCGCGGCCGGACGATCTTTGAAGGACTCGTCGCCGAGTTTCCCAAGTGGACTGTCGGCTGGGACATGTGGGTTGATCTTGAGACTTCTCGCATGACACACACAGAGTCTGAGGAGGTCAAGAAGGAGCAAAAAGAGAAGGTGAGGTCGTTGTACGGGCGTATGGTGAAGGAGAAGATCAAGAAGCGGAGGGCGAAGTTCTTGTTCAAGAAGTGGCTGGAGTTCGAGGAGAAAGAGGGGAGTGTGAAGGATGCTGAAAGGGTGAAGGCTTTGGCGAGGGACTTTGTCGAGTCCTTGCAGAGTAAGAGTGGTGCAGAGGATATGGAGGAGTAGAGTATACGTCGGCCGAAGTTAATATTGTTTGGAGGGTCCACGCTTCACCTTTGTACCACCTTCCGTCCGATGGGTATCTTGAGCGTGGCAGCGTATTGCATTGATCATTGCGACCTGCGATACCATTGACGGTTTTATGATTTCGTGTACGTGAGAGTGTGTTCTTCCGATCGCATTCTCAGCGTCTGTGTGCGCACTTAATGCATGGGACAATGCTGTCTTGACCAGGAAGCAGGAACTTGTCCACAGGTTGCTGCAGACGCGCTTGCACCTTCCGAACGTGATGACAACGGGAACGGGTCCTGCCGCTCCTAGCCCGGCGGCGACTTCAAGCCTCAGTAGAACGGAAGTTCCTCCAGCTCCCACATTCGTCTGTACGGCTCGCGAGCATTCCACCAGTCTTTGGGCGTATAGGTAACACCGTCATTCATTGATCAATTGCCATTCCTTCACTCGAGCGACAACTTCCGAGGCAGGCTAACACTGCACAAATCCGAAGGGCATGCGCCTGCATCTGCACTCCGCCTGCTGCCTGCCATCGTGATGAACTTCTTTGGCAATCAACCGAATGGCACGACGCAGAAGAAGCCTACTGTCACTAAGCGGACGGTCCAGGTTGCCAAGCCTCTCAATGCTCCGTCACAGCGGCCTGGCCCTCCACCCCCGCGAGCACCGGGCGATCGCTTCAAGCTTACCCAAACGAAGAACCCGACAAGACCCGCGCAGCAGAAGCCCGCTGCGAAGACGGTAGCGCGGCATGCGATCAATCGCGGCGCAAAGAGGAAGAGCGCGACGCCCGACCGGAATGTCTTCAGTGACGAGGAGGAAGAGGATGACAGCAGTGATATCGCCGGCAGCGACTCTGATGCGTCTAGGAAACGTCAGAAGAGCTCGCTTTCCTCTGCTGAGTCGAGCAGTGGGCCAAAGAGACGACTAGTGTCCGATGAAGCATTCATGGCCGCTGGCAAGCCGCTGGACTATATCCATGGCGCGGACGCGACCTCAGGCCCATACGCGCACAAGTTCCAGAATCCGTGGGATCAGGAGGACTTCAGCGTCGTTGAACTACAGTACCCAAGCAAGAGTCAGAAAGAGCGCTTTGAGCTGAAGTGGCCGAAGAACGACTCGGACGACTACAAGCCGATGGAGGACATTTTGGCAACGATTGAAACCATTTCTGCGTACTACCTGCCCAAGGAGCTGAGTGAGAAGGCCATGGACGAGTTGACGGGATTTGCTCGGCGATGCCGATTAGCATTTACGAAGCAGAGCATTCCGGAATGGACGTCCATTGTCTCAGAGTTCAACTCTATCCTCCTACCCCTCATGAATAACGGCACGGTCCAGAGAGAGCTAAGTCGTCGCCGCGATCTACCTCTGGATTGGATCAAGCGCATTCTCGACCAAATCTTCGTGCGGACAGTGAGCCCCAAAGCGGAGAAGTTGAACTCGTATAAGATCGGTTCCGACAACGTTTACGGCGAGTTATTTCCTCGCTTCATTTCAGAGATCTTCAAGAAAACGAAGTTGAACCACGAGCAGACCTTCATCGATCTCGGCTCCGGCGTCGGCAACGTCACGTTGCAAGCAGCGCTGGAAGTTGGGTGTGAGAGCTGGGGCATCGAAGTGATGCAGAACCCTTGCGACCTCGCCGAACTCCAAGCGAAGGAATTTGCGGCTCGCACGAAGCTCTGGGGTCTCGACGTCGGGCCCGTCAAGCTGCTCAGAGGCGACATGACCTGCCACCCAAGCATCTCCGCGATCCTCCAACGCGCCGACGTGGTGTTGGTCAACAACCAGGCGTTCACAGAACACCTCAACAATAAGCTTCGCGACATGTTCCTCGACCTCAAAGTCGGTGCGCAAGTCGTGTCGCTGAAGCCCTTCGTACCCGAAGGTCATAAGATGGCGGCTAGGAACGTCGACAGCGTGGTCAACCAATTCGTACAGCAAAAGTACGAATACTTCTCCGATAGCGTAAGCTGGAGTTACTACGGGAACGCGCATTGGTATGTCGCTACCAAGGATCTCAGGCCCTTGAATGCCTTTCGGAGGCGGATGGGACTGGATAGGTCTTAGGCTGGCCCGGCGAACAGGTACTATGACTTCCGGGACCATCCGCGGCGGAGGCAGCGGAGGCGGCAGTGATGCGGCACCCTTGTACTCTCCAGTGACGGGTAAGGGAAAGAGACTGGATCCAAGGGCAGGCGCCTGCCTGAAGGCCAGTACTGACTTGGCTACGATGACGGTGACCTTGGATCACGAAAGATACCCCATGGCATGGTGCGGCGCATTCATTATCACGAGGTAGTTTCTAGGCTACGTTCTCCTCAGCATTTGTAGCATAGCGGCATAGACTGGGTGGTCAGAATCATCAAATTCCTCGGCATCTCCTCTGCAACCCTTTACCATTGCTTTATCTCCACCACCGTCTGCGACTGCGCTGTGTACAGACAATTTAATGGTCCTAGACCTACTCGCCTGCAACGTCGCCTGCGCATTTGTTCTCATGAGTCGCTCATCACGTCCTTGAAGGCCCAGTTTGTTTCGGAGCTGGTTCCGCTCGCATGATGAAACCATCGTCTGACTCCGCCTGTTCATCCTGTCGATCGTGTTCGGCACCTAGGTTGTTTCACAGCTGGTTTCGGTTCGATTCACAGGATGAACGACAACGAGCTCCTGAAACATATTTCTTGGGGTTTCTTTCGGGGCCTTGGAGTGTGCTTTGTTGATGCTCATGTCTTCTGCTGGCAGGCGGCATGACCTGGAATTCATCAAACTTCTTGCGACTGTCAGCCTCGCTCCTCGCACCTACCGTGCGCTCAGTCTATTTGTTTCTCATTAACACAGACCCTGGAGATCTGGAATCTACAGTGGCTACCAGCATGCGATTTTGGGCGAGAGCAGAGCATGGATAATACGCGCCAAGAAATCGATAGAGACCGCGCTTATGTCGACCTACCAGGATGAACCTAGCCCTTATCTTATTCTGATCGGAATCCGATCCAGATTCAAATCCTGTTCCAGCAGGACCAGCACCAAAGCTTGCCATCATTTTTACGACCCCTCTCTTTGTCTATGAAGTCCTCACAAGGTATGGCAATAATAATGCTGTGAATTTTACGAACGCTGTGTCTCGCGCAGCTCAGTTCGCCCGCGGAGGGAGTCTGAAACGAGGACCTAGAATTCCGCCTTGCGCAGAGCCTGCCATCAATGATGTTTCAATGATGTTTTCGCTGGTGATCGATGCTGCGATGGTAGCTAAGTGAAGGGCCAACGTCCCAACAAAGATCTTTTGTGGGTTCGGGGCTGGAAGAGGCGGGTGGACCGTATTCGAGATTTGTGAAGGTGGCCAGTGGTGGGAATGCCATGCAGAGGGTGAGGTAGGCACGGGATCTTATGCAGCCACGGCCCTCTTGCGTGCCAACGTGCATGTTGAGCACGCTTGTTGACATGTGCGAGTCGAAAGAGGCTCGACACACGTGCTACAGGTAGCCAGGCCGCTGCTCGGCTGCAGGTGCTGATGCATCATCGTTTGATCATATGGAAGGGCGAAGAGCAATAATACCTCAAGCATGCCACTACTACTACTGGCCACCCAGCTGCATGCCCTGTGCAGGTCGGCGGGTCGAAGCCAGCGTCGTTCTCGGCCGCGTTCTGCGCCACCCAGCTGTGGCGTTCCAACCAAAAAGCTGGATGCAATCCCTGCGGGTCATCGTCATTTCCCCAGAGCGGCCTCGCGCTATGCAGGCGTTGCTGGGACATCACTGTTTCGAGCGTCCGCCAGTCTGGCGCGCAGAAGAATGCGACGATCACATGGACTCATTAGTGCAATTCCAATAATGATGAAGCCGATGCACACCTACCTTAGTCTTGTATGTTTCAATAATAGGGACTTCACATGTGCGTACAGTATAGGCAAGGTACAAGTAAGGTAGGCGGTCATTGCGATCAGCACGTCGTACAGCGGCTGGTCCAGAGAAATCGAGGTGAATGACGTGGGAACGCGTGGTGGCCAAGATCCCTGCCGGCAATCGTCGTTTAGCAGCTTTAGCTGCCCGCCGAGCGCCTCCTGTGCCATGTCTAGACCCAACTAGCGAGCGGCCTTATTAGAGTCTACCTACCTAGGCAGGTAGTTGGCGCGGCTTCAGACCCGTCGCCATCTCGATCGCGCCGCCTCGAACAGGTTCCAGCTTCTTCTCACGCGCCCCCGTCGACGGTCTAGGTAGCGACGTGCCTAGGTAAGGTACGTACTACTAACTATACCCCAGGTCCATGTATGATCTATCGTGACGGGATTCGTAGCGGCAGCAGGCTTGTCGCATGTGGGGTCGTGCTTGCTTTCTTCCCAGACGTTCCCCCCAACCCAAACGTCATTACCGCGACAACTGCCAGGTCCGTGCTGCAACGCGCCGTGACACCTGCTTTGCGCCAGCCTTCCACCTTTCTTCCCCTTGAGCAAACCCGGCCCATCATCTTACCTCCTCCATCTTCGCCTCACCCACCTCACCCTCAAACCTCTTCACTCTGCTCGAAGCACCGGTCGGCACCTCATTACCACCGCCGCTTCACTTCCCCTTGCATCATACTTTGAGATACCCCATACGCGTCTTGTAATAATATCGCGGCATCCCTCGTGCTGTCGCCATTGACATCCCGACACCAAACAACCGCAGCAGCTCCTCTTGACCAGCTCCAAGCCTCGCTGACCTGTCACCATGGCGAGCGTCAATGTCCCCACGGACACCAGGGTCAAGGAGAAGGACATCAATTCCAAGCTCCAGCTCTTCGGTATCTACGAAGGTACGTCCGCACCCGCCACACGCGCATCGTTTCACAAACAAGCGACGAGCGTTCAAGGCCGCCTCTCTGCTATCAAGACTATCGGCCAGCTGACAAGTTTTCACAGCATTCGCGCAAGGCAAGGTGCCATCGGTAAGACCACACATGAGGCGCCGCGCCCACGACCTCGTTTTGCCGCTGACACTCCTCTAGAACAAGCAAATCGATGTGGCCATGAACACGGCCCTCCAGACGGGGCCCCTCTCTAACCCCTCAAAGAAGCTCTCTTCTGAGGGCCAAATGCTGGTTGCCGACCTGCGCGATGTCATGCAGCAGGCGAAGGTCCTGCTCCTAACCAAGAACCAAGGCAACCTGCTGCAAGATTTCATCTGGCAGACTCAAGCCATCGGCTCTGGCAACGCGCAGAAGCCTGGTGCGCCTGTGGACAAAGACACCGCAAAGCAGCATGGCCAGCAAGCCGCCCAGGGCTTGAAGACTCTGGGCGAACTGCTCATCACCAATGGCCAGTTCCGCAAGCTCCGTAAGTCGTTCTCGCGTCCGTGACACGCTCTGACCCCATCGCTAATGATCATGCAGTGAGTGATATGACTATACTGCTCCGGGACATTGCTGGCGATGCCGCGCAGAAGACCGCGGACAAGGCAAGGCCCTCCGAGGAAGAGCGCCAGCAAATCGACGAGCCTGCCGAGGACAATACCTGGCACGAGAAGCCTGATATGTCCAAGGAAAACATGAGGAACCAGGCTAAGAGCCGTATGCCCGTTGGCAAGAAAGAGGCCCACGACGCGGCCGGTGACGCCACCCAGGCTGCCCATCCCTCAGGCTCCCGTGACCCCGCCGAGGCTGCCGACCTCGCTGCGCAGGACCAGCAAAAGGGCACCCAGTCCGGCGTGGATGCAAAGACTGGTGCTAAGGAAGGTGCCAAGAGTGCCAAGAATAAGATCTCGGCAAACATGGACGACGACCAGAAGGAGAAGATGCGTCAATACCGAGAGCAAACTAACAACTACTTCAACGAAAAGATGCCCAAAGAGAGGCGCGAGCAGTTGATCTTCCGCCTGAAGAAGATGGTTGTGGAGATTCAAGGTCATCAGGATTGTAGGTTGCAACCGACGTCCATTGACGGCCAACACTAACGCACGTCCCAGACTCGCAAGCAATTGACACGCTGTTGCGTCTTGCCGAGGAGTATAGCGGCCACACCAAGAACGTCGCCGGCCAAGGCCAAGGCGCCATGAAAGGTGCCCACGACCAGGATACGCTTAAAAGTGCGGAAACTGACCTCAAGGTGAATATCTAGACTTTTTTCAAAGAAGTCGGCCAATGCTGACCGATTTGAAGACACTGCTTGAACGCTTCGCCAACAGCACCTCGTTCGACGATCTTACCGAGGCCTTCAACCAGATCTACCGCGACGCTGATAAAGACCCAGAGCTCAAGAACTGGTTCAAAGACATGAACAAGTTCATCCGCAGATGTCTGCAGGAGCAGGGCTACATCCTCGAGGAGGATTCCAACGAGCACTGGAACGAGCTGTACGACCATGGCCACTTCTTGCTGCGCGAACGCTACAGGAACCACACCGACCGCATCATGGACGAAGTCAAGTTCATTGCTGGCCAGTTCGATGAAGATCCGCAGAACAAGGCCTTCGCGGAGTCCATGAACAAGCTCTTCCGTGACTTGGGCCACGACGAGAATGGCCAGTCGACATTCAAGCCACACTTGATCAAGGACCTGACCGAAGTCATTCTTCCCGCTACGTTCGAGAATATCCGCTACGTACCAATTCCACGAATTGAGTATTCCGACCCTATGATCGATGCCGTTGTGGAGAACTTGGTCATCGAGGGCGACAACCTGGCACCGAACATGTTCGAATTCGGTAGTGACAACTATTGGCGCTGGGGCCGCAGAGACTTCTCGAGCAGGAACAAGAACAAGGTCATGATGTCTGTGTCTGGCGTTCAAATGGACTTGCGCGACGTCGCCTACTATGTCAAGAAGAAGGAAGGCTTCCCGAGCATTGCCGACAAGGGTCTCATGGACATTTTCCTCGGCGGTACTGGATTAAGCTTCAAAGTGGCGATGGAGACCGCAGACAAGAGCGACAAGGACCACTTCTTCAAGATCAACACCGTCACCGTCGACGTCAAGAACCTCAACATCAAGCTCAAGCAGTCCAACCACAAGCTGCTCTTTGCTTTGTTCAAGCCATTGCTGCTGAAAGTTATGCGCCCCGTCGTTCAAAAGGTCGCCGAAAAGGCTATCCGCGACAACGTCCAGAAGCTTGACGCTATGCTCTTCAAGGTGAAGCGGGAAGCCGACCGTGCCCAAGAGGAGGCCAAGAATAACCCCAACCCGGAACACGCCCAGAACATGTACCAGCGCTATTTCAACGCCTTCCAGAAGCAAATGCAGAAGGGTAACGAGAAGAAGGAGAAGACCAAAGAGGCCGCCGCTGATAAGCAGTTCAACATGGCCGTCACCAAGCACGACTCCATCTTCAAGAACATCTCTTTGCCGGGCGGCATTTCCAGCAAGGCTACGGAGTATCGCGATCTTGCCCACAAGGGTGAGAAGTGGGAGTCGCCCGTCTTCAGCATTGGCTCCGCTGGCGAGTCCACGAAGCTGCCGTCCATGTCCGAGCCGAAGCGCAAGCACCACAATGTCACGCAGGGCGGGGTTCGTGGCAAGGGCGAGACTGGCGGGCAGGGTGCGAGCGGCGGGCAGGGTGCGAAGACCAACGGAGGCTACTCGTCTGGCGGCTATTCGTCTGGCGGCTACTCGTCCGGCGGTAACACCTCCGGCTTTGCCAACCACGTTGACGGTGCCTTTAGCGACAACAAGAGCCAGGACTACGGCTTGATGAGTGGTCAGTCAAATGGCCCAAACACCGGTGCTCCAACGGGCAACAGCAGCACGCACACCACTCTGGGCTCCCACAACCCGGTCTTCCAGGGCACTGCATAGATTGAGGCAATGTCTGTCAGACACGGGTTCCTCGTATCACGGCTGCAATGAGACTACAGTCTGGGCGGTTCAGAGCAACAGGGGAGAACCACCCAGTAGCCAGAAAGTACGACGATGGCGTTCTTGATCGTGGGGTGTGATACCCGCTTGGTTCTGGAAAGGCTTACGAACGCGTGCTATTGCATGATACCACTACTGCGTTTACAGAAGAGAAGCATGAGAAAAAGTCGGGATTTGGGTGTGCGCATTAGTAATGCAGGGGTAGTTGCGGCAGCCATCCTACGTAGTGTTAGTTTCTTTGCGTAATCGAGTTAATGCATCTTATACCCTTGGACTCCTCCCTTCATCACCTTGGTCAACTCTTTCACCCTTCGAATTAAATGGGCACTGAGCGTGTTCTTGGCCCGATAGAAGCACGTGATGATAAAAGAGAACTTCTGCTGATTGACGTGACCAAATGGCGGAACCAAGGGCTTGGGCGACCGTAATCTGCAGTTCAAGTTGCTCGTCTTCGCCATGCAGGCCGACGAGTATGCGTTCCACCCGGCATAAGATACTGTCACGCCATATCTGCCACGTGGAAAGGAGAGACGGCCAAGATGAAAGTCAAGAGACAAAGTACTCCTCGTCAGTCGAGTTTTCTAGTCGACCGTTCTCAGTGTCTTTGATGAATTTGGTAAGTTGTCCAATCGGAAAAGACTGTGCCAGATCTTGTCGTGGTGAACAGCCTGCTGGGATTGCTCCAGACGACTTGCGACGCTACGCTATTTCACGGCAAGGCAGGCTACCTTAGTTCCTTGGATAGTTTTCCTCTCATTCAAGTCGTGCTGGTGGTTGCGTCTGTCACTTGTTCGGGACGGACAGCAAATGTTTCGAGTAAAGTCGGCATGGAATGGTGGATTACGAGTTAACAGATTTAGCACGCTATGAACACAAGATCTACGTCGCACTGCAAGATTAACGCGGTTCCCAATTCATCGTACAGCATGCATCTCTCAAATGAGCGCGAGCAGGGTCGGTCCTGCTCCTTGCACTTCAACCACCACCGGCGGTGCGAAGTACTTGTATCAACACGCAACGGTCAGGGAGACAGAGGTAATGCTGTCTCCGAGTACTTGCCTAATAATCACTCGCGCGAAACGTCACGCCCAAAGACCTGCGTCTTCAGCCAGTCCATGCAGACCAAGATCCGATTGCGCGCTACGAACACCTGTCAGCTCGATGTTCCGAGGGTATCACGCTGTGAATGACTTACTGCTGAAGCACATGCTCAAATATGCTGAACGCCAGAAGAAGTAGGTCAGCTGGCCACCCGAGGCAACGTTTCCAGTCAGCCAGCTGATATCCGCCACAGCTTTCTCGCTACCAATGTAGGCAAGAGAACCTTGATGAGAGTACTCAAATGGGCCCATCGCCTTCGTTCTCCTTAAGCGCTTCTGGAGGTCCTTGATCTTCGAAAGTGCCTCATCACGCGCGTCTTTCTGTGCCGTACCTTGCTCTTCAGAGAGTACAGCCAGTTCCTGCTCGATTTGCTCGGTCTTAGCGACCTGATTAAACAGGCGCGCTAGGAAAGCACCCTCTTGCGAGGCGACCTGTGCGGTAGGAGCGTAGTTGGCGACCGCACAATCACCCACAGCCCAGACATTGTCCGTGCCCTTTACGACCAAATACTCGTTGACGGCTAGACCGCGCCTTGAGTCCTTCTGCGCGGGGAGTTGGTCCATGAGATCCTTGACGACTGGCCTCACAGCGTTACCGGTCGCCCAGACAAGCAGTCCGTACGGAATGCGCTCCAGGACCTTGTTGCCCGAGGGGTCGGTGTGTTCGGCTTCGATGTAGGTTTCGGTGACGTTCTTTACCATGGTCTTCGTGCGAATGTCGATGGTCTCTTCCTTGAAAGTCTGCTCTGTGTAGTCGACTAGCTGCTTGCTGAACATAGGCAGGACTGATGGCAGAGCCTCAACAAGTGTGACGTGGAAGTTGTTCGCAATCTCTGGTATCCACTTCCTGAGGTCGTTCTCGAAGAAGTCTTGCAATTCACCGGCGAACTCGACACCCGTCGGCCCACCACCTACCACAACCATGTGTAGCAAGCGACGAACTTCTTCGAGCGGCTGATCCTTGAATGTGGCAGTCTCCACACAGTCCATGATTCTCTTTCGAATCTTCTGAGCGTCAAAGACCTCCTTCAAGAAGCATCCATGCTCCCTAACGCCAGGAATGCCAAATGTTGCGTTCTCGGCACCAACGCCAACGACCAGCAGATCAAAAGGTACCTCTGTCGCAGATGTTGAGCCTTTGACCTCAGATTCGTCGTTGACGTAGATGACCCGCTTCTCGTAGTCAATCTTGGTCGCCTCGGCTTCGTAGTACCTCACTGCGGCTTTCTTGTGGCGCAGGAAGTTGCGAATCGGTTCCATGATGCTGCGGTGCTCAATCGTGCCGGTTGTGCAGGACGGCAGAAGGGGCGTGAAGAGAAAGTAGTTACGGGGCGAGATGACAACGACATTGTAGTTCTCGGTATCGAGCTTCTTGAGGAGCGAGACTGAGCCCCACCCGGTGCCTTGAAATGATGCAGTCAGTATATCGTGCCAGCCTGGTTTCCTTGGTGTAGGGGAGCGCCTGAGGGCTGCACATACCAAGCACAACCAGCGTCTTCTTCCTCGGGTCCGGGTCTTCCTGATCCGCCGGTGTGCGGTTCTGATAGATGCCATAGCACATCCACGCAAAACCGCCGATGGCACTCAAGTATGTGAGCCGCCATGCCCACCTAAAGAACGACCACCCGCGCCTCTTCACCACTCGCTGCGTCTCCGGTGAGACCTCGGAGGCGTATCCTCTTCTGAGGCTTTGCTGTAAGCTTTGCCTAGGTATCCTGACTGTGCCCGTGGCTCTTTGCTGGTTCCTGGCGAGTTGCTGCGCCTTCGGCGCGCTTGCGAATCCTCTTCGTAAGGCGGCAGAGCGCAAGCCAAGAGCTGCATTGGCGCCGGCGCCGAAAGAAGCCATCGGCCTGGCGACACCAAGGAAAGCCATGACTATGGCTGTGCGTGAAGGGGAGGGCGACGGGATGAAGATGGCACGTCTATCTCGCGTGGGAGAAAAGAAAAGTTGGTGTTGAGCAATGAGCATGCGCGCTCCTTGATACCAACCGGCCCAAGCTCCCCGCGATTGGCCTAGGCTGGGCCCATCAGCGCAACTTGCGTGGTGCGGTCATCGCGCGGAGCCTTGACGAGAACTCGCCGGAAAACGGGCACAAGATGTAGCAGAGAAGGAAAGCATCGCAGGAAGTCAATACCTAGCCTAGTGCTATCAAGACAATCGTGACGGTCGTAGCATTACTAAGGTACTATTCTACAGTACAACCCGGTCCTGCCCGGGCTTCTTGCCACCTACCTAGCTATCGCCCAGACTGTCTGTCCTAGCTGGGACGCCGACCCCATTCGCGGACGATAGCAGCACTGCGAAAGTGCTTGTCGTTGACGTGAGCAACGTCAAAAGCATGGCTACGTTTTTCGAGTACCGCTGACACAAGCAGAAGCGCTGGTAGGCCTTGCGAACCAGCAATGCCGTGAGCGCCGTGTAGGCATTGAGTGTTGCGCCCACAGACTGTCGCCAACGAATGTTCCAGGACTATAGCTGCAAGATGTGTGTCCAGCACATGGCCATCATGGTGAGCACGATTGTCACAGCTGCAGGAGCGAAGATCACACTCGCCGCGCTGGCCATATTCCCTTGCGTATCGAATGGACTGCCTCCACCACTCCGATCGTCGCTATATTGCCCGCTGACCGAGCTACTCGTTGAGGTCGGCGCGCTGCTGAAGCCTCCGCCGCTGGGTGACGAAGAAGTGTCGTAGTTGAGGAGCGGAGTGCTGCTGCTGCTTGGGCTTGCAATTGGGGCGGGTGTGGTAAGCAACGTTCTTGACGCATCGGTGATCTGAGCACCGGAGGCAACGGCGGAGGTCAAGCTACTGGGTGGCAAAACAGAGCGAGTAGCGCTGTCTGTTGCAACGACCGAGCTCGAGCCAGCAGATAGGGAACTCGCGATCTTCGTGCTCGTGAGGACCGTCGACTTCGCCTGTGAGGTCGTCTGTGTCTGTGAGGTCGCCTTCGTCGTCGCCTGCTGTGTGGTGCTGTCTGCGGCGGTGGCCTGCTGCTGCGTGCTCTGTGCCGAGTTTTCTGATTCTCCCCCAGCTGCTAGCAGAGCTTTCGAACCGGGGCATAGGCTACCCACGCCATCGTGGTTCAGATAAGCGACGAGAATGTTCTGCCCTGTGATCCCCTGATTCGAGCACGACGCGATCACGTCATCCGTGAGATCGTTCAGCGCGTACACGCATGCTTTGCTGCAGGCCTCCTTGTTGATGAAGTCTGACACATCGCAATGCGCGATTTGCTGGTGGTAGAGACTTTTGCATGCAGAGCTTAGATCAGAGTCAGGGACCACCGGCGGGAAGTTGGCCAAAGTGACCGCCGCGAGGGCGATGGAAGGCAGTGAGAGCAGCGCGATCGTGCGCATCGTGTCGGTGACTTGGTTGGAGGAGTGCTGGTCTGGACAGAGGCAGCAGCGGTTTTCGATGATGGTCGCGTTTTCTGCTGCAGACAATGATGGCCGTGACGTCGCCAATCTTGAATACTTCGTTTGCTAACACGAGAACGATTTGCGCGTGATGCGATTGTCCGGCGACCGCTGGCGAATGTGCCTTGAGGAGCGAACGAACTGTGTAGCGACGTGCTGCTTTTCCTGGTATGCGTGTCGCCCCGCCCGCAGTTCTGTGGCAAAGAAGGGTTCCACTCCGAGCTCTTGGGTCGCACCTTCCTGAAGCAAAGCGTGATACCTCTAGTCTCCTGCCCGCAACACCGAATGTTCGGGATATGCTTCAGCTCTTGCTCCTCCTTCTCAATGACCACATAAGGTACGGGCCAGCAGGCAGACGGTGATTAGTGAGTGAATGAAGCTGGCCGCCAGGGCTGCAGTAAGGGCATCAGCAAAGGAGTGTTGTGTCCGCGTGCCAGCGTGACAGCGTGTAAGGTCGGGTGCAGGTGCAGGCGCAGGTGCAGGCGCAGGTGCAGGTGCAGGGATGAACGAGCCAGCACGCAGAGTAATGTAAGGTACCTACCTGGGTAAGGGTCTTAGGCGAGGACTGCCGGCTGGTTTGCTGATCACTACTGTATAGCGCCTGCCATAACAACCTAATGCACTACATGTACAGATGGAAGACGGGACGTCTGATGTTCACTGCAACGACTGTGCATCATGATTGCAGGAGTGTGTAATCATTCGCGTCAACCAATGCAACACTGCCCAGGTGGTTTCATAGCCGTCTCACGACCGTTGTCGCAGGCAATAATGTCCGTTTGTTTGTGCGAGGCTCGCGACGACTGGCGCGGGAGCGCGAGCACGCTGAAACATGAAACCTCCATGTTTTAAGTTGCAGTACTTATCCGGTCCCGTCTGCAGCTGCACAGCGCTACCGCGATAACGTCATCATGCATCGACGCTGCCCATGGCCAACAATACCACAATACGGCCATGGCTTAATGTTTCCCTTCCTGTCGAGCACCTACCATGATGCGCAACGCTCCAAAGACACTGAGGACAGTAGGCCGACCATGACGATCGACTGATGTGATTGTTTTGAGGCCTTCGAATGAGGATCTACTTTAGTACGCTTGCGAGGATGCGGGTGGTTGATTTGGCTAAAGCACTGGCGTTGGTCGGCCTTGAGCATTGAGACCAGACACTGTCACTGTGCTACCATCGTAAGTCAAATGTTACTCGGCAGGCGCCGAAGAAAATGATGACGCTTCCGCCGATATCACCGCGATGCGATGGAGTTTTACCACGGTGAATGGGCAACAACCAAGTCATACAGCCCCTGGCATGTCTTCAGGAAACCTTCCATTCCTTGCGTATGCTTCTTGCAACGCTGTAAGGCGATGTTTAGGCGCGTGATACCAGACAGTTCTTTGGGGAATGAACGTACTCGTCTCGCCAGATCGCTACAGCCCCAGTCGACTCTTGATCTTGACGCGGTGACGGACGGTGGCCCATCAAGCATCATCTGCAATTACCATCGACTAACGACGTAGCACTTGTGCACTTGTGGCGCGTGAAGTAATCGGACGCATGAAGGTCTCGTATATACTGTCTGTGGCAAAGCATTTGAAGACACACGATGTTCACGGCAGACTCGATAGGCTTCTCTTTCCAAAGCGAAAGCGTCGACTGTGGACAACCAGTATCTACTTGATGACTTGACTAGACTGACTGAGCCCGACACCTACGCATGCGTCGGAAGAGATCGCTTCAGCACCGCTTTGAGACTCTTTGAGACGCTTTGAGACATTAAGATACGACGATACACACAATGAGACATCGATATTTTGATAGAGAAGGCACGATCTGGTGATATTCGAGGATATCCGAGATCAAGATAGTTCGGGCGTTGCGCCGGCAAACGCGGGAGATGCAGCGTCGTCTAGTCCTGCCCACAAGTGCGCAAGTGATCACGGTAGTCGTTCAGACTTGCTCAATTGTTACTGAACATGGAGTTTTTTTCAACGATGACTGCTCCTTGAAAACACCGGTGACGATGTTGTATTTGAGCTTAGATTGAGTGTCAACCAGATATAAATACTAGGCCTGTGGTACGAAAGTTCCAGCTTTTTGAAGTCGTGGCTGGACTTTTGCCCGCAGGCTTATCAAGCGAAGACAATTACTCATGGTGGACGGGCGAGAGCTTGCTCGATGATAGTCGTCACTTATCTTATCGATACCTTCACCGAAAGGGTCGATGACGGAGCCTTCAAGATCTTCTCATTGCTGCCAATATGGCTGTAGAATCAACGCTTCAACGTCTTCTGCTTCTCCGCGCTTTCTACTACCTTCTTCTTCACTAACATTCCCTTGCGCTGTCTGACAGCGTCGACATACCGCTTGGCCACGTTCTCCTTATCCGCCTTTTCGCCCAAGTCTTCCAGCTCTTCTTCAGTGGTGGGCACCCAGAACGGGTCCTCGTCTAGCATCTCGAAGCCTTCGAAGACCAGCTGCGGGGCGGCAAAACCTGATGTTCGCTGGCGAATCTCGTCAGAGAAACCAAATGATTCTGCAACCGGCAAAAGGGCGAGAATAGTAAAGTTCGTGCTGGGTTCCAGCAGGTTCTCTGACACGATACGACCGCGACGGCGGGTGATGACTGAGTAGACCCTACCCAAAACCTCCGCCGAAGCCTGGATCTCGCAACTGTACATGGCCAAGAGAAGTCGAGGCGACCAGTCTAGAAAGCCTTGCCGAATGGATTCTCGAGTCGTACGGATGACCTCTCCTGTCAGCCGTCCCATGCTCTGCGACGCTTCTTCGTCAGGGACGTTGATGCAGACCTCCTCTACAAAGACAGCGACGCCCTGCAATGGCTCGCTACAGAGTGGGCCTTGGTAAGTGGCCAATTGGAAGGCGTATGCCACCTTGTCGGCAAAGGTGAAAGTATGCTTGGCGCTCGCGCCGTGCGCTTCCTTCTCAGTGGCCGCTTCGTGCTCCTCGCGTAGGAATTTGCCACAGATATTATTTGTAGTCAGGTCGATGAGCACGTTTGGTCCAACCCGGCGAGGACCAAAGGCTGCTATACGGTCCACAGCATCTTGCCAAACTTCCTTGTCCGACTTGTCCTCGTCGAATGCTGCGGTAAGTTGTTTCTTGAAGTCTGCCATAGAGAGGTACTCTCCTGCCGTAGCCTCCTCTGCCTCCATCTCTTGCTCGCTGACGTCCTCCGGATCATCCCCCTCTCTATCGTCATCGTTTCCAGTGACACTACGCTCCTCTTCCTGAGCTTTCCGCTCGGAATACAAGCGCTTGACGGCACCTACGCGCTTGACCAAGAACTCTGTCACCGGCGGAGGCAGTGGTCTTACTCGCAGACGAATCGTCACTTGCTTGCTGTTTGTCACGCCCTCAACTCTGCCCCTGCCCAGCGCAGAATCTTTGGGCGGGTTCATCTCTTCAGCCCTCACAATACCTTCTCTGTAGGGGACAATTGCTTCACCAGCTTGAATGTCGCACTTGGCATATCGCTCTTTCAGATCCTTCAGGCATCGCTCAAGATGCAGCTCACCCGCAGTCAGGATGACGTGCTCGCCGCTCTCTAGCTGTTCGTACATCACAGCTGGATCAGCCTGCTCAAGCAGCTTCAGACCGCGGATCATCCTGTCAAGGTCCCCTGGGGAGGCTGGCTCAAGCGCCACACGCACTATAGGGGCGTTGGTAGAAATGGCCGTCGTCGACGATAGGTTGGGTGCACCTTCGAGTTGCGAACAGATGGTGCCGGACTTTAGTATTGCGCCCTCCAGACCAGCAATGCCCACAACGTTGCCCGCAGGTACTGAAGCTAGGGATTCTAGGCTGCGGCCCATGAGCAGGTACAGTGCTGTGATGGTGACCCTCTTCGGCTGCGGATGTGCATGCGCCTTTGCCGGCGTGTACTTTGGCGGCAGCACATACACTTCGTCACCTACTGTCAGAGTACCAGAGAAGACTCGAGCAAAGCCGATCAGATGCTCAGGTTCGTCTTGCTGCTCAGCTCCGTCGTCAGCACCGTCTGCGAGATCATCCTCACCGATGGCAGCGCTACTCAGCGCTTCGGTGACAGAACCAACGTCCGGATCGGTGCTCGCCTGGGCTTGAGCTCTTGCTATCTCTGCTCGCTTCTTACGACCCAGCTCTCGTGCTTCTTCCGCGCTAAGCATCCCTCCCTTCCGCTTATTCGCTGGCAAGTCGCTCTCGGGTATAGAAACCATCTTACTGACGAACGCCACGAATGGCTCTCCAAGTGTCGGCTTCGAATGTGTCATTGCATCCTTGACTGCATCGTCGATGTGGCCAGCGCCTGGCGAGGCCTCAAGCAACGAAGGCATCCGCGCCTCTTGCGCAGCCTGTGGGCTCGGAAGACCTTCAATGACAGATACCAGCATTGCGGTCGAAAGCGGAAGCCAGGCGCCAAAGACGGCAGTAAGCAATGCCTTGGGATCTCTCGACCGCATGACATGCGCCGGGATGGTGATATTGAGTCCCTTGGCAATCTTCTCCAATAGAGCTTGATCGCCTCTGTTGTTCGGCCCACCGATAGTAGCCTCATATACGGCCCAGACTTGCTCCAGTACTAGCTGTACGAACATGGGCTTCAGGGAACGTCCTTTCAAATGTTTAGGGCCAAGTACCCGCTTTGTCTTTGGGTCGAGATAGAAGTCACCCCAAAGCACCTTCTCCAATATCTGTCGCTTGATGCCGAGCTTCTTCTCGTACATGGCTGCGAACTGTCTTGGCGTAAACGCCCAGCCGTCGATTGCAGAGCTGAAGATGACGTTGTTTCGTTCTGGCTCGAAGTAGATGTCGTCATCCTCTTTCTCCTCATATTCTGCCGGGGTGCTGCTGGTCACGATACCTTCTTCGTCTTGCGCAATTGACTCCTTTCGACCTTTCGGTACGCCTTCGACATTGTGTTGGTCTTTTGCCGCAGCCGCAGCGCTTACCTTCTCGTCGATGCGTTCGCGCCATCGTAGATCATCCTCCATACGTTCACCGAGCGCAAAGCTACCCATGACAGCATTGACCTGCTCGAGAAGCTTACTGAGATATGTGTAAGCTTCGCCAGGACTCATTTTCAGCTCAGTAATCAGGCGGTCCATCTTGTTGATGACGAGCAATGGCTTGAGCTTCTCTGCCCACGCCTGTCGGAGCACCGTCACAGTCTGCGAACATACGCCTTCCACGGCATCGACTAAAACAACGGCCCCATCACATAACCTCGACGCTGTTGAAACCTCGGAGCTGAAGTCGATGTGGCCGGGCGAGTCGATCAGGTTGATTAGATACTCCTTTTGCTGCGGCTGGGCGTTTGGCGCGCTTCTTCGTAGCAGCGAGAAGTACAACGATATCGCCGAAGACTCCATCGTGATCCCGCGAAGCTGCTCATCTGGCCGGGAGTCCAGATAGCGGATCTTGCCTGCCAGTTTCGGAGAGATGATGCCATTTGTGGCGATTAAAGCATCCGTCAAGGAGGTCTTGCCATGGTCCTTTGAAGCGGCGTCAGTATTGCAATCGGTTCAGCATCGTGGACGTATTCAACCTACGACGTGCGCCAATATGCATATCTGACACCCGTTAGCTGTTGACCACATCAGTATCTTGACCGGCGTGGCAAGAGGATGACCTACGTTTCTGATGCCGTCACCTTGCTGCTGGAGTTTGACCAGCTTTTCCGGGGGCACGACAGGCATGATGAAGCGATGTGACTGAATCCCGCGTAATCATAATCTTCAGCAGAATCGAAGCATGTCCTGAGTAGGTCAAAATAAGCAGTGAATCTTCGACGGTGGCGCTGCGGGCTGCGGGCCAGAAGAATGGAGTCGGACGGGTATGTTCCGTCTGCCCCACCCTCGAAGATGCCGTCATTCGGCTGGGTGTCTGGTACTCGAGGACGGTACATACCTCGAGCTGATGGCCTGAAGGACGGGAAGGTACATACCTACCTTACATGTCCTACAGCATAGCCAGAAGCTAGCTTGCCTCTCTCGACACAGGCTGGTGGTCTATGTAAGCTGGAGATGTCAGCCATCGTCCGGCTTGTCGCTCGTTCTTGACCTCGCCCGATCGACATATCGCTCGTCTTAATCTTCCTGCAACTCTTCGGCAAGCCACAAAGTCAACTCCTCGGCGCCGATCCTCTCCTGAAGTCATATACAATCTAGCATATATCCTCGACCATCCTCGCCCTCACCCGCCGTATGACCGACCGATGCAGACACTCCCGCTTGTGACGCGCTCCAGAACACATCATGACTGACGTTGTCCACCACCACGCCTCTCCGCGACCGATCCCCAATACACTGTCGATACCCCCCTCCAACAGCCTGCCGGTGCCAAATGCGTCACACGCGAGACGGGATCGAAGCTCGCGACTGACTCTGGACACCTTTTCGCCTGTCACCCAGAATGGGAGTTTCGAGTTCGACAGGGTCCTCAAGTCTGGTGAGGTGTTGAAGCGGACGCGCAAGACGAAGTCATGGAAGCCCGTCTTCATAGTGTTGCGGCCGAATCTGATCTCAATGTACCGCGACAAAGAAGAGACGAAGTTGCGACACCAGATCGATCTCTCCGACCTCACAGCTGTTGCCCGGCAAAAGGACCCAAGGAGGAAAGAGAAGCACGTTTTCGGGCTTTTTATGCCGTCACGGAACTATCATCTGGAGGCTGGTAGCGACAGGGACGCGCAAGAGTGGGTCGAACTCATACGGCGACAAGCGCGTATGGATGCGGATGAGGAAGAGCTGTATCTGGCTAGCCCAGGCGGCGCAAGCAGCCACACGTACCAGGGGTTTGGAAGAAGCATTGATGAGAACATCAGCCCGCCACACGACGATAGAGGCGGCTATACGTCCTCTGACGCAGACGTCTTGTCGAATTCACAGCCACTGTCTCAGACACGCCAGAGAGGCAGTGCAAATTTCAGCGCCCGTAGACCGTCGCACAACGAATACTCGGGCGCTGATCATGGGTCATACTCCGACTTCTCTGACTCAGGCATGCAAGCTGCGCGCATGTCCGCTCTTTCACTGAGTAACGCCAGCCGGCCGTCTACGAGCTCTCACCAGCAGCAGGCGCACTTTCTATATGGCCAGTCGTCCGCGCGACCTTCAATGGCCACTCGAAACCCAAGTCAAGCTTCTGGTCTCGGCATGTCACACGACTCTTCCAAATCAGCAGCAGTGCAAAGCCCCACGGACGACGAACGCGTAATCTACCACGGCTGGATATACTTGTTGAGAACCACGTCAGGCGTACGAAAGTGGAAGAAGATCTGGATGGTGTTGCGACCACGTGCTTTGGCGCTGTACAAAAACGAGGAGGAGTACACAGCACTGCTCATTGTACCGTTCCACACTGTCATTGATGCGGTGGAAATAGACCCTATTTCCAGAAGCAAGACCAGCTGTATGCAGCTGATCAGTCAGGAGCGGAGTTATCGGTTTTGTGCGTTGGACGAGGAGTCATTGGCGAGATGGCTGGGAGCAGTCAAGAGCCTACTGAGCAAGCGAAAGGCTAAGGACGCGTCGAAGGCGCAGGAGGCGACTGCTAATACCGTGCCTGTCGCGGTGCAGCCTCCATAGTTCACGATTAGACAAAGGCGTTTTGATACCTAGGTTGATATTTGAGATACCCTGGGGATGGATACACAGGCGCCAACATCGAGGAAGCGGTCTATCGCGCACATTACATGCAAGAGAACGCCAGGATCCAGATGGATGCAAACGGCTCCTCCTCTTCTCAATATTCTGGCGGCGCCGGGTCACTCTATTACCCTGCCAAACAGGACATTACCGACTGCGCAGCCATGAATGAGGCGAGAGCGAAGAAAGCATGGGCGTACTGAAGCCGGGTCGTTGAGACGAACCCGGTGTATCGGAACGATCTGCTTCATGTCAGAGACAAAGCTCAAGAAGCGAATTCCTGGAGCCAGACGAGAAAGGCCAAGCAGCTGGTGCGCCTCCCAGATATCACCAAGTGGAGAAGGGTGAGGGAAGTGAGATTGCGTAGGATGTATATCTGCGCGGGTCGCAGTCCTGCTCTTGCCGTAGTCTCGCCATGCGTTGTTACACTTTCGAATTCAGCGGTACGCCGCGAGGTCTGCATCTGCTGAACTGGGAGCGCCAAGGGTAAGACTCAGCATACTCATGCACCGCCGTGGTGGACTTCGCAGGATTTACACGTAGACGCTACGCCCCCGTGAACATCCAAGACTTGGTATGCTGGGTATCTACTTGGTACTTGGCGATGTCGTCACGTGGTCGCAGCCAAAGCCCTGACAAAAGCTTGTGGGATGTCGCGCGGCTGACCATGGTCTAGATCTCTTTTGAACTTGGCACAAGTCTTTGATATGGGTAATGTAGTCTGGACCGCAAAGTAAGAGAGCCGCTTGCCAAGATGACAACACGTCACGGCGATGGCGATGCGGATGCTCGAGCAAGTCATCTATCTATAAAGTCCATGCATTTGCAACCCATACCCTTTCGCTTTCAAAGCATCAAGGCCATCACTTCGTTCGATTGACAAAGGCATTTCAACCATCATGGCTCCCACGTTCAAGATACTGTCCGCGGCCGCGATTATCACCCTGGCGGCGGCATGTGCGAAGCACGACAACCATCAAAGCAACTTCCAGAAGCGACAAGTCCTCACGCCTGGTGGTCGAGACGAAAAGGATTGGGCGTATCCCGAGTCGTACGACTGGGGCAGCATTAATTCCAGTACTGCATCTCCTTTCAATCATGAGGCCACTGCCTTGTGAGCTAACAAACTTGTAGACTATTCCCTTTGCCAGATGGGCACACAGCAAGCTCCGATTCCCCTCGCCTTGGATCAAGGACTCTCCCAGCGTCATCGCCCGGACTTTGTCGGCTTCCCTAGCAATGTCACGGGCAACTTCTACAACTGGGGTTACGGCCCGGCCTACACCATCGCGCACGAGGACGGCCGCTTCAATACTCTTCCTTCTATGACGTTCGATAACAAGACAGTCTACCTCCGTGGCTGGCATATCCACGCACCTGCCGACCACACGGTTGGTGGCGTCCGCTCTCGCGCCGAGCTGCACTATGTCATGGTCGATAGTGCAGGTCATGAGGCTGCCGTGCTTGCTCTCCGCCTCGACCCTGGACAAACGCCGAGCCCGTTCTTCAGCGAGCTCCCGAAGCCATTGTTAGGCTTCAACGAGACCGACCAAATCATGAACCAGACCCTGAACCCACGACTGCCCTTGGAGGCAGTGGACTTCTTTTCTGAATTCTGGACGTACCAAGGGAGTTTGACGAGTCCGCCGTGTACCGAGGGCATCCGATGGTTCCTGGCGAGAACGATTCTGTTCATCAGCCATGAGCAGATGCAGGTAAGCATACTGATGGATGTGAATCGTTGAAGACTGTCTGAGACACCAGCTAATTCTTATACCCATCGCTTCTAGGCGCTTTTGCTCGTCTCACAGTTCTCCGCGAGGGCGGAACAGCAGGTTTGGCTGCATCAAATCAATGCCTGATGGTTGTAACTCCTAGAGCCTTGGTGTGTGTGGTTTGGAAGTAATTGAATAGTTCCAAGGCAAGCATTGTACATTGTCAGCAAAGTGAATAAACATGTATTCTTACGCATCTCGCATGCACGTTTACCACATGACCTATGGGTACCCCTTCTCTAAACATCCTCCTCCCGCAATAAAGTGTGCCTCTTCCAACGCTCATCGCGTCGTTTCTCATCCCGCAGGACGATCGTGCATACAACGAGCCTATGCAGCAAATACATCGATGCTGCGCGCATCGTAGAGGGCAAGCCTGCACACTCAAATCTGCAAATCGCATCCGGTCCCTGCCCTGCATTGTCAGTCGACTGCCCTTGGAAATTCTGGCCTTGGCACTGCGCGTTGCCGCCCTGATTGTAAGACTGCGCATTGTTGCCGGCGGTTGTGGACTGGTATTGAGAGATTGGAGCATTCGTCCGCTCGCTAGTGGGTGCGTCGTTGTAGTAGGAAGCGGCGGCCATTTAATTGTCGACTTGTAGTTCCTTGAGTATCAAATGGTTGTCACTTGAGCTAAAGCTATGATCTTCACCATCTATGCTGCCTAGTGTACTCATAAAGTACAATGGCTGCCGCAGTCTGAACGTTCAGACTCCTCGTGATCCCCTGCTGCGGAATTTCCACGAGCATGTCGCACTCACCTAGTACGAGCGCCGGAATCCCTTCCTTCTCACTACCAATGACCAGTACGACCTTCTTCGGAAGCTTACATGCTGGAGACCCAAGCAATACACTGCGGTCCGTCTGCTCGATGCCCACCACCTTCCATCCCTCGTCACGCTTCGAAGCCAGGTATTCTGGAACGTTAGGAGCTGACAGCTGCACAATTGGAAAGTGCAGGTGCGAGGAAACGGCAACGGTGGTAAAGTCCCGGTCAGTCGTGACATGGTGATTCTGGAGATGCAGCTCCGAAGCAGCGAAGATTTCAGAAACCCTTGACAGACCACCGAGGTTATGGGGATTGCTGACGAGAGAGGCGACGACAATGATGTCGTTGCGGTGCCTCTTGTGCTCATCGGAAGGATCAAGCCCACTCTCCAAATAGGCTGTGCCTTTAGTTTGGATGACTCGTGATTCCGGCGGTGGCACAGTCAATTGCTCCTTCTCGGCTTTTGCAGGCGGAGCAACGTTTTGCAATTGGGTGACGGCTAGCCTAATCGGAGCGCCGAGTGTGATGCAGTTTTGCGTACTTGTCGCCTCATCTTGTCGATACATCTCTTCAAAGTCTTGTCGATCACATAATGAACGTCCGTCAATACCAATCTGTGTCCAGGCACCTTGCGCGAGATTCGTCAAATTATTGTCCTTGACTGGATCAAAATGGTCAAGCTGTCGCTCTAACGGCGGCTGCTCAAAGCGATCCAGACTTCTAATGTACTCGTCGAGAGCGACGAACATTGTATTCTCGCAGATCTCTGCCCAGGCATTAGTCTTAGCCAGATCCATCAGCAATGGTACCTGCCACTGCGCCTCATGTCGAATGACGACCTTCGACGAGCTCGCCAAGGGCAAAAATTTGGCGGCAAGTTCCAAAGCGAAGTCTTTGCCGGAGTCATCGAGCTTTGCTATCATCACGGCAATCTTCATAAGAGATGCCAGATATTTCGGGTTCGAGTGATGATCTCTTGTTGCCAGCTCGCCCAAGATGCGTGGCCGCAGGTCTTTGCGTCTTGAGTAGATGCGTGCAATGATCCATGACAGTACATATCTATACCGCGGTAACGGCTCGATCGAGAGCATACGATGCAGATCGTCCAATCTTTGTACCAGACCAACGCTGCCGGAAGTGGGCACAAATTGCTCACAACAGAGTAGCATGACCTGCAATTGCAGAGTACTCTTCCAGGCGCTCACGACCGGCAATGGAAGACGCTGCTTGACCCAACGTTGCACGAGATGGTCATAGATACTGCTCGTCAGTCCGGCATTTACATCTTTTAGCCTGCTAGTAAGGTCAAGCATCGCTGCCATTCCAAGTGATATAGGCCGGCCGAAATAATGTTCGTAGCCGAATATGCTCACGCCGGGATCCACAGCTCGTATCAGATCTGTGGTGGCGACCTCGAGTTGTAGGTCCACTGTCGGCTCAGGGACCCTTTCGGCGTATTGAACGATGATCTCTTGCAATGGCAACAGTCGAGCCGCGTGTGGATCAATCAGTACCACTTTTCGTAGCGCACACACAAGGGCTGGCAGCAAATAGACCTTCGTCTGGGAGAGGTCCCGTATCTTCTGCGTAATCTTTCCTATCAGAGTTGCTAATGAGTCAGACCTGCCAGCGAGATGCACAAGCTGCAGATCCAGAAGCAGTGATGGAAAGTCGAGGAGCAATCTCTTGGGATACTCAAGATACTCAATGTCGCTCCAGATGTCATCAAGGGCTGCTTGGGCTGCCGACGGCTCGATCCGACTAGTCTGTCCTAGCCGCTTGCGAAGAGCAGAGAGTTTCTCCAGCGATTGTGCTTCCTTAATGTCTCGTACCGACTGCGGAGAACGCCATGCAGCAATTGCACCGAGAGTGGCTAAAGAGGACTTCTTTCTGGGCTGACTAAGCTCGGCTTGTAGCTCATGCCATCGCTGCGTCGATGCGACGACACACGGGTTGCGCAGTGAGTCGGCGGAGTAGAGGGTTGAATCGGCGCATAGCTTGATGCACCGTACATGGATGTAGTCGCGAGCTACTTCTGGAAGAGCTAGGGTTGTGGACACATCAGCCAGCCGCTCGAGCTGTATCGGCTGCATTTCAAGGTCTTGCGTTGTTTCTAAAGCTTTGGCAAGACCTTCGAGGACGTAAACGCTAGCATATGGAAAGCTGCCTCTTCGAGACCGGGCGAGGACATCCAGGAGTGTATCGATGAGTTGCGAGGTTTCTCCGTTCGCTCGCTGCAGTAAGCGAGCGATGTATTGGGCAAGACGCTCGCCGTGACTGCAACGCAGACGTCCGTCTTCCGTCTTTAGTGAAGCGGTGAACAAGGAGCCTTGTGTCGCCCACGGTAAGATAGTGTCACGGAAAAGGCTGGTAAAGTCTCCAGAACAGTCTGGCTGGAAGCTCGATTGCACAATCCAGTGTCCGACAAACTTCCGTATGGACTCTTGAACTTGCGGTGTCAGTGCGGACGCGAGTAAAGTATAGAGCCACTTGGGATTCACAGCCGAATGTCCAGAAGACAAGTCATGCAGGTCCGCTTGGCATCCTAAAACTTGGTTGAGGTACCGGCCCAATAGCACCGTCTCAAACACGACGCAGTAGCGCTCGAACTGATCTAAGATAGCATCTTCATCTGGACAGAGGCGTTAGTAACTTGGCTTTGGTCGATGACGTTTTGGGGGAAAATGCGCACTAGTCTGACGGCGAGACTGGAGAGCGTGACATTAGGTATCTGGGCGCAAATGGCACCGTATGGAGGTAGACTCACCAGGTGAACTCTGGTGCTGAGAACACACTATGGCTTTTACGGCCTCGTTCCTGATAGCTAGGGCGATTGAACGTCTGAAGATGCCCAGACACTGTTTACGACGCTCAGCATCGCCTTGACGCAGACCTCCTCTCAGCCTTTCCCAATAGCCTTGCTCGATCAAGATAGCCGACGACGTATGAAGCTTGCCGGCCAGGGCGAGCCACAGGCTAAACCCAAGGCCTTGATGAAAAGCACTTGCACTGTCAACCAGGCATGTTATACACGTCCAAAGCAGCCTCAGACGGTCATCTCCAACATGTCCCTGGGCTTTCAGAAGAGAGAGCAATGCACTTCGCGCAGCAATGCACGTTCGCTCATCAGAAGCACCTAGACTGGTCAAAGATACAGAAACGAGGCGCTCACTCGGAACAGCTTCGCTCTTGACAGGATATGATCGCTTGATGAAAGCAAGCAAACGTTGAAGTGCATCGAGATTGGGAGCAGGATTTTCGTCGTCGCTGCTCACCGTCCCGGGCTTGGGAAAGATAGAGCCACCATCTATAGGCACCGGGAAAATGCCTTTACGGCTCGCTCTCAGTGAGGATACTAGTAGTGCCAGTCGCTCAGTAATGTGCTCGAACAACAGGCCTCTGAGCTCGGCGTCTCGGGCGACGGGTGGCAGGACTTGGTCTACATGGCCAGCTTCAACGAGGGCTACCAAGCGAGCCACGTACTCCTGCTGAAGACCAGGATCAGGATGTTCTGCCAGCAGGGCCGTAGTGAGGTCGATGTCAGCAGAGCCGTCCTGACCGAGCAATCCAATAGCCTCTCGTACAACGTCTGCACGCTCTCCCTCAGGAACGTGTCTCAGGAGCGTCCTAGCAATGAGGCTCTGTCCAGAATCCACGGTCATCTTCCCGACAGCGTGAGCACCCAGCCGGTCTCCAACGCGACCCAATAATGCTGCTATCCGTCAAGCATCATCGCGACAAGAGTTTCTGCTGTTCCAGAAGTGGTCTTGACTCCCCCTGCTGTCTGCTCACTCCACTCCGTCGATAAAGTCCGTTTCCACCGCACGTGCAGTAATAATGCAAAACGACGTTGGCGAATTTTGTCCGATCACCGATTATGTAATCCAGATTCAGATTGACACCTCAGATCCCCGCGCACCGGGATTGCCAGCCCAGCCCGGGATCCCGACCGGCCGTCTCAGCGTCATGCTTAGGTAGGAGCCACCTCCAGCTGCACCTGCTCTGCTGTCCCTTTGAGGGAGACCTGTGACGCTCTGCTTGAGAAGCCCCGCCTATATGCTCCCTCACTCTCATTAGTAATAATAATACTCCTCATCATCTGGCACGCAGTGGTAGGTACCTTACCGATCTTCCTTAGCCAACGACATCTGCTCCCGCATCGCTGTCTCCTTCCTCTTCTTCAGTCACGAAATACACGACATGCCTCCCGACAACGACCGCCGTCGCAACGATGAGCGCGAGCCACTCCTGCGAAATCAAGTCACCGACAGTGGTGAAGGCGGCGACAGCAGAGACCTGTTGCAATTCGCAGATGGCGATGGCGAAGATCCACGACGATGGCCAAAGAGCAAGAAGATGGTGAACATCGTGGTGATCGCAGCCATGTCTATTCTCTCTCCTCTCGCCTCCTCGATGTTCACGCCTGGCATCGAACAAATCGCCAAAGATCTGCAAACGACAACAGAGACGGTCATAGGCTGTACGACGGGCTTCGTGGTGATGTTGGGCGTTGGGCCCTTGTTCCTCGCCCCGCTCAGCGAGACATTCGGTCGACGGAGGCTATACATGGTCTGCTTTACCGTATTTGCACTGCTGCAGATCCCATCGGCGCTCGCTCCCAACATTGCTACACTTATAGCGGTGAGGACCTTGGCTGGCTTCTTTGGCAGTGTGGGTATCGCGAACGGAGGTGGCACTATATCCGACATGTTCGAGCCCAAGGAGCGAGCGGGCATCTTTGGCTGGTACCTTCTGGGCCCACTGCTCGGCCCAACACTCGGACCGTTGTTTGGCGGGATCATTGTGCAGAGGGTGGGCTGGAGATGGATCTTCTGGGTGTTGACGATCGTTTGCTGCCTCAATACGCTCGCTGGCTTCCTTTTCCTCAAAGAGTCCTACGGTCCGGTACTGCTATCATGGCGCAAGCAAAAGAAGGAACGTGAAGAGGGCGCGTCGAACAAGTACACCTTCGAGGGGGAAGACCTGCGACCTCTAACCCAGAAGGTGACATATTCTCTTGTGAGGCCGCTTCGTATCCTGGTGCAACCTATCGTTTTGACCATGAGCACATATCAAGCATTGCTCTTCGGCACCACTTACAGCATCTACACCAACATGCAGCCGATATACAATGGCGAATACGGCTTCAACACAGAGCAAGTGGGTCTATTGTATCTTGGACCAGGTATAGGCTTCTTGACCGCAGTCTGGTTTCTCGTTCCACGCATCGACACAGTCTACAACAAAATAGCCGCTCGCAACGACGGAAAAGCGAGGCCTGAGTACCGTCTGCCATTAGCGAACATTGGAGCAGTCTTTGTCCCAGCGAGCCTCTTCGGCTTTGCATGGTTGGTGGAATTGCATACGCCATGGCCGGCCTCGATCGCCACGACTTTCTTCTACGGCATCGGACAGGTCATGATATTGAACTGCACAACGAACTACTACATTGACAGTTTTGAGAAGTATGCGGCTTCCGCCATTGCTGCAGGTGCTGTCTTCAGGAGTCTCATCGGAGGCGTCGTACCTCTATTCGCACCGGCAATGTTTGCCAAGCTCGGGTACGGATGGGGCATCAGTGTGTTTGGCTTCCTAGCATTGGCAATTGCGCCGGCGCCACTCTTGTTCTTCTACTACGGACAGCGAATCCGCGAAAGGTACTCGGTCGAGTTATGAGACCATTGGAACAGCATTTAGGTACCGCAAGCGCAGCATTTGATGGCGTTTTTTGCATTGCGCTAGGCCGCAGGACCACTCACGACGCTTGTATCAAGTATGTAGTAGTAGGTACGTTCTAATTTCTGGGACGATGAAGGCTTTGCGTTTACATAGACCGACTGCCCAGCGACGGCTACCTAGCTCCGTCCGTTTCAAATGATATCTCTCCCCTACTGCTTCTGTTGGTCCCAAGGACGTCGTGTATAGCCATTTGCATCTCCTAGCACTGTAGTTCTGAAGATGAGTTTCGATTGCTGCCACCGCTCCATTGCCTACATTACGGAATTAATAGGTATCTACCTTGCCCAAGACGTCTTTGGTACCCAAGATAGGAGGTAGGTAGTACGTACTAGGGAACTTGAGCATGGTACCTAAGCTTGGGGGGGGATGGCGTCTGAAGTGGTGGCCTTAGGCAGCCCAGCAACGGTTGCTACCCAAGTGTTGACCAACGCAAACGCCGACGTTGTGCTCGCACCAAGCGGATCACTCCCACCCCAGCGGCGATCGAGCACAGAGCAAGGGAAGGCACCACCCCAATCAATCCTTATTGCGATGGCTCGCAGGCGCAAACAGGCCGAGACTTGATGTACGCCTATCTACGTCTCCGGTCACAAGCTTCACTCGAACAACTGTGCGAAGCGTTCGAGGACATTACCTGGCAGCAGCTGCTCGCGTCACCCAACGCGACTACTATGGCGCATCACCAGCGCACCCAGTCAGATGTACACGCTTATCATAGCACCGCCAGCTCGCCATCACTGCGGTCGCGGGAGCCCGTGGAGAATATGAGCGTGGCGAGACCATTCACGCCGCCGGGCGCGGACGCAGGAAATGTCAAGGTGGTGGTCAGAGTGCGGAAGTTCATACGAAGAGGTGCGCGTCGCGTCTGAACTACGGCCAGACGTCCTGAAGCTGACAGCAGGCAGAGCTTGAGAAACAACAGCCATGTCTCGTATCGATGAACCCGCGGACCAACGAGACGACCCTAAGTCCGCCCCAACTTACTCCCGAAGAGGTGCGGAGCATGCGGAGGCAGTATGAGGAGAAGAACTTCACATTCGACAAGTCGTTCTGGTCGCACAATGAGAAGGATGGCCACTATGCCAATCAAAGCGATGTCTACGCGCTGTTTGGTGAGGAGTTCCTGGACCACAATTTCGACGGCTATCACACCTGCATCTTCGCATACGGTCAGACCGGCTCAGGCAAGTCGTACACGATGATGGGCACGCTCGACCAGCCCGGTCTCATACCACGAACGTGCAGAGGCTTGTTCGAGCGCATCGAAGCGGAGCAAAACAGCAGTATAACGTACAACGTTCACGTGTCCTATTTCGAAATCTACAATGAGCACGTCAAGGACTTGCTCACACCCAAGACAAACCCGCCGACCTATCTCAAGATCCGGGAGAGCAAGAGCGATGGCGTGTACGTGCAGAACCTGACTGACGAACCAGCCAAGTGCTACGAGGACATCGAGCGCTTAATGAAGATGGGCGACATGAACCGGACGACTGCTAGCACAAAGATGAACGACACCTCTTCACGATCGCACGCGGTCTTTACACTGACGCTGAAGCAAATACAGCACGACATTGTCACGGACAGCACCATTGAGCGACTTGCACGCATGAGACTAGTAGATCTAGCCGGGTCTGAGCGTGCTAACCGCACCGAAGCCACCGGGCAGCGTCTACGTGAGGGCGGCAACATCAATCAATCACTCACAACTCTTGGCCGGGTCATAGCTGCTCTCGCAGATCCAAAGCGGCAGCGCGCAACTCGCATGACGGGTTTGCAGAACCAATCGAAGCGCAGAGCGGAAGTGGTACCCTACCGCGACTCTGTTCTGACATGGCTGCTGAAAGACTCGCTGGGAGGCAACAGCAAGACCGCCATGGTCGCGTGTATTTCGCCTACCGACTACGATGAGACGCTTAGTACGCTCCGTTACGCCGACCAGGCCAAGAACATCCGCACCAAAGCCCACGTCAACCAGGACGCCGTTTCAGCCGCCGAGCGCGACGCAAAGATCACAGAGATGCAGGAGACGATCAAGTCGCTCCAGCTCTCCGTCAACAACGCCGCCGTACGCAAGCGCGACGAGGCGGACCGGGCGCGTGACGAGCTGGAAGACTACCAGCGGCAGGTCACCAAGATGCAACGCGCCATGGAAGAATCCCGCGCCGTGTCCGAAGTCAAGATCCGTGCCTTGTCGCAGGAAGTCGAAGATCTGCGTCCGCAGAACGCGGCTCTTCAAGTGGAGATCGAGGCTTTGCGCCGGCACCTGGCGCTGGCTGTCGGCGAGCTGAAGAATCCGATCGTGCTACCGCCTGATCTCGCAAGTGACGAAGACTCCGACGTCGACCAGGACAATGTGGAGCCATACGAAGGCAGCGATAGCGGCGTCGACGATGTGTTCTCCTTGTCTGGCGACGGTGACGAGGGCGGTTTCGAACACGAGGCGTGGCAGCAAGATGTCGACCAGCTGTTGAAAGACCTCGGGCTGTTCAAGCGAAAGGTGGCGGATGACAAGCAACGATTTCCTCACCCGGCGCTGACGCCAGTGGAGGAGGCTGGTGGCGAATGATCGGGATAGATGACTATGATACGAAGCGTGGAGTTTGGGCGCTTTCATTTGTGGCGCTTTTCATTTGTGCACACCCGGACTGTCTGCGTTCGAGCGACGACCGACGAGTGTCTCAGGACGGAAGAGCGAGAGACAATGTTTGACACTCGCTGGTATTTCTGGGAGTGCAGAATCACTGCGGAAGGATTCAGGACAGGGGGCTGTCTGCTAGACCTGAGGTCATTGATATGGGAAGACGAGATGCTCAGTGCCTCAAATACTGCATTATGTTTGGGAGAGCTGGCCACACAGAGACTGTGCTGCAGCCTTCAGGTAACGACCGAGGCCGTCGATGATCGCTCGGATACGACGAACTAATCTCATAACTTGACGATTCGCAAACCCTTCTGCCACTCGGCGCTTCCTCGCGCAGACTTTTAGAAGATCACTTGGCCGTGCTTCCCGGTCTTCTTGTCAACCGAGTCTTCATCCTCGCTGCTCTTCTCGGCCAACTGTGAGCCATCGTCGTTCACGTCCGCCTCCACAAGAGGACCAGTGTAGTATTTGTTACCCCGGACAAACCAGTACAGTAGCGAGAAGAAAAGGATGGCCCCCAGGTAGACAATTGCGTAATTCATGTTGTCAGGATAGACCGGCAGCGCCGTCGGCATGATGAAGATGATGGTGACGAAGAGCGTCCAGATACAGGCCCAGACGTTTACAATCGTGCTGAACTTCCCGAGATGCCACGGCCCAGCCTTGAAGTTCTGCGACCACACGAGCTTGCAGAAGATCGGGATGCAGTAGCTCCAGTCCAGGGCGATGGCACACACGTTGAAGACACCGGCGATGGCAGTATAGCTACCAAGCCCAATAAGGTTGATAGCGATACACCAGAACACGGAGATCCAAACGGCCGCAATCGGCGTGCCCGTGAGAGGCAAGATCTTCGTCCAGGCGGTGGAAAAGGGCACGAGGCGGTCGCGGGAGAAGGCAAATACCGTACGCGCCAAAGCCTGCATGGCTGTGAAGGTGACGAACTTGATGATGATGAAGGCGAAGACGGTGAACGCGATTCCGCCTCCTTTGCCGAAGACATTATAGAAGATCTGCATCACAGGCTGCTCGACGGGCGAGTTCAAAATGCCGTTCGGACCGGTAATCTCTCCCATGGTGAAACAGAGAACGATGTTGAAAAGCCAACCAGCAACATAAGTGAAGAGCATCGCCATGGAGATGGCCCACGGGGCCTTGAGCTCAGGTTCACGAATCTCTTCGGCGATATGTGCCGTGGCGTCGTAATCAGTCATCGTCCAGCTGACAGACAGGAAGCCAAACATGAACGACCAGCCCGTCGGCGTCCATCCTGATGTGTTCTCGATGTTTGTGAAGACGTATTCGGCGTCATGGGCCGTGCCAGCGTCGTTTGCCATCGCTAGCAAAGCGATACAGCAAGAGACCAGGACCAGAACGTGAAAGATCACGTACGTCTTGGTCATCTTCTCCATCCAGTAGGTCGAAAGTGAGTTGACAAGTCCCGTCATGACCGTCAGGGCAGCCATGACACCTACAGTCTGGCCGGTCGTCGGAGAGTACGAAAAGTCGGAGCCAATAGATACGGCTGCTAGTAGCATGGAGGCGGCACCCCATTCGGAAGAGGCAACGCCAGCCACTTGACCCAACAAGTTGAGCCATCCGGTCACCCAGCTGAGGGAGGGGACCCACGGCTTTGGTACGATACGCGAGATTGTGTAATACCTGTACAGCATGAGCAATGTCCGCGTTGTGCGGGGGAGGGAATCTACTGACAGGCCTCCACATGTAGGATAAGCAGAAACGAGTTCCGAGACGGATAACTGCCCAGTTCAGTCAGCTCGGTACAACCCAAGTGCCTACCACGATCAGCATTGTGGCGACCGGATACTCACGGCAATACACATGCAGCCGGCACCTGAGATCAGCCAGCACCAGACCGCCGATGCGCTCCCACCCGCGTAAAGGGGGTAGGAGAAGGTCGTCGCGACCGTAGAGAACAGTCCACTGATGCTGACGGCAAAGGAGAAACTTGACAGGTAGCCGAACTCTCTCTTGAAGACGGGCTTGTAGCCGAATTCAGCAGCGAGCGCGGCGTCTGCATCGTTGAGATCGTCCAGCTGTACGTGTCTCACCACGCCACTGTGGTTTATGCAGGTCAGCACGCGTTCTGATGAGTTATCACGATATGAAGGTCAGGGACCGTCGCGACGTCGCACCCGCCTATGCCAGCGTACCACGTGACAACCGGTATCGCCACAGCCCGTGAACGAGGGATTGTGCGGACGGCTGTCGAGCGAGCGAACAGCTGAGCGGCCACGACCGGATCACCATCTCGAGGAAGGCGAAGTGCTCTTGCCTGGAGAGACATACTTAGGTCCTTGGAGCTCCACAGCGCCTATGCTGCCTTTGCGCTGACGAAGGTCAGCTGGTCCAATTTGGTCGGCCATGATGAATGCTGCTTGTGGCTTTTCGAGGTGCTATGGCTGCAGTGGCGACAGTTCGTTTTTGGTGCTTTGGGTCACGGGTTCGGCCGAGAGTCCAATCCTCAGGTGATTGATGAGGTAGAGTGCTGCTTGTGGCTCGCGTGGTCGCATGCGGCAGGGACGCTCTGGGAGGGCACGCTCGGGGAAGGCGCTATGGGGTCGGTCCAGGGATGCGAGAGCGAGAGGTCGAGACGGCACCGAAGTCTCACAGTCGTTCACGCACAGAGAGGTCTGCACACGGGGATGTCGAGGATGGGAAGAGCTTGCTTGTCGCAGTATCTAGGTAAGATAAGCAGGAGACGTGCTGGGGTGCAGCTGATGCCGTGCAGTGCTTGGCCGCTAAGAGATAAGGTACTGTAGCAGTCTTATCAGGGGGGGACAGGGCGTCGCGGCTGGCGCAAAGAGAGCCCGGTACACTGGATGATGAGGATGAAGCGAGATAGATGACCAGAACAGTGAAGATGCAGCAGTAGTCCCGGAGTGAAGGGAACAGGACGCCTTTTGCAGCATGGCGGCACCGGCGAGCAGATCCGCTCGCGGTCCACTGCTGCAGCACTGTACAATTTGCGCTGTGGATCACCGTCCAGATCTTTTCGCCCGCCGCTCGCTCGACTACGACGCAAGCAGCCGGTCCGACTAGCGCACGCAGCTGAACGCCATCGGTGAGGTCTCGGGATTTGCTTTACGCTTGCGAAGACCCCTGCTGTCGCCTTGGCCAACCCTACGCAGTACCACCGCATAATTTTATCCTCTCGAAACGAAAGCGCTACTCTCTGTGCAACGACATACTTAGTTAGTGCCGGTATCTGTGAACATACGAGAAATAGGTGAGCAGGTTGAACGAGCACCCTATCGGTTACTGCCTCTCCGTCTTATCGTTAGGGTAATCTAGGGAGGGGAGGACGTTGCGAAGGCTAGATTGAAGGTTGCCATTAGGGAGACAGTAGACGCAGATACGGAGGAATATGGACCAATTAAGCGAGCAGCTAAATAGCTACTGCCTCTCATTATTGTTGCCGGTGTAAGAAGGGGCGAGAGGACGTTACGGGGGGTCCGATTCTAGGTATTTCGTTCAAGAGATAATAGGTGCGGGTAAGAGAGCAAGTCAGCAAGTTAGTCGAGTATGTAACTAGCTATTGCCTCTCCGTCCTTATTGCTAGGACAATCACGGTTAGGAGGACAGTACGAAGGCTCGATTTAGGGGTTCTCTATTTTAGAGATAACAGGCGCGGGTGAGGAAGTAAGTTACTTAGTCGACGGAGCAAACACTTAGCTACAGCCTCTCCATCTACATTGTCAGGGCAATAAGGGACAGGGGGACGTTACAAGGGCTCGATTCTAGGCTGTTGATTCTGGACATGGTAGGCGGGCTTGTCTTCGCCAGGGCAGTCTTAGCCTTAGCTTGACCTGCCGAAGCCAGCGGACGCTCGACAACTCAAGCCTCCACGCAGCAGCGCCCTCCCTTCCACTTCTCTTAAGCCTTCTTCAGCCGCGACATGGCCGACACTGTTGATGTTACGCATGGCACACCGACATGAACATACCTACCTTACCTATCCAGTCTTCTTGAGACCGTGACATCCCCCACACACCACATGTCTGCCTCAAGCTTGAGGCACGATAGATCTGCTTGTTCGATAGAAAGATCAAACCCCCGCTCCCGTCCGCTGCTAGGAGGTACCCTGCGCGTGCAGCAGATGACCTCTGTGGAAGTCGGATGCAACTACTCCCCTAGGCCTCCCGCAAGATACGACGTACGTAGGGCTAGCTGTAGGCTAGGGGCTACCTTAACTTACCTTCGGTATGACATTGTTGTACATGCGTCGCACCTTAGTAAGCCGTATATTTTCCACTGCACCTTACCTTATTGTCATGCAGTATGGTCGGTACGTGGTCGAAGCCGGCGCGGCCGGTAGTACATAGATGACAGGAAAGTCCTCACGCGGTTTCAGACCGTCTCACCTGTCTGCTGCACTCGTATACTTCGGCCAAGCGCGGGCCCCGGCATTTGCGCTTCATGAAGAGAAGCGTTGAGCGTGCCCTGGGTGGACCGCACACCAAGCGAACAGCGAAACATGACCAGACAAGGCAAAGAAATGCTGAGTCTACCACCTTCTGTCCCATCCGGATGTCTACGAGATGACTCCTGGACGCGCCTGTCAGTCAGGATATGAACCAGGCGACGACCTGATGAGATGGCTTGAAAACCTCTATACAACCTGTGGTAAGGTAGGTAAGGTACCTTGATATCGGTACCTGCCATTTTGGGATCTTCCTCGGCAATGCTGCTGATAAGGAGGAGAAAGTGAGGTAGCGCTAGAACACGCAGCAGCTCTTCGATATTATCGAGGTGTTCATGCATATCTTCAACGCTATCGTCTTCCTATACAGTACTTGCCAGCATGCCGCACAAGCAGACCAAGTTAAAGATAACGGGTTTACATCCGACGTTTGCCGCCGAAGTGGCAGGCGTTGACTTCAGCCAGGAGACTGGGGTACCGGAAGATGAATTCCAAGAACTTCAAGAAGTGATCGCCAGAGTAAGCCGAAAGTGACGATCGTGATGCTTGGAGCACCCAATCCTGAGCAGTCGATAGCACGGCGTGGTCAAGTTCCCTAGCACCGGCCTCGACGACGCTGGTCATGTCAAATTTGCAGCCCGGTTCGGCGAGCTCGACGACGTGAGTCCCTATACGAAGCTGGGCAAGGCACATCGTCTCGCCTTCGAGCAGCTCTTCGACGTAAGCAACCTTGTCGAAGACGGCTCCATTGCGCCGCTGGACAGTCACCGTGCTGCTATGAACAAGGTAGGTCGAGCAGACCGATGCACGACACTCTGAGGCAGTCAATGCTTATGTGCCAAGGGCAACTCGCTCTTCCATGTCGACAGCTCGTTCAACCCACGAAGGGCTGGCTACAGCCTGCTTCGAGCACATGAACTCCCTCCGAAAGGCAGCGGTGGCGCCACTGAATACGCGGACACCAGGACGGCTTTTGATGAGCTTCCCAGCCATCTCAAGCAAGAGCTACTGGAGAAGGACTACGTGGCTTGCCATTCGCTCTTCCACTCTCGAAAGACTGCAGCGCCGGAGGCTCTTCCAGGGCTGAACCCAGAGGAGCACTTCATGTCGCGACACAGACTCGTGCAGCGTGAGTAGCGTCAACCGTTCGAAGCCGACAGCATCTGATTGATAGCGCGGGTAGGTCACGAGCCGAGTGGGCGTATGAATCTTTATATCGCATCCCATGTGCACCATCTCGAGGGCGTCTCGCCAGAGAAGTCGAGGCAGCTCATTGATACACTGTACAAGCATGCGTGCGACCCGAAGTATCGAGTAGCGATCGAGGTGAGCCTGAACTGTCGAGTATCAGTGCAAAGCAACGTAGGAGGGCACACCGCTGACAGCCAGCAGTGGACTAACAACAGCGATCTAATACTCTGGGATAATACTTGTGTGATGCATCGCGCCACTGGTGGTGATTTTGAAGGTATATACGTCAGGGACATGCGGAGGGCTACCGTGCATGACAGTAGCAGTCACGCTTGGGGCCTGAATGAGCAGAGCACCGATCGCATGGGCTTTCCTTGAGCTGTTGTAAATTTGCTGGCAGTACGAAGTCATGCGTACGCTCTCTACTTCAAGCTTTTCCGTTGGTGAAGAGGATGCCTGTCTATCCCCTTGTGGTCTCCCTCAGCTGCAGTGACTCCCGCTCTGCCACGCCACCATTGAGTCTCATTCCAGACCTTCCTTGGAGCCATTAGAAAGGCCCCATACTCATCACCATCTGCGCCAAGGTAAGGGCAACGGCACCGCAGGCCATCATGGCTCGCACATCAACTTCCAAGCAGTCGCCTTCCAAAGGCCAAGACGCACGCCAACTCCGGTTGACACCAGGCATTGCCGTTCCTTCGCCTCCACCGAAGAAGACGCTTTGGACCCGTACATGGCGGCGTGTAAAACAAACGTGGCCGACAAATGACCCTCACGGCACCCGTAAACAGGTCCCAAACCGATCTCGCGCAAAATCAAGTCAGAGCAAGAAGTTGCAGAAGCAGCCACCCATCTCGGCATCGCAGCAGTCGCTGTCGCAGCAACCTACTGGGTCAAGACTTGCGCCGCAGTCGCAGGACGCAACGATCTATGCAGCCCATCAGCAAGGCGGCACAGAGCCAGAGCACGCCGTCAAGAAACGCCATAGCGTCTTCGGCCTGTCGGGTCTCCTAGAGGCCTTCTCCTTCGATCTCGAGAAGTCCTTCATCACGCCGGAGGAAAAGCGGATACTGCAGCACATGTACGCCGTGACGTGCGCCGGCCGCTTTCAAGGCTCCGGTACCCGTGAACCATCGATTCTGTTCATGCCGGATGGAGACTCTACAGTAGCACTTCAAGCCATCCGCAAGTTGACTCGCCAGTATACGCTAGACGACAAGGAGATCTTATGCCAAGATCTAGATCGGCTGCTTACGAAGGATCAGCGCGCTGTGCTGCGAAGAGTACTTCATAGCGATATCGTAATACGGTGCGAAGGGGCTGATGGGTCCCTTATCTCTCTCGGAAACAGCCAGCTGTCTGAAGGCGTGACGAGGGTGCGGTCAAGCTCAGCGCGCTGCGTGAAGTTCGTCCGCGCCTCTCGACGGGCTCCAAGATTCGTCGACCCTAACGCCATTGATCCCCCTGAGGACTGCATCCTTGTGAGACACGACATTGAGATCTCCCGCGATAGCACTTGTCTCCGCGGGGGCGGAGGAGACAAAGATGCGAGTTCAAGGCCGACATTCGATCTTTCGAATCTCGTACATTCGCCTAGACGCCTCGGAGCAGATGAGCGTCCGCATCCCACGCTATGGTGGCTCGCAGGTGGCCGCTTTCGCCGTGACAAGCCAAACAAGGGCGTTCCGACCGCCGCTGAACTCCGCGAGCGGCGGGTGGTCGAGGACATGGACCGTGAGAGAGTCAGCTTCTGGGGCACAGTAGCGGGCATGCGCAAGGTCAAATGCACTAGAAGCCAATTGGCGCGGGCTTGCCAGCAAATTGCAGAAGCTGATAACGCCGCTGAAGGCACTGGGAGGCGCGTAGCTCCGCACGACAGTGTGACAGCCGCCGTCAGCACCGGTGGAGACGCTGTAGAAAAACTTGGTGAAAGCGGTGCATCCATCAATGGTTTCGCGTCTCACGGAAAGGAGCCTGTTGACGAAGAGGTCAGTAGGATGGCCGAGAGGATTGAAGCTGCCGTAAATCGAAACCAGGAACAAGCCAAGGCCCAGGAATTCAGCGCGAAGAAGAAGGTTCATTTCGACAGTACGGCCAAAGGCGACGGCGAAGCCGCAACAGCTAGCTGAGAGCAGATTCGTTTTTTCTGTGGCTGTCAAATCAGGAGCGGTATGTCGAACAAGGGTAGCATATCTATGGTATTATACACTGATAGTCTTGAAGGCTCCGAACCCGCTCCCACCGGTCGCCATCACCGCGCCAGGGATCTGCGGATGCCAGTGGCTCTCCTTGACCTGCTCCATATAATGCACGAATAGTAGCTGCGGTGGCACATCCTTGACGTCGGCCGTGTACTTGCTCTCCTCGTCGTCAAGCTCGACGGCCAGGTCCCACAACGTAAGAGTATCGTCCCCAGCGCACACGGAGACGATGGAGTCGTCTGTTGGGTGCCATTCAAGAGAGGTGATTTGCTCTTTGTGGAAGCCGAAGTGCGCGACTGGTTTGGATTTTGAAGCTGTTTCGGGTGATTTCCATTGACGGAGGTCCCAGACGGACCACGTACCGTCATCGTGACCAGAAGCAAGGAGATGGGGTGTTTGATGAGACCAACTAAGGACATTTGCATCTGAGTCGGACACCTTGACGGAAATGGCGTGCTGGCGGCTCTTGGACCGCGCATCCCAGACCTTGACTGTTCCGTCCGAGGAGGCGGAAGCAAACACGTTACGCTCGTTCGGTGACCACTGGAGCTCCTCAACACTACCTTTGTGGCCAGTATAGGCGCTGGTATCAGTGACGAATCCACCACCCTCTGTCCGTGTAGTGGCGAAGATGGATCCCGTGCAGTCACCGCTCAGCAGTTTACCAGCCGGTACGAGCGGGGACCAATCCAGCGCGTAGCCCTCGTTCTTCTTGTGTGCACGAATGGTACTGAGCGGTTTCGAAGCTGTGCTTGGAATCTGGTAGCCCGGAGTGTCAAAAGCTTGTAGATGATGTGTGATATCGTGTATCAACACGTCACCAGACTCCTGCATAGCAGCGGTCAACGTCGTTGGGGGTGTCGATGCGCTCGCCTGTGGCGCCTGGTGTGCGCGGATGCGATTGGTAGTCGAGGCGAGTGGTATACTTTTTGTTTCCAAAATCGGATCGGCCGTCTCTTCGTCGTCGTCGTCCTCATCCTCGTCGTCGGAATCGATGTTACCGGCCTGATCGTTGCGTGACAGACCAGACAGCTTCATGACCATGATCTGGTTCTCCCGCTCTCGTCCCTGTGCTGCCTGTGTGCCTCCCACGGCATATACGGTGGCAGGGTACGCTCTGCGGTTGTCTCCCAGATTGTCTTTCACTACGTCAAATGACAGGCATGGCCATGTCGGCTCGATTGTATGTAGCATCTCGTACGTCGACAGATCTGGTGACAGCGTCTGACCAGCATCCAGCTTATGTCGTCCCGGGATGAAAGTGTCGCGATCCACCTCCATCGCCCCGGCCGCCCGCTCCTCCGCCTCACGCTCCTCATCCGGTCTGCCATCCACGCCGGCCTCCATCACCTCATCTTCGCTCTCGTATTCATCCTCGAACTCATCCTCAAACTCCTCCCCCTCTGCCACTCCCGCGTCTGCGACAGGCCTCTCGCCGGCCTTGAGTGCCTGAGGCGACTGCTCGTCCTCGTCCGCCGCACGCTTCGCCATCTTTGATAGTCAAACGTGGGATGCAGCAATGCGAGGATGCAATGTGATTGCCCACGACGCTCTTGAAGCGTGACAGGTCTGCGCGGAGATAGGGATGGACGCCGTATGCACGTCTTCGATGCTGCGTTCTGAGATCCTGTCTCGTCTGCGTCCTCAAAGAATAGGCACCTACCTTAGGTAAGTCATGTATCCATCTGTACCTGAATAAATTTCGCGCCTCGAGCATGCGCTACTGCATAATCGATACGCACAGACGGCGATATGGCACTAGTCATTGGGCCGGTGGGCTGAACGCGCTCTTCAATCTCTCATTGGCTACCGCATTCGAGACATCGCCAGACCGTCATATTGGCTACGAGCACATGCAGTACTACGGCTGTTATGATTGAATTTGCAGCGACGCCGTAACTTACAGCTCCAGACTCCACCCGGACCGACACGCGCAGCCCCTCCCGGTGTTGCCTGGAGACAGGAGACATTCTTATTTCAGCCTCAGGCAGGGACGAGGAACGCGAGCCGCAGCATTGAAACGCGAGGGGTTCCAGCTAGGTATCGAGGGGTCCAGACGCTTGTACACGGCGGAACGAAACACACCCACGCCCACCTACACTGCCCACCTCGACCCTCACGTCACGAGCTTCAGGCCCGCCAACCAGCACGTGAAGGCCCTGCGCCGCGCAATACCTCCGCCAGCGTCCAAGCCTACCTAGGTACACCACAAGTTTTGGTGCGGCGGGACAGGGAAGGCGCACCACCCTATCGACGCGGCGGAGAGCGGAGAGCGGAGCGCGGAGGACGGAGGACGGCGCAGATCCAGCCGGGAACACAGTCACGGTCATTGGCGGTCGACAGCAGCGCGATCTTAGCCGTGGTCCCGCACAGTTACGCGATGGATTACGGCGAGCAGCAAGCCCCTGGCGGCAGCAGCAGCGCTGGCCAGACCCCGATTGACGACGCTTCGATGCACACGATCACGGCCTCTTCCCTTCAACAGCAGAACCCCACTTACGACTCCCGCCCGCAGACCAGCTACTCCGACACAGGCTTCACCCGACCCCTCTCCCACTCCGAGAACAATACACCAGACCCCATGCAGAACGGCAATGGCCTGAGCCGACCGCCGAGCACGCAGTCGCAGGGCCAATACGGCCAGGAGCAGCGGCAGCAGGCGCAGAAGAACAGCAGCGTCGTCATCAAGGTCGGCATGGTTGGAGATGCGCAGATTGGCAAGACGAGCCTGATGGTGAAGTACGTCGAGGGTAGCTGGGACGAAGACTACATTCAGACACTAGGTAGGCAGATGCTTGACAAGTGAGTATGGCGAGCCACGCTGACTTTTTCATTAGGTGTCAACTTCATGGAGAAGACCATCAGCATCCGCAACACCGAGATCACCTTCTCCATCTGGGATTTGGGCGGGCAGCGCGAGTTCGTCAACATGCTTCCCTTGGTGTGCAACGACGCCGTCGCCATACTCTTCATGTTCGACCTCACGCGGAAAAGCACGCTCAACTCTATCAAAGAGTGGTACCGGCAGGGCCGAGGCTTCAACAAGACGGCCATTCCATTCTTGGTTGGCACTAAATACGATCACTTCGTCAACTTCCCGCGTGAGGAACAGGAGGAGATCAGTCTGCAGGCTAAGCGCTTTGCGAAGGCGATGAAGGCTAGCCTGATCTTCTCAAGCACCAGTCACAGTATCAACGTGCAGAAGGTGAGTTAGCTGTTCACGGAAACCCACGTGTCTCGAGTGATACTGACGGACCGCAGATTTTCAAGATCGTTCTCGCCAAGGCATTCGACCTGCGCTGCACGATACCTGAGATTGAGAACGTCGGCGAGCCGCTGCTGCTTTTTAATTTTTAAGCAGTCCACGATTGGTCGCAGAGCAGTATCCTGGGCTGAGATCGACTTAACGAATGGTAGGAGACTCGGGAGCCAGGTCGACACCGCGCAATGCTGTTGAGCAGCCGTGCGTGTCAATGTTGCGAAGCGTACGAAGGGGCAGAATGGATGACTGATGCATGTACGCTGAAGATGAAACGCATTCGAAACGGGCGCTATTGGTGTTTGTGGTGGGAAAGCATTCCTCAGCGATGCGTGAGCGCCTTCAGGGCTCGCACAGTGTGCGGTACCAGCAAGTACACAGTGTCTTCTATGTTGAAAACAGTGCAAGGAGCTTCATGTTGGTTTCTCGGCGTCGTATTCCGTGTCTGGTGACGAAGCGATGTGAGATGGTGACGCACAGTGGTCCTGCGATGGTAAGTGGCTGATGTTTGGCAGTACTTGGACATACCTTAGGCACGCAAGACTTCATGCTCAACACTTCATGCCGGTTCTTGGATGGCACACTCGCCAACGGACGCTCAATCTGTGCACAACACGTCACCGCAGGAAAGGAGCCTTGGAGCCATTGGAATGGCTGATCCAAACCACTGCCACCGTCTTACTTGACCCAGGCTGTTGCACTGGCTGCACGCTGATCTTTATAGGCATTTCTCGCGCTTCCTTTGACCTAGCGCCAGAACTCGGAGGTTGAGACAACATTAAAGGTCGGGGCTCGTTTACATGGATTTGTCATACACGTCTTCTCGACTGAGTACCTATAGCTCATGCCACAGTCGCAAGAGCGCACTTGCCTTCCCTGCAACATTCCGGCAAGCTGGTTGCATCCTCGTCTTCTCAACAATCTCCCTTCGCTCAGCATATACAGTCCTCCACCAATACTGTACACACGATTTGAAACCAGGAGCAGATCCACCTCAGTACCCTATTTGACATACCCGTCACTAAGGAGGATTCAAATCAGAGATTAGACAAAAGACAGAGCAACCCGGCACCCTCCACGACGACCAGCTCCAACCCTTTCGGATCGTAAGGTACTTTACCGTGTCAGCAAGCGCTCTATAATGGGAACCCCCCCTTCCGATACTGCTTCAGCGCCCAGCTCAAATCCCTCGCATCCTCCTCCAACCCAGACCGCTTCAACAACCTCACAGCCTCCTCAACCTCAGCTTCCGCAAACAGAATATCCTGATGCACATTCCTCCGCTTCGGAAGCCTCTGGCCCGCTTCCAGGATCCGCTGGTCATAGAGCCGCTGATCCCAAGTCCCGGCTGCGAAGATACGAAAAGCTTCGCTTTTGCGCGAGTAGTGGGGTCCCGCGCGGTGAAAGGCGGCGACGGCGTGGACGAGCTTGTTCATGGCTTCGTCGATGGGGTGGCGGAGTGGGGTGCTTGGTTCATCGTCGATGCTAGGGTCTTCCGGGACGGGATCATAGATTGTGCGGAGCTGGTCGTCGAGCCAGTTGGCCATGGAAAGCATAGTTGCTGCGGAATTCGTGGGTTTCTGGGCTGTGCGCTGAGCAACATCTTGTTTTCCGTGCGGTGAGGGCTGTGGTGGTGATGAGTGGGCATATGCTGTTTGCCGGGTTGAGACGGACCAGGTGTGCAAACAGATTGAGCAAAGAGGATCTAGTTGGCCATCGCAATCGGCGCGGAGAATAAGACATGATTGCACAATTGGAGAATTGCGTGCAGACAAGGTAGATGAGACATGAGGAGGACGAAGCGCGGTAAGCTGGGTCGAAAAGCCAACTACAATGGCGGAAGCGTCTCCCTACATATTGGACATTGCAGTCTGTACTTCATCCATCCCTCCAGACAGTTGCTGTGGAAAATGTGCCGACAGGGCGTGACCATATACGTCCGACGAGCGAGCAATCCACCCGTCAACGTTGAGTCGCTTGAACCCCCAGAATCCACAACAGGTACCTCAAGGTCCTGCATACAGATCGCGCAGTCAAAAACACGCTTGCCTCTAGGTTTCGACTCCTTTGCCACCGAACTCCTCCTGGCCGTCGGAGAGCTGAGCGAAGCAGGTCGTTCAACGAGTGGCGATGTCGGCGCCGAACTAGCTGTAGCTTCTGAGAAACCAATGGGCATAGTCGCACCTTCCTCGTCTTCGCGCAATACAGGATGGTAGTCGTACGCCGGTGGAGCCCAGTCCTTACCAACGAACCAGCGGGGTCCTACCAACTCCTGTGAGCCTAGTATGACCACCTGGATCCAAAGCCAGACAGCAAGTATTGTCAGGCTGTAATAATCGCGTTTGGCAAAGAGCACATTGTGTTCATAGCCATAGAAATAGGCGAACGGAACAAGACGTAGCACACTCTGTCCCAATACAAATTCCCAATTCAACGCATGTCGGCAGTTGCGTTGTACATTTCGGTGGATCTGCGGTATCCAGAACGAAAGATACGTCAAGGCAAGAGAGGTGAAGTAAACCCGCCGTATCCCTGCTGGCCATGATGAGGCGTTCAGGCTGATGAATAGCGTTGCTAGTAGCAGCAGGTAGAACTTTGTGTATAGCGATCCGAAGCTGGACATTCGTAGCTCCGGCTCAGTCCCTGGATTCGCAGTCTGCGTCTGAGCGACTGGTTCGAGACGATCCTGGTCGGAAGGCATGAATACCGGTGTAGCGCCAGTATCTATCGGTCGTTGCGCAGTGACGGGCAAGGGCAACGACTCCGACACTGGCTGTGCGTCAGAGTGCGGCGCCGCTGGTAGATCCGCGCCTGCGTTGGCGTTGGGCATGGTATCACCATGTGCAGGCACTTCAGCGGTGGTGGCAGGCGTAGTTGCTTGCCGGGCACGCCTCTCAGCCCGAATTCGTTCCAACGCAGCGACCAATCGTTCACGTCTCTGCCTCTCTTCTTCAGCCACCTCACGAGCTCGTCGAGCTCTTTCTGGGGCTTGCACGGTCCAGATGTCCATGATGAAGCGCATGCCAAAAAAGGACACGCTTACGAAGGCTATAAAAGCTGTGCCCATCAAGTTGACCCACAGACCAGTAATGAACAAGCTGATCAGCAGAAACGTCATGGTGGTGAAGCCATCTCCGAGCGATAGAATAGATATGGAGTAGAAGCTGATCCTGCTTCGCGTAGAAGGAGTGCTCGCTTCGTTCATCTGTCGTTTGAGTAGTATGATCTGAGCGCCTAGCGCAAGCGTAAACACCAAAAGGTGATGTCTGCCGTTGCGGTACAACACTTCTAGCTTCGGGCCGGCGAGGTGTCTACCTTCTTGAGGGACGAAATCGGGCTCGCCTTTCGACTCCAAGATGTATCCGCAATCCGGCGAGAAAGCGAGCATCGAGAAGCGCATCTCGGGCGCGGTTGGCATGAAGGCGCCGGTTGGAAATCGGAGCTCATGTTCCAGAAAGGAGACAAGGGCCGAAGGACGAAAGGCTGAGGAGACAGCAGCGGCAGGCAAACCTGAAGCTTCATGCTGCTGAAGGTACACGATGAGTTCACAGCTCGGATGCTCGAACGGGTTGGCAACGCTGGCTTCTACATTCGCAGCCCATGGGTTAAGTGCGGTCGTGTCCCCCTGCTTTTGTCGCTCGATGGTACGGGAAATGGAGTCGTTGAGCAGTGCTTTCGCCTCCTGAAAGGTAGCCTGTGACAGCGCAAAGTGCGGGAGCATGAAGATGCCGGCGTACTTCTCGCTCGTCGTAGTCATGATAGCTTGTCCTAAGCTCGGCAAGTACGTTCCCTGCAACTGCAATTCGTATTCATCGCCCGTGCTGGTATCCTTCAGGGACATCTCTGCCCCAATACCGGTCGCATTGTAGGCGTCCACAGCACTGCTGTAGTGCACCGGCTGCTCTCGTTCCCGGAAACGTATGCTGACCATGCCAGCAGACCCAGTAATGTTCCGCCCAAATCGACTGAGGTGTCGCTCGCCTGATCGCCCCTCTTGCGCGTAGCTCGAAAGGTTCAGATGTGGCCTCGCGACTTCCTCTTGAGCCTTGGAGACTACCCATTGCCCATGCAGGAAGCCTGTTACATTGTTGTACAGCGACACGTCTGGGTCCATCAACTCGCCCTCTAGCGCCTGCCGTCCTGCATCGCCCAGCGCATATTCCAGCTGCTGGGCGGCCCTGTCCCTGATCCTTGGCAAAGCCTCCCAAGCATAGCCCCTATCAGGCTCCAGGCCGGTCAGGTTGAGCGTGCTGCTGTGGATAGCATCGCCATACGACGAGTTCTGCAGCACACCTAGCGACCTTTGCTCTTCTGCGATCGCATCCTCGATCGTCGGGCGCTCTTGGAAGCGGCTGGCGGGCGATCGTGCTGGGTCCGGGGAGAAGAAGATGAAGCCGATGATGAGCAAGGGTATGATGATACCGCGTCGGTCCTGTGCCATGTGCGACGGCGACTACCGACATGCCATTGCTACTGTACGATGAGGAACGCGCGATAAGGTAAGGTAGCGCAGGTCAGTGATGTCGTAGCCGTTGCACCTCCCCCAACAATCACTTGCCTGAGGCAGAACCGCTGTCGCAACCTTGATGGATGGAACGTCAAATATCACCACCTTGCGACTGCCAATACTCTCTCCTTGCCTCTCACCAGGACATTCGGGTCTGACTTCTGCAAGGCACCCGCGACCACCGTGTCTATCATAGCCTACTGACGACTCCCATCCTCCACCCACAACAACAGCTCAAGGTAGAACGTATACGAAGTACGTACCTAGGTAGGGAAGCCGATACATCGATAAGCCTTATCGTCACCAGCGGATTGTGTTCACCTTACCTCCGGCCTCCGACTTCGCAGGAAAGCTCCTCGGACTGTTCTCGTAAGCATGTATACCTTGCCACATGCCGGATCATCAACGAGACACCGGATTTTAGCATCACAGCCATCTTGCGGAGACTCAATGAGCCGACATCAGTGACTTTCAATTCATGATCATGTACCTCATCTATAAAAGCTCGAGAAGCGACCCGGTAGGTCTCTTGGATTTCAGCAGCTCTCTCATCCTTCCAAATCCTCTCTGCAACTTGAAGCTTTCATAGCTTCGCTGCTTTGACATCATTGCCGTGAGACTCCCACGTGTCAGTTATCAATCATTGTTGCCCGCAGTCTCTTTCGCAGAACCGAAGCACCAGACTCTACAGACACGCCTCGATATCTTCTCACCGCGGCAAAGCGACAAGCAATCTCATCATGGCTCAATCACTGCCCAAGACGATGAAGGCAGCCGTCCTCACCAAGGCCAGTAGCCCACTCGAGATCAAGGATGTTCCCATGCCACAGATCCAGGAAGGCGAGATCCTGATCAAAGTCCACGCCTGCGGCGTATGCCACTCGGACGCCCACGTGATGAACGGAGACATGGGACCACCGTAAGGCTCATTGTCCGCTCGTTCACACCGGCTTCCACTGACGAAAAGTACAGCCAGATCCAGCGTCTCGGACACGAGTATGTCGGTACAGTGGTCGCCGTGCCCTCTTCTGAGAAAAAGTGGCAGCTCGGCGACCGCGTCGGCGGGGCCTGGTAAGCAGCCCTACAAAGACAGAATTACTCTAAGTCTCCAGATAATGCTGACAGCATGTCAACAGGCACGGTGGCCACGACCACTCCTGCCGCGCCTGCGGCCGCGGCCTCTACCAAATGTGCACCAACAAGACCATCAACGGCGTAATGCGCGAGGGCGGGTACGGCGAGTACGCCACCATCCGCACGGAAGCCGCGGTCAGAATCCCCAAGGACGCCGACCCAGCACAAGTCGCCCCCCTCCTGTGCGCCGGCGTGACCGTCTTCAACGGAATGCGCAACATGGGCATCACCGCCGGCGATGTCGTCGCTATCCAAGGCCTGGGCGGCCTAGGCCACCTCGCCATTCAATATGCGCGCAAAATGGGCTTCCGCACCGTTGCCCTCTCTCGCGGGACGGACAAGAAGGACTTTGCGATGAAGCTCGGCGCGAACGACTACATCGACATCACCGCCAGCGATGTTGCGGAGGAACTGCAGAAGATGGGTGGCGCGAGTTGCATTGTTGTTACGGCGCCGAACCCGGATGTGATTACGCCTTTGATCGGCGGATTGGGGCCAATGGGTAAGCTGCTGTTGCATACGGCGATTGGTCCCGTGCCTGTTGATACCGTTGCGATGGTGTTGAATGCACTGTCGGTTTGCGGTTGGCCTTCTGGTAAGCAACGAAGCCCTAATCGAGAGAATGTTGAACATTGAGCGCCATGCTGACCTTCCTATCCAGGGCACGCGCAAGATTCGGAAGACGCGATTGCCTTCGCCATGCAGCAGAACGTGCAGTGTATGATTGAAAAGTTCCCGCTGGAGAAGGCGAACGAGGCTATGCAGCATATGCTGGACGGCAAAGTCAGGTTCCGGGCTGTTTTGACGATGGATTAAGCATAGAGGAAAATCTCTCCTATCTTTCCAATCCACTTTGTAGATTTGGTAGGATCAGGTGTCCAATACGAGCTCTTACACAAGTCATTATCTTGTTGTTGATCAAAAGGAAAGATGAGGGCTGATAGCGTTGCTACCTTGGGTGCGCCTGTTGCCTACAGCTATGCAACCCTTGTCTTAGCTACATTGAAACACATTGAGCTTACTCCGACGCCCGCTGTGTCCTCTATACTACAGACATGAATACAGTCTAACATGACCGGCGCCAGTCGTCCTTTCATCGATCGTACCCTTGTGTCTTCGTTAGCTAGTAGTACATCCCGTCATCCCAATCGCAAAGCAACACGTCTTCTATCATCACATCAAGCCCGGAGCTACGTCGCCTCCGAGCTCCGCTGACTGCTCTTGGGCTGCATCTGCACAGATGCCGGCTGCTCGCCCATATCACTCAGACCGCGCGCCCAGTCCTCGCGCGTGCGCCAGCCGCCGCTACGACGCGCGCTGACTTCCTCCATCATCCTGTCGACCTGCTCGAGCGTGAGACCGCGGGTCTCGGGTACGACGTAGTAGGCGAAGACAGCACATGTCGCGCACAGAGCGCCCCAGACGAAGAAGACGCGGACGCCGAGCCCGCCTTTGCCTTCGTCGACCATGTAGGGTATGGTAATACTGATGATGCAGTTCCTGGGAGCGAAGTGTCAGCAGTAGCACGCTTCGCGGGATCCGGGGCCTGTCTTACCAAAACCAGTTGCTCGCTGTTGAGAGCGCTACCCCTTTGGACCTCATCGGCAGCTGGAAGATCTCACCTATTACCACCCATGCCGCAGGACCCCAGGTCGAGGCGAAGAAGAAAATGTACAAGCAAACAAAGACAATCAGACAGTAGTTGGCCGCTTCTGAATCCGGCCGAGCTGTGCCCACACTAGCGACGACGAACTCGCATATAGTCATGGCGACGGCGCCGTAGATCAGAAGCGGTCGTCTCCCGAAGCGCTCGATGGTGTAGAATGATATTGGAGTAGATACCACATTGACTACCGTCGTGATCATCGAGATGAGGAATGGTGATTGCATGCCGACTTGTTGGAAGAAGGTGGTGTTGTAGCTGACAAACAATTAGTCATGCCTCATCATCGTGGAAAGGAGACGAAGACTTGCTAGATAATGAAATTGATTCCAGTGGCTTGCTGGAACATCTGTATCGCTATGCCGATGAAGAGCTTGCGCGCGTTACTGTTGCTGGTAAAAACTCCTCCACTGAAGCACCCGGACCATGTGACTTCGCCGACTTGGCGTTCGTAATCGAAGTTCGCCTGTATCTCCGCAAGCTCATGCAGAATATACTCGGAGTCGTCTGGCTGACCGCGCACACGTGCTAACACCTTCATTGCCTTGTCAAGGCGGCCCTTCTTCACGAAGTATCGTGGGCTCTCCGGGAGGAGGAACAAGCCGACCGCAAGAACAACCGCCCAGAGAAATTGCACTCCTATCGGGATCCTGAAGGCTCCAGTGTCCTGTCGATCTTGTGTGGAGTAGCCGACACAGCTCGCAAGCATGATGCCGACCGTGATGGCAAACTGATAGCTGGATACGATAGCGCCTCGTACATTCCGGGGGGCGACTTCTGACATGTAGAGGATGTTGACTGCGGAGACGAAACCCACTCCGAAACCAGCTACCAGTCGGCCGATGACCAGCGCCGGCACGCTCAATGCCGTGATTTGCACCGTGACGCCGACCATGAAGACGCCGCAGCCGAGGATGATCGTGGTTCGTCTCCCGATTCGATCAGCCAGTACACCGCTGAACAAGGCGCCGAAGAAGGTCCCAGCGGAGAGGATAGAGACTATCAACGACTTCTGCCAGGTGCTGTAGGTCAAGATCTCTCGCTCGACGCCATCGATCACGACGGTGTGAAGGTAGCCGTAGACTCGCTTGAATTCGTCCATGCCCAGCACGCTGGCGATGTAGCCGCTGTCGTAGCCGAATAGCATCCCGGCTACGTAGTGGACGTCAGTACATGTTACGTCCGAGAGATGCCTTGTTGATGGGGATCGCCGTACCAAAGGCGGCAAAGGCGCACATGAGGTAGGCTTTGAATGTGACGGGCGCCTCAATGCTCTCAAACTCCATCGTAGAGGTTATAGTCGCCATGCTGGGCTACAGCGGCCCTGGTGGCTTGGAGACGGAAGCCGGGGAGAATGTCGGCAGCGGCATCTGCAGTCGCATACATGTATGCGTAAGTTAGGTAGGATGTCGATGAAGGTCGTCAAGTTGGAGACTCGCGAGTGGGTCTGGAAGCATCTTGCGAGCGTCGGCCTGAGGTGTCGAGCATTTGGACAGTCGGTCACGCTGGACGTTCCTGCTTTTCTAGGCAAGGTAAGAAACGGTCAGAACATGCTGGCGCCCCGCTAATGCACCCACACCGCAGGCTCCCCAATCATCTGGACGTGGCGTACAGCCTTGTGCAAGTTACCAGCATGTCGGGTGCCACACCGCGGCCCTTTCTTCCCTCCGACGTTCCATGTTGGTGTCCAAGCATTCTGTTTCGTTACGCCCATCGAGTCAGGTTCCTCCGTGCCCGCTCACCGTCTGCTGGGATGTAGGTGTTTATTGTCATGTGCGCGCACCTCCCACGAAGGCATCACATCGCTGGACAACCAGACGCTGCTATTAGTCAAAGACTCCTGGACTCCCAGTCAGCCTCCGTTCCACTTTCAGGCGTGGATCGCGCCATCTCATGTCGTTGGTGGTACGCACGGCGACGAAGTGGCTGGCCCCCATGTTTCGAGACGATGTATGGCGAGTCGCTGTGGTTTGTGCCGATCCCCGGCGCGGCTCAATCACATGTCCTGATCCTGTTCTGTGGTTTGAGTATTGGTATCGCGTCAGCGCGAGCTCCTACGGCGTTACCATTGCTGGCGGCCCGCCCACGCGCAGCACGGTGGTCATGCAGGCATTCATCCCATCGAAGACCTGGAGAGACCTCGGCCGAGAAGCCAAGATGCGCCGTGTGACAGCCAACCTGCAGGTGAGCAAGCACTTTCCCAGCCAGCCAGCGTCCGGTGTCACGAAGAACGGCGTACAGGTACAACCGGTAATGTCCCGCTAGCTGCGTCGTACCTAATCTCACGCGTACCTAGGACTGGGGTGAGCATGGCATAGCGAACCATTCCTCTTGCGAACAGCGCGCGGGTATTGGCACATCATGAGCTCGTAATCCTTTCGCCATTGGCATCGTAGGAGGACACCTCAGCCGTCGTTACGGCAGACTCGTCGGCAGGCTATACGGTATACTCAAAAGCCACTTTTGTCCAGCACCTCAGGCTAGCAACTTCATCTGGCAGGCGATGCTCATATGTATGGCAGCATTGCCAGCTCGAGGTCTACGAGTCTTCCATCGTGCTTCAGGCGTTCTGGACGGTATGCTATAGGTACGTTCCAGCATTCCAATCTCCACTAGTATCTGCACAGCTGCAGCACCAGACTGGCGAGGCTCTCTATGGTGTGTGTACTCCCATCGTTACCTTCACAGGCTGAAGCCCAGCGCTTGCGAGTCAACGATGATATTGTTGTTGTACAGAAGAATCATCATGGTCGTCAAGGGTTGTTCAAGCCAACTTCCACGGTATTGCTGCCGCGTTGGCCTCGGCAACTGGACGCCCGAGGTCGACACTTCCGCTTCATGGCTCGACCTCGTCTCTTTCGAACCTCTCGACAAGATGATAGCGGACATGTGCACTGCCAATTGGAAGACACGTATTTCCCATTCCACCTGTCCTTTCTAGGTCTCTTATTCCCTTCTCCGTGCAGTCATGGTAGCGTCCCAGAGCGGCAACACGTACCTCCCCTTCGTGGATCTCGTCAAGCTCGAGCAGGTCGACGAGAGAACATACCGGTCCATCGCCCCGCCCTTCTCGCCCGGCGGCGACATCGGCGGAGGTAGAGCGTATGGAGGACATGTCTACATGCAAGCGGCATGGGCAGCCTGCCACACCGTAGCCCCCGGCTTCCTACTCCATCATATATCCGGCAACTTCCTCCTCGGCGGCCTCACGAGCGTGCCTTTTATCTACAAAGTGCATATCATCCGCGACGGCCGTTCATACGCGACGCGGATTGTCAATGTCACGCAGGCCAGGGGGAAGGGCATCTGCTTCACCTGCACATGTTCGTTCAAGGTGGAGGAGACGAGCCCGTTGGATGCCCAGGAGAAGATGGACGTGGAAGAGAAATACAAGAGTGTAGTAGCGGGCAAGCGACCGGAGTCATTCGAGGAGTGTCCTGGCATGGACGTGCCCTGGTATTGGAAGAGACGGCAAGAGACCGGCGAGAACGATGCATTTCCTGGTCTAGAGGCCAGGAAGGCCGATATGGGTCCTTACAGTGACGAGAAACATCCGCTCGATAGACGCCAGCTGATTTTGTATCGGACCCTGGGCGACATGCCGAACGATCCCAACCTGCATCTATGCGCGCACCTCTACGCGTCGGACCGCAATAGCTTGTACATCGTAGCGAACCATTTCGAGGTCGGCGACATCTTTACCCAGATGGGCTCACTGGTCCACACGGTAGTTTTTCACACGGGCCCGAAGAAGCTGCTGTTTGGGCCTTCCTCCCATCAGTCCGCATGGCTGGACGATCAGCGTGGGAGGTGGTTCATGAAGGAGGACTCCTCCGATCGCGTCGCAGATGGCCGTGGGCTGTTTCATAGTAAGGTCTGGGCGCCCGACGGAACGCACGTCCTTAGTATTCTGCAGGATGGCATGATCAGAGTGACTAAGAAGCCGACAGCAACGCCGGAAGAGGCGGATGCGATGAGGCGGAGGGAGCAGAGTTGGAAGCCACGTGCGAAAGTGTGAAAAGCGCCGTTGTGTCCTGTGAGAGGGTGCTGAGGCCCCAATTTCCGGGGGCCCATTACAGCAGAATTTGCTGGGTTTTGAACGCATTGCGACCCTCTTGGGCATCGACGTGCGATGCCCTGTCTGGGGCCGAGCCACTCTCAAAACGCTGTGAGTCTCGGCCTTTCATCGACACACCGGCACCAGTGCGTGGCTGAGCTCGACCTTGGGATGAGTGCGCCGGATGCCTTCGTGCTATGAGCCCATATCACTTGTGCTCAGCGCAACCATAGCGCCGTCACCCCGGGGTCGTCGAAAGGGAGCTTTTGACCCCTTCAGAGGCGGCCGGCCCTGTGGGAGGCTGAGCCATGCTTCAGACATGTTCATCACCTTCAAAAAAGGCAAACAACCTGCGGCCTAGCGTCGCTGAAAGGGAGGCGACTTGATGGGTTGAGGCCCTGGGGGAAGATGGAAAGTAACCTGTCGTGCAGCCTGAGGTTGAAATAGGCAAGAAGACGGATCTAGAGCGCTTTATTGTCGCCACCGCAGATGTGTGGCAGCGCATGCGAGTGTGAGACGGGTCGCTCGCGTGAGAAACGTACGATGTGCCATTCTCACGAAGCGGGCTCGTAGTCCATGGCAAGTCCTCGCTCGAAGTTGTCTAGTGATCGAAAGGATGCCAACACCCCAACTTGGATTGCAATGCTTCGTCTGTCGTAGAAGGCCGTCGCATTTGCAACGTGAGTGGATTGGATGGCGAGAGTTGAGATCATGCTGTGTGCTTCTGCCGTGCTTAAGCGCCTCTTCTGACTTTCTACAGTTGGTACACAGAAGGAGCTGGGATCGGCGGCCTTGTCGTGTGTATTGCTTTGATACCTACGCATGAAATTGGGTCAAGGACCTGTAGGTATGTAGTCGACTCAATCAAGACTTGTGCTTCCAGAGTGAGTTGTCGATGCATGTCAACCACATAAAGGCACTGGTCGCAGCCTCTCAAGGCCTTGTGCTTCCATGTTTGTCTACCTCGAGCAGTCTTGGGACTGTTCGGAGCCTCAGGTCGTGGATCATATAGGTCGCAGATCTGTGGTGGATCTGATGACACCCGCATGGCCTCCAAGAGGAAGCTACATGTAAGCTTGAAGGACCCACGATGTTGCTGTCCTGTCGTTGATGGAGTACAAACAACAACAACAACGATATGCAGCAACGACCCGATCACTAGTAGTTCAATACCCACTTGGATCACCTACAGATGATACAGTGCAGACCGCTGAAGTCAGACAGACATGGACCAGGGCCTCCCCCAGCTCATCGGTGCATTGATCACCAGGGTGCGCCGGCGTGGAGACGAGATTGCATTGCGCCGTCGCCGAAATTGCTTTGATGGAGCCAAGAGAACTGGCGATAACCACGCGATCCCAAAGGTTCGGGCAGCGCGCACGCACGAAGGCTTCTCCTTCTTCGCAGAGCTTCTCCCTACGAATCATTCATACCTGTACCTGTTCAAAGGAGGCAGCATCCTGGGGTGTGTCGTTCGTGTTCTCTCCGCCAGCTTCGAACGCGTCTCAGCCACGACTCCTCGGCTCATACCTAGCCTCATCCCGCGCGCCTCCCCCCTGACGACGAGCCAAGCCCAGCGAGCGCCCGCTCCCTGACAGGCGGGTGAAGGCCACAATTGCGCGCGACACAGAACGAGGAGATTGGAGGAAGACACCGTACGCGCGATACCATTATCGTAACAAGTTAGGCGGAGGCTCGGAATGCAGTAAGAGGTGAGTCCGTCGCAACGTGGAAGCACCACAAACAAAGAGGAAATCCCTTGGCAACCGCCGACGTGCATGCTGGACAATCCTCCGGCCATTGTTACCTGTACTTTGGATGTAGTGCGTCGCCAGACTGGACATACCGGAAGGAGTGCTCGCGACTGTTCAAGCTGGACGACATGGTCAGGTGGTTCTCATCAGTCGCGACGAACAAGAAGCCGATTTCCCACGCTGGCGTCCTGAGAACTGGTCGGTCCTCCCGTCTTCTGACTTCCAATTCTCTCGGCTTGCTCGGCTGCGCATGTCGATCTGACTGCACGGACTCTCCGGAAGCGGGAGCGAGCGGACGCGAGCGTTGCGTCGGCCGAGCTCTGCCTCCGCGCCCGAGAGCGAGCACAGCCCGAATCCCAGCGGCCCCTGTCAATGTCATACTGCAAGCGTCAAACAGACTTTCTGCCTTGGACCCGAATGACATGATGCGCCAGCCGGCCGCGCCTTCCTGCAACCTCGCTTTCACTTCCGCTCCCACCGCCCTAACAATAACAACAACAACATCATCATCGTCCACCCCCCCTCAAATCGCCTTTCCCTGCTGTCAGCCCTACGACGTCTCGCGACAGACATACTGGACCTGGACGCCTTTGCTGTCGCCACGCGCCCTGGACGCAGCTTAGGCTGCGCAGCACATAATACGGCCACCCACTAGATCAGCAGCTAATACTCCATCGGCAATACCAGCACCATGCCTCTCCGAATGAACCCCTTCGCGTCCTCGCCCGCTCCCATCACCCCGTCACTCGAATACTACTCTGAGAAAGAGCCGATCCGCATCGAGACGACCGAAACGACGCCTGCGCCGAAGGCGAAAAAGCGTTTTAACGTCCCTTGGACTGGCTTGTCCAAACCGTCGCCACCGCAGACGAAGCTCGAAGCGCCACAGCAACCAACCTTTCGCCCGCCGTCGCCGCAAATTCCCACGCTGAGTCTGCCGACAATCAACCTCACCACCGCGACCGGTGAGAAGAGCAAGATGGAAGATGGACCAAGACCACTCACTCTCTTCAAGCCACCCACACCGTCAGAGGCGAGGCGCATAGCGAGACAACATGCAGCGTTCGGTCCCTTGGGCTCGAAAGAGCACCTCTACTCGTCCCGCTTCGTCGGTACAGAGTTTCCAGAGCCGGTCGAGGACGAGCCGCCCTACTACTACCTGATCACTACCTACATTTCCTACCTCATCCTCATCATCTTCGGGCATGTACGGGACTTCTTCGGAAAGCGGTTCAAGCAGAGCAACTACACACACTTACAGGAGCGAGACGGTTATGCGCCACTGAACAGCGACTTTGACAACTTCTACATCCGAAGACTACAGCTGAGAATCAATGATTGCTTCAGACGGCCAGTGACCGGCGTGCCGGGCCGGTTCATCACGCTGCTTGACCGAGTCAGCGACAACTTCAACGTGAGCTTCAAGCTTACGGGCACGACAACACAGACCTTGAACATGTCTTCGTACAACTATCTTGGTTTTGCACAGGCGGAGGGCGAATGCGCGGACCAGGCGGAAGCCAGCATAAGGAAATACGGCATCTCCTTCTGCTCTCCACGAGCAGATGTTGGTACTAGCGAGCTGCATGTAGAGGTTGAGCGCCAAATTGCGGATTTTATTGGCAAGCCGGCTGCGACGGTGTACAGCATGGGCTTCGTCACTAATGGCACTGCTTTCCCAGCTCTTGTAGGCAAGGGCTGCTTGCTGATCTCAGATCAACTCAATCACGCCTCCATTCGGTTTGGTGCGAGAGTATCGGGAGCAGTGATTGACATGTTCAAGCACAATGACATGAGCGACCTCGAACGCTTGCTCCGGGAACGGATTAGCCAGGGCCAGCCGCGGACTCACAGGCCGTGGAGGAAGATTATGGTTGCGGTGGAAGGGTTGTATAGCATGGAAGGTACACTCGTCAATCTGCCAGGCCTCATTGCTCTCAAGAGGAAGTACAAATTCGCAGTCTACATGGACGAGGCGCATTCCATTGGGGCCATCGGGCCGAGAGGACGCGGTGTTTGCGATTACTTCGGCATCGACCCCAGCGAAATCGACGTTCTTATGGGCACGTTCACCAAGTCCTTTGGCGCAAACGGTGGATACATTGCTTCTTCAAAGGCCATCGTTGACAAGATCCGCGTCACGAATGCCGGTACGATTTTTGGCGAATCTCCAACGCCAGCCGTTCTCGCGCAAATTCAATCTTCACTGAAGATCATCGCAGGCGAGCTTGCGCCAGGACAAGGCGAGGAGAGGCTTCAGCGCATAGCTTTCAACTCGCGCTACCTACGCCTCGGATTGAAGAGGCTAGGCTTCATTACCTACGGACACGACGACTCGCCTATCATTCCCCTTCTACTGTACCACCCTGCCAAGATCCCGGCATTCTCGCACGAAATGTTGAAGCGCAAGATTGCGGTCGTGGTGGTCGGGTACCCTGCGACTCCGCTCATCACTTCCCGCGCCCGATTCTGCGTCTCGGCAGCACACACGAAAGACGATCTGGACCGTCTGCTAGCGGCCTGCGATCAGGCTGGCGACGTGCTACAGCTGAAGATCAGCTCTGGTGTTGCTGGTGGACAAGAGGCTCTTCACGATGGCATGCTCAACGAGAAGGAGAACGACGTGCGCTCTTGTCTCGAGGCTGGCGGCAAACCGGTCATCACCCCGCCGCGGTGGAAGCTGGAGGATGTCATCCGAAGGGGTGCTCAGGACGTCAAGCAGCCTCTTTACTAGCCGAGCTTGCACTCGCGCGCGCGAGACGCGTCCGCAGAAGACAGCATACATGTTTTTTAAAGTCGATGAAGCGAGATTTTGGCGAGGTGTCTATGGCGTTCCGAGCGAGGCTGGCGTTCTCTTGTCTTGATCTTATTTCACGCAAGCATCGCAACAGCATACATGGCTCAATATCCACGGGCTGGAATCACCGCCACATGTTACAAAGGGCTTACCGAGCGGGGACAGGGCTTTTCCGTTGGGTTCATTATCACTGCATGATGGCATGGACTTCAGGGGACATCAAGTACGATTGTAGGAAGGGGTGGAATGGAAGGTGGGGAAAGGGGCGACATGATGGCTAGAGTAATCGCCATTGCTAATGTCTAAGCTTACTGTTGTTCTAGACAAGACGAGAGGGAGACCCTTTGAAGATACTTGCCGCGAAAGCAACCCAACACCTTCGCATTCTGCCCGCTTCACATGAGCATGAAGTTTTTTCTTTTCTCCCTGATTTTTGCTTTTTGGCTGCGCTGTACTTACAATCCAGCGCGGCTGCATAACAAGGTATCTAGGTCTCCACAGCCGGTGAACCTTTTCGCAGCGGTGTGCAAGCGGCTCCCGCTGTGTGACATGAGCGCTCTCTTCCTGCACGGGATCATCCGCTATGCAGACGTCCACGGTCGACCGGAACAAAGCACTTTACTGGAGCCTCTGGGAAGAGCTGGTGAAGACTTCGCGGCACACGCTACCTACCTTACTAGGGCTCCTGGACCATTGCTGGAGAAATCAGACGGTCCCCCCCTTTTGTATTGATGTGTACTTACGGCAACCTGCACTGCACAATCAAGACTGGATAGATTGACTGGATGAGGAGCGTACGGATTCGGAAAATTGCTTAAAGTCTTGATTGCTTGAAGTCGTGATACCTGGTAAGGTGGCTTTGCGATGTAGCTGGACGCATTGCGAAGTGCTAATAGTGAGTGGGGGCTCTTGTGTGCTGCAAGGTGATGTGACAGGCAGACGGCTCTCGGCCGTCAAACGTCATCTTACTTGCACCTCTTGATGATCGTGTATGGCGGTTTACAGGCAATGCCGACTGGGTTGCGACCATAAGATGCCTTCCGCGTTCGTCGAATGTCATCTCATTTCTTCTGACTAGGCGCATCCGGGGCCTCAGAAGCAAGATGGCTGGCAGTCAGACGTGGCTGTGGCAGCCCTGAGTGTGCCGCTGTGCATGTGAGTGACTGCGCCGTCTCACGTCGCCTGTCCGGTATTCATCACCATCTGCGAGCTGCTACCTCTCACGGCCTGAGGGCATTCGAGGCTTAGCAGCGACTGGTCATCCCATTCAAGCTCTTGCATTTGCGCCTCCGGGGCAATGCACGACGTGCATTGCCACGTAGCTCCATAGGCAACCTTGGAGACCCCGCTTACTCTTCCAGCGACTCGACCTGTTCGGCTTCGACCGTCCTATCGGTATTCTCAACTGTACGAAATCAAAGACCTTCACGCAGATCTGGCACTTCGTGCAGAGAGTTTGGAGAGAGGGTTTGGGAGAGAACCAGTGCCCGTGATACTGGTTCTCGGACGTGCATTAGGAGCGATCGAGCACCACGCGCGCAGCGAGCGATGAGCGGAGGGAGATATGCTTAATCGGACGTCCTGTCATGAGACGGACTCGCGTTTCTGCGACAACGTATTGTACCTTCCTTGTACATCGTCTGAGACATTAGCCTTGACGGACATGGACGTCTGCCTTGAAAATGGCCAGGGCGGATGGCCGTACCGGCCATTCCGGAATGGCTGTGGGAGGAGAGGCCTGGAGCGAGAGCCTGGAGTACTCAGCTCCGTTGAGCTTGAAGACCCTCTCATTGGCCTTCAGCTCCATGCCAACCCCCCCTCGCGACGGTCGATGCCTCGAACTATCTTCTGTCAGAGCCGCAATGCCGCAGAAAGGCTCGAGGATCAGCACGGCGCAACATGGCAAGGCAGCAGAGACGGGAAGGCCATTGTACACTCCAACCGCAAACTCCATCCGTGCGGGCTGTATGCCTACCTAATTCACCTTACGACTTCTTCGATGCAGACCAAGCTACATGCATGCACTTAGCCAGCTGCTGTCGGCCCTGATCTGAGCTCCTGCCCGACGCGAGACGCAAGATCTCTACGCCCCGCTGCACAATGAGCAGGCGGCAGCTCACTCACGCCCCCTCAGTGTACACTTCCCAGGAAGTACCTATACAGGGTCAACTTTTCTATGCTGGAGCTCATACTGACTTTCACGCTGCTGGGATGCGAACCATCGTCTGACCTAAGTCCCATGCATCTAGAAGAAGGCAACTGCCACGTACAACAACACCACCTTTGAGGAATCGTCGAAAGCTACCAAGGTCAGTATCAGGTCTAGTTGTCCTGCTGCTCGTTTCCCCATCAGCTTCTGGAACTTGCTGAGCCTCACTCTGCCGCTCTCGACTGCCTAAGGTACATATTGCTGCCTCTGTACGCGTTCTCTTTCCAAGTCGTCTGTCTCATACAGAAGTCCTTGCGTCGAGCACATCTCCAGCCTGGTCTAACGGAGACCTGATCTAGCACTGATTTGATTTGCACGTGGCAATGGCCATACCCATTCCGCCACATCACGGGCCCCCTCCGGGGTTTGGCGGCGACATGCCTCCTCCATCTGGGGCGTTCCGCATCGACGACTGGCACCACGTCAACCCTCCAGCGGGGCCGCCGCCGATGCAGGGTGAACAGCTCCCTCCGATGGTTGATATTCTGGGAGATGAGATGCCAGCTAGGCCGGCGAATGGCAAGAAAGCCAAGGCAGACAAGAAAGCCTTTGAGCCTGTGGAGACTATGTTCGAAGGGACGATGTTAGAGAAAGCAGAGCCGCTGATTGGCGGTAAGCTCACCTGGGCAAGAGTCGGCAAGAGAAGCTTGCCGTTCGACGAGAAGAAGCTCGTTGCGCTCGTCAGGGAGCACCGTCAGCAAACACGATCGGGACCGGCTGCAGATTTCAGCCGTCTCAGTTCGAATCAGCAGGGAGTCATCACACGGCTTATCGAGGAGCGCCAACTTCAGGAGAAGAATGGCGATGCCGATTGGATTCTGGTCGACGTGGTAAGGTACGGTGTCCCGCACTTCTTCACGCGGCCAATGGATGTTAGGAAGCTGCGCGTGATCCTGAAGAGGTAGGATAGAAGCGCCACTAAGCCAGGCGCAAAGACGACTTCAACGGCAAATGCTGCCTATCAAGCAATTGACATCATTGACCTGAACGAACCTCCGATCAAGCTCAAAGGAGCAAAGAGTCCAAAGACACCCTCCAAGAGCATGCCTGTGGATGAGGTATTGGAGGTGCTGGATGAGCCCCTGAGCCCTAGCATGCCAGCTTTCGAACCTCATCAGCCTCATCAGCCAATGCCAGGGTTTGGGCCGCCACTTCAGGGGCAACAAGGACACTTCGCGAATCACATGGGCCAGGACCATGGTCCTCCTCCGCCACCGCCTGGGGCCATACCAGTTCCGCCAGGTCACTTGAATCAAGGTCCGCAACAACAGTATGTCGGGCTTCCTCCGCCGCCGATGCCACCACCACTAGGAAACGGCAATCCGTTTCAGCCAATGTACGCCGACCTGCTAAACCCAGAGCAATTCGATTCACCCTTGTTCGGCTCGAGCGGCGACGAAGGCCGTGGTGGTGGTGGCGGCAGCAGGCCTCCGCGCGCTAGAGTGCAAATAAGACGACGCAGCCACAACGAGACACCAGCACGTAGTCCCACCCCTGCCAGACCTGGCCGCTCAAGCAGCGCCAAGAAAATCCGAGCTCTCGAAGACGACGTCGACAGCCTCCGGGACAAAGTCGAAAACTGGCACGTCAGCAGCGGGTCCAGCGCAGAAGGCGACTCGGTCTTCAGCCAGTTCTCCGGTCGATCTTTCACCCCTCCTTCCACGCCCCCAATGTCCGAGCCAAGGGGGAGTCTGCATCGCCGCAAGAGTTTCGAACGGCGTCACGCGTACAGATCTCAGCCCCGACGACCCGACCGAAGGTACGCGGATGAGCGCGCGGAGGTCCGCCCAGCTTACACGCCTCAAGGCCGAGGAGGTGGGAGGCAGATGTTTCGGAGTAAGCGCCTGCCGCGCAGTCCTCGTTACGCCCCACCACCACCTCCTCCTCCTCCTCCTCCTCCTCCTCCTCTACAGCGGGCTATCACCCACGATGACTATCCTTCAAGACGAGATGTTGAACCTCGCTATGCGCCGCGGTTGCCTCGCCGTTTGACCGATTATGAGGAGGGGTATGAGCGGGCTGAGTTCCGTGAGAGAGCCAGACCTTCGAGGGAGGCTCTTCAGCGACGGCAGGATGTGTTTGACCCTGTCCAGGAACCGAACGAGAGGGTGCGCCGGGGGGAGGGAGGGTATGGGAGGCGGCGTGATGATATGGCGGGAGGTCGCGATTACTACTATTGAGCAGAGTCGAGGCCGGCGGCGTCAGTTTTGCACCGGATGATGCAAGTGACGGGCTTAGTGCAAAGGGATGTCCTGTCGCTTTCGTAACTGAACGTGGAAGGGCGCAGTGTTGCGACGCGACGGCCGCAAAATGCTCGTCCTGTCCTTTGATTAACTTGATCACATCATGAGATTCAACTGTTGCCGTTCAGAACAGCATCTTCCAATCTGGTATACCAATATAATACAGTGATTCTACCTCCTCAAGCAAAGTCCACGCTATGCAGCTCATCCCTCCCCTGCGAACGCCAGGACCCCCAAATAGCCCGATCAGAAAGTGTGCTAGTACATGGTATCAAAGGTTGCGCAAACAAACAAAAGCAAGCATAGGCAGGACCACGAACCAGGCGGATCCAGCCGACCTCGAGCGACTCATCGCGGTACTGTTGCGATAAAGAGTCCGGTATTAGTGTAGTATTGTTTTCAAGGCCGTGTGCCCAGCCGATCCATTAGTCCCGTTGAGTGTACTTAAGGAGACCGAAACGACGGAGCTGCTGGGGTTAAACATGTTCCAAAGTCCTCTCAAGTGCCTAGTAACGCCGATCAAAAGGGCGCAACACCCGCGGGCGGCTAGTGTGGGCGCGCCTCCGACCATAAAAGCCTGTCCAAGGAAAGTCGTGAAGGACGTCGTAGTTTTAATAGGCAGCGACCTCGGCAGCATGTGGTGCCATTGGCTGCACAGGCGTGCCGTTGGCTTGTTCCGCCATGACCGCATCTTCGTAACCGACGAGGGCTTGGGAATGGAGCTTGAACGACTCGCCCATAAGCTTCGTGATGCTAGGTCGCTATTAGCTATGTTCGTTGTGGGTGGAAGTTGGATTAGTACGTACCCCCAGACGACGACCTCGTCTATCATGCTGCCCCAAAGCCTGGCAACTGTCGAGCTGAGCTTTTGATTGTATCCGTCCACTGAGTCCTCGTCGAAAAGATTCCGCAGCTTCTGATACATGTTCTTCTCGTCCTCACTTGCCGGCTCGTCGTCGTGCTCTACCCGCCACAGCCAAAGACTGAGGATGACGAGGAGATCAAGGCCGCAGAGCGGATGCTCAATGCTCCAATTCGTTGCCGAAGTCCTCGCGACCCATCTGATGCCTTGCAAAGCTGCGACCTCGATACAGTCGAAGCACGCTTGTATTACACTCAGCATCTCTTGATTGCGCGTAACCTTGTCGCGCGCATGGGTCATCGCCGCAGCAACTTCGTAAGAGTCGTGGTATCTCAGGGCTTCTTGCACGGTCTTCAGGTCGACAACGAGCCTTGCGCGTGTGTTGCGGTACATCGCCATGGCGTTGAAGATCAACGGATGGCCTTTATGTGGGGCACTGAGCTGCACGACAACGGTCTCCGCTTCGCAGATCTCGAGTGATTTCTCCCAGGTATCGAGCGCGAGACGCAGCTTATATTCGGTGACGACATCTTGCAGTGCCTCTGGGCTGCGCTTATGATACCACACCTCGAGGAACAGCGCGTTTATCATCACACGAGTGGCGAATGCGCTGTACCGAGCGTTCTCACCCTGGAAGAGTGCGTCATGCGCTTCCCTGAAAGTGATGATGGTCGAAGCCGTTAGACTCTCGCTCCAGCTCTCGTTGTCAGATGGGTCAAGATTCCACAGGGTCTCGGAAGACGGCAACTCCAAGCTGTCGAACTCGTTGAAACTTATCGCCGGCGTGTGGTTGTAAGTCAAGGTCAGCAAGCCGAAGAAGATGTAGACAGCATAGTAAGTTCTTCTGCAGCCCTCGTCTTCGATCCATTCCTCATGGGTAGGCTGCCTTCCTTCTCGGGCATCGCTTCGCAGCTTGAGTTCGTACCTGTTACCAGCGACCATGTTCGCAAGTAGACTCTTGATTGAGCAGGCCCATTCAAGACCCTTAGGATCTCCACTCCAGCTGGCAAAACTCATGTTGAGCAGAGAGCTCTGCATCATCCACAAAGGACACTTGCGTGAGCTGAAGTTGTCCTTCTTCTGCAGGAACTGTGTTACCAAGACTTTTGAGCCGATGTGCAGCATATACGCCTGATCTTGCTCAAAGGTGTAAAGCGCGCCAATGGAGAGCACGGCAAGCAGTAGTGGCGCAGAGACGGTCGCTGGGTCGAAGGATGCTGGATGCAGGAAGGGGAGATGGTGGTGAAAGAAGCTGAAGTACGTCGACAGGTAGCGATTTAGTACCGAGGTTTGCGGTAGACGGAAAGTGTCGACCAGTTGGCCTTCGCTGTCGCAGCGTCTGATGTTGTCCATAATGCGATTGATCTGGTCATCTGTTTCCACTTGCGGAGGCTTAGCGATGGTACACTGCTGTGGCGGTCCAGGCGATCTTCGGTAGTCCACAGGTGATACGGGACCCATCATAGAGGGGAAAGGTGATAGGGCGCCAGGTGTTGCGAGGCCGTTGAGGGACGGCGGATTGAATGCGGTCAAGCCATCATTTTGGCTAGGTTGGCGATCCATGAGTGGAGGAAGAGTGTTCGAAGCACCGGCTATCGTGTTGGAGTTCGCAAACGGTAGTAGATCGTTGTGTGTCTCCATGCCGGACGTGATGGATGATGCTTTGGGCTGGCTAACGCTTTGCGGCAGCATTTGGTCCCAGCCATTCATTTGCGGTAGCGTCATCGAGGCCGCGTATGGCAGCGCCGGCTCCATCATCTGTGGACCATGAGGCGATATCAGAGGCTCGGAGTGGATTGTACTAGCGTCTTGACCAGACATGGCTGCTCGTTGTTGAAAGTTGGTCATCAGCATGGCAGCCTGCTCAACGCTGAAAGGATCATTGCTGTCGCCAAACTGCTCAAGTGAAGCCTCGTCTAGGTCGGGAAGTTTCGACGATCCATCAGGCGAAGCCTTGCTGCCACTAGTATTCCTCCTCTTCGTCTCGGCTTGCAGGGGTACACCGCCGTCCTTGGCATGGACAGTCCGATCGTGTCGCAAGAGGAGATCTCGTCGGACGAATGTGCTGCGACATTTGCTGCATTTGAAGGCTGTTATCCGTTAGTTTGAGCTTGTTCAGACAGTCCGGCTCACTTACGTCTCTCCTTTGTGTGACTTCTTTCGTGTCTTGACCGATGTCTAGAGCCTCGTCAGCATGATGCGTTCGCCAGAGGGAAAGGCGTGCTACTTACTCAGATCGCGAAAAGGCGCGGGAACAGAATTGACACCTTTTAAGAGTTAGCAAAACGACTGTTTGGACGACCAGGAACACGTACTGGTATCGCTTCTCTTTGCTATTACTAGACGGCTTCTCTCCAGACGTGCTAGGTGTCTTTTTGCTCGTTGGCGGCGATATGGGTTGGATCATCTGCTCAGAACCCGCGATGGCAGACATTTTGCTGGAATGCGCAGGCTGCTCCGTCGTGCCTAGTTGCGCCTGTGTCTGCAGTCGTAGTCCCTGGACGCGCCTCACCCCTTTGACAGCCAGCGACCCGCGTGGTTAATTCTTGTTGATGGAGGATGTCGTCGGATGGTTGAACATGCTGAGCTTCGCGCTCATGGAGGGCCGGCAGCCAGGTGGTTTGCGTCGCGGTGAGGGTTGAGCGAGGCGAACGATCGTCGCCAAACAAACGACAACGTCACTGAAGCCAACGACAATAATGGCAATCTCGAAAGTGACGGGGTGGGCGATGAGGGGTGGTGGTGGCGGCGGTGGTGGGCTGTAGAAAGTCGCGAAGGAGACAGAGAGATGATGCGAGCGGGGCCTGGCAACCCGGCAATGTCTGGACGGAAGAGGCTAAGGCCGGGAACTCTATTTAGGGCCACCGTCCACCATGATTTTACAAACATCACCCAAGCAGTTGCATCTGTCATCATTGGACTGCCTCGCCGACACCCCGCTCGCATGATATAGGACCAGCACATATATATGGGCAGCGGCGGCGCGCCGTCGCCGTTCGCGTATCGTGTTTCGTTCACTCGTCGACTATCTTCGCTCCATCTGCTGCTGCTGCTCGCACATGTGACGGTG
>NAJL01000053.1:0-157690 GCA_005059885.1 Salinomyces thailandicus | reverse complement strand
CCTCACCCCGCGCGCGCGGTCCAGCTGCGCCCATAATTATCTTCCAGAAGTCAAACGTAACCTTACTTACCTACCTACATTATCCCCACCGGAAGGTGGCGGGGACCAGTAGGTTGGGTTGAGTTGGGGTTGGGGGTGAGTTCACCTATGTATTTTATTTAGCTTCTCTTGAGAAGAGAAGATAAGAGAAATACAAGGCCGTAGCGCTGAGCCCCTTTCAGTCAGTCATCACCAACCTTACCTTACGTTACGTTACCTTTTTTCCCTGCTCAACTTTCCCGTTTCCCCTGGTTTGTTATCACGCTTTTTGATTGTTTTTTGGGGGGGGGGGGGGGGGGGGGGGAAGAGGGGTCCTGGCGTCTTTCTGTTGATTTGTTGCATTTTAGGTGTCTGGTTCTTTGGCAACGACAAAAGGGATTTGTTTGGGTTGGAAATTGGGATTGGGGGATAGGGGCTAGAATAGGCACTGGAGTAATCTGGAGGGGAGAGGATAAGAAGCTATTCGCGTTTTTTGATCGGATCAGATGGCTTTTGCCTTTGTTGTGAAGATTTCATGTTTTCAAAAACATGGGGGAAAAAAAGGAGTCAATAGTGAACAAGGGTGTTATTCTGGCGTCTTTTCTGATTTCTTACTTCTGGCATTGCAGAAGATACTGAGGTTTTCTTGTAAAATAGATGAGTGCGCGGAATCAGAGCGTCAGATCTCGAACCTGGGGGCGTGTGTAGTGTTCGGGGGAAAAGGTCTTTCCCTCCTTCGTTCCTCCTCTTTCCTCACATCCAAAGACAGCACTTTCCACTCGCCGTGCCCCCCGCAACCCACTCCTGACTATCATGCATGCGCGCCACAGCCGGCACAGCCGTGACACCCTCCCCACCTAGCTGCGCCAGCTGCCGTCCATCGGCTGTATAGACGTCGACGAAACGGTTCATATTCCCTATGACGAAACGCTGGAGTTTGGGCGTTGGGGGGTGGGCTTGCCATTGGGCGCGCAGGATTGTGACCCAGCGGCCTGTTTGATTGTTGTGGGGGATGAGGGTTTGAGGAGGTAGGTCGGGTGGGTTTTCGTCGTCGCTGGAGGTGGTGGTGGTGGTGGTGGGGTTTGTGGGAGGGACAGTGTGGATTTTGATCGTGTCGTCGTAGCTGGTGGTGGCGATTTGACCCGCGGAGTTGAAGGCGGCGTGGCTGACGCTGAGTTTGGAGGTGTGCTCGCCAAGGAGTGTCGGGGAGGCGGTTTTCTTGCTGCGGCTGGTGGTAAGGGTGCGGAGGTCCCAGACTTTGAGCGTGCGGTCGAGGGAGGCGGTCGCTAGGAGGTGGGGTTGTAAGGGGTGTAGGGTGAAGCCGCCGATTTTCTTCTCGGAGAGTTGGAGGTGGTGGGTGGTTTCGTGGGCTGGGGTGCGGAGGTCGTGCAGACCAAAGGCGCCGTCCAGGGTGGTGAAGTGGAGGAGGTGGGGGTCTGTCGGGCTGATTTCGACGCCGGAGATGGCGGCGTCGGCGCCGCGGTCGGCGGGGGCGTAGGCTTCGGTGGCTTGGCCGGCAGTGAGGTCGAGGTGGCGGATTGAGGAGTCATATGAGGCGGTGTAGAGGGCGTTAGGATCGTGCGGGGCGAAGTGGAAGGCGCTGATGGTGCGGGTGTGGAGCTTGAAGGTCGAGATGGCCGGGTCGAGGTCGTCGCCCACGTCCCCGTCCTCATCCGCGTCGTCGGCTTCATGCTTCACGGTTTCGGGAGAGGTTTGCGAGGCGTCGAATAGGCCGAGGTTGCCCAGCTTGTCGCCCGCGAAGACGACAGCCTTGTCGGGCGTTGGATGAAAGGCCAGGCTATAGATGCGCTCGGGGGTGATCTTAATGCGGTTCGGCTCTGCACCCTCCCACAGTTGCATTCGGCTCATACGCTCTCGCACCTCCTGCAGCTCCTCGTCCGCCGGGGCATGCGTGCTGTCCTCTCCATCGTCGTTGTCGCGGGCGGAGATGGAAAAGGTGCGCTCCCCAGGGTTGGCTGGGCCGACAGCGCTCAGCCAGTTGCCGGCCTTGTTCCACGTCCGTCCGCTCACAACGGCGTCGACCAGATTGATGTCGTCGCTGACGCGCTGCCGCCGGACACGCTCCTGCTCCCGCGAGGCCTCAGCATCCGCCTCGTTCTTCTGCCGCGCCACCTCCGAGTCGGCGACAATACCCTGCAGGCGAGCGGAGGTCCGGCGTGGTCCAGCATCGGCCTCCTCCTTCTTCACCCTGTCCGCTGCTCGTTTTCGCTTCTGCCCGGCTGTTGGTGGTGGCTTGGAACGTGACTTGGCCCCAATGCCCGTCTGCTGTGCGTCGAGCTGGAGTTGCTGGAGGAGCTGCTGGTTCTTGGCAATCTTCTCCTGCCGTGCCTGTTCGTACTCGCTGACCTCGTTGCCGCCCTTCTTGATGGCCATTGTAGATTGTATGTGGCTATTGGTGTGCGACGGGATGTGTGTTGCGATCGGTCGTCGAGTCTACTTTGAACGGTACATCCAGTCGCGACCCAAGCGCGTCTCCTACGCGTTGCCACTTTGCGGAGATGGTTCGGCATCCCGAGCCGAAGACCTTGATTTATGTAGAGCACTGCGGATGGAAGCTTGGTCAACGTTCGGTCAATGTCTGGTCTTTCGGCAAGGAGACTACGGTCATCATGGCGAAAGAGGTCGCAAGACGCAGTCAAGCATCAATACCACGCAACACCATCTCGACCGAGCACACCTTCCTCCCTGTCCTTTACTGCACGCCCACGATCCAGCGGCGAGCATTCCATGTCAGTACAACCGATAGAACGGGAACAGATTGGAAAACTTCGAACGGCCGAAGAGACGTGTTTCCCAAGGACTCTAGACATCGTCGAGATCGGGACAAAGGATATAGGCACCTTCGCCTCGATAGGGACGACGAAGGCGGGAGCGGAAGGCCAGGGAAGGACGAACGCCATAACAGAGAGCCGAGGAGGGATCTTATAGACGGAGGGCGTGAAGAGCGCAGAAGAAAATACCCAGAAGCACGTCCCGATAGAGAGCGTAAGAGAGAATTCACCCCTCGTATCGACCATGTCCCCTTTGAAGGGATGCGAGACAACCAGGACGCCAGTCTGGACTTTGAGAAGTCGACCGTCACACCCGCCGAGCGCAAGACCTTCCAGAAGCTCTTCGACATGCGACGGATACAGTCGGAGAGCAAGGCGTCCGGAGATGATAAGCAAGTCGATCTAGATGGCATCCTCGAGACAGCTGTCGACCGTATCGGGCCCAAGGACAGAGCCGTCGCACAGTTTCCCCCAGAACTCCAGCCCATGGCCGATGCTGCTCGGGATCGCCGCCTTGCCGAGCGCGAAAATGCCGACCTAGCACTCGAGCGGCTCAAAGCCGATGCCATCCAAACGCAACTAAACTACGTCCAGACCTTCCTAGACGCCTCCAATACTGACCTCGAGCTCTGGCAAAACCTCACTAAGCACGTCCTCAACCGCATCGCAGCGCTCGATCTCGACCAGCCGGCTCCAACCCCCCGCGCGCTTGCCGCCTCCGACGCCTGGCGGACACTTCGGCACCGCTTCCTCAAAAAAACTCACCACGTAAACCCCGCCGCCGCCTACCCAGCCACGGACCATCAGCTCTCCGAGCTCGCGCTCCTGACCGCTACCACCCCACCTCTACTAGCCCACTACCACAACATTGCAACCCGCAACTTTCCAGGCTCCACTCTCCCCCTAAACCTCCTTCCCACCCTCCGCGCGCTCGGACCCTCGGCCTTCGCCTTCGCGGCCTCGACAGCCGTCTACAACGCGCACATGACCCTCTCCTACACGCTCTACGGCGCTCACGCCGTCCACGGCATTACAGAAACTTTAGCCGAAATGGAGCGCGGCGTCTATGGGTTCGACGAAGACACGCTAGCACTGGTGCTGAAGGTGTTGAAGGATGCGAAGAGAGGGCGGGCGGGGCTTTGGGGGCCTGGGTTAGCGGTGTTGTGGGGAGGGGAAGGGGTGGGCAGGGCGGTCAGGGAGGTGGTGAGGTGGAGGGAGGTGGTGGAGAATTTTAGGATGGAGGGGGCGCTGAGGAAGGCTAGGGAGGTTGACGGGGTGGGAGAGGACGGGGTGGGATTTGTGTAGGGGGTTGGTGGGAAGTGGGCTGCCCGACTTGAAGCGCTCGCACTGGACTCTTCGAAGTATTTTGGACTTCTGCAGTCTTTCGTGCGTCTCTGGCTGTTGAAGCATTCACTTGCCATGCAATCATACCTCCCCCCATTTCTACGTGAATCTGCATACCCATCTTAGCAATCCAACCCAGAATTACACTCGACTTCAAGGTTGAACAACGCCCATAACACCACCGCTGCCCCGTGTCTCACTATCGCCATCCGCCTCCCACATGAACCTGGGCATCCATGTCAGCCCAAGCCCGCACGTCATTATGCAGCCACAGTAGATTGGGCGTTGCTGCTGAGAGGTGCTCTCCAGCGGGAAGGAAGCAAGCTTTGCCTTTGCGCACCCACTCGCTCGCTCGTCTTTAGTTCGCACCTCACCTAACGACGTTGTTGTCGTCGCAATTCGTTTAACCGCATACTACCTTACGTACATGCTACATACCTGATTTGATGACGGTCTTCGCTTTCCAGCTTGACTTTGGTTCGACAGCTGCCGTCACGTTACGGTATAATTACCTAGGTATATTATTGCCGGGAACGGCTCGGGTTGCGGCCCTTTGAGCGGTTGACGGCTTGACGGGAGTTGGAAGGTTGCGCATCGGTACCGCTTGCTGGCGCTTCTTCCACCGCTGGTGTGTGGAGGCTGATATAGGCCTGGCTACGTGCTGGTGTGCAGTGCCTCTTTTGCACCGCTGAGACCACATTGCCTTGTTCGAGCCTGTTGTGAAGGCGAGTCGGAGGGGCTTGGAGTGAAGCTCGGGAAGAACCGGCACACCCACCGGGCCCAGCTGCGGTGAGTGGGTCAGGCTGCCATCCATCTTGCAACGGCCAACAACGTACGAGCGACACGACTACACTACCTTGCCTACTCGATACATTACTACCCGATACGGCTCCCATACACGCGACAATTCCGCGCAAAACGGCGGCAGCATGTCCGTCCACGAGCGCTTCGTCTACCGCGACCGGGACGGCGGCGAGCGAGTCGAGTACCAGGACAACCCCCGCCGCTCCTACACCACGGTGAAGCGCTACCAGGTCCCAGACACCGCGCGGCAGGTCTTCGAGCCTCAAGAGGAGCAGGATAACAAGGTCGTGATTCGCAGGAAAGAAGCCTCGCCTGCACGGTCGCATGCGCCGTCGAGGTCGTATGCGCCGACGCGGGCTCGGGAGAACATCGATATCGACATTGATATTCATGAGCGTGAACGGGAGCCACGGAGACGAGATATCCCGTATCGGGTGCTCGAGCAGCATGGTAGCGACTATGAACGATACCCGGAACCTAGAAGCAGCTACAGAGTGGTGGACCGCAAGGTTGTGAGGCGGGACTCGACGCCTTCGCCTGAGCGTGTGAGGGAGTGGCGGTTCCAGCGGGAACGGGAGTTTTCGCCTCCGCGTAGAGAAGAGCGGCCCTACGACCTGGAGCGGTATAGCAAGAGCACCGAGTACTTCGCGCAGCCTCAGCCGGCGCCCCAGCCTATCATTATCCGGGAGGCGGCCGCGCCACAGCCTATCATTATTCGGGAGGAGCGCCGCGAGCAGGCTCCTATCATCATTCGCGAGGAGCGCAGGGAGCCGCAGTACGAGTTCATCGAGCGTGAGGAAGTTAAGGATGAGTCGCGCTCGCTGGTGAGGAGGGAAGAGCTGCCTCCGCCAGCACCCGCGCCGCCGCTCCCAGAACCGGAGGAGAACTACTTCTATGAGCGCCGCGTCCGCGAGCTCGACCGTCCCCGCAGCGATGTCCGCCCGCGCGATAGCGCTTCGCGCGCTTCGCATTACAGCAGCGACGACAGCTACGAGTACGTGCGTCGCGAGCGAACCTACGATGATGATGGCCGGAGTAGACGCTCATCCCACTCTCCGCACCACAAGCGGCATCTGGCCGAAGGTGCAATTGCTGGGCTCGGCGCCGCGGAGATCTTCGGACATCACCAACGCAAAGAAGGGAAAGGGGGCCACCGCGTTGGCCGCGATGTCGCTGGAGCGGCGCTGGGCGCTGTGGGCGCAGAGGCCATCAGTCGTGTGCGGAGCAAGAGCCGGCGCCGGCGGTCGAGGAGCCGATCGCGCAGCAGCTCTTTTGATCGGTATCGTGATCGGCCGAGAAGGCGGCGCTCGAGGTCGCGATCGCGAGGGATTTCCCTTTCCCGCGCGCAAAAGGTGGGTGGGTTGGCTGCTGTGGCTGGTGTGGCGGCGCTGGCCGGCTACGCGCTGAAGAACCGGAACAAGAACAATGAAACGGTCATCGTTAACGAAACTCCCCGCCGCAGCCGGTCCCGACGGAGACGTGCGAGCGTGGATAGCTACATGTCTGGCCCGCCGCTGAGTGAGCGTAGTGGCTCAGCGATGAACCCCAAGCACCGCAACAAAAAGATTGCGCAGGCCGGGCTGGCCTCTGCAGCGGCTGCAGGGATCTGGGAGAAAGTACGTTCGCGAAGCCGTGGCGGCCGATCCCGTAGTAAGAGTCGTGTTCGCCAGGGTGCGCCCATTGCGGCTGCTGGGCTCGGAGGCGCGGCGCTGGCGGGGCTGTATGAGAAGAACAAGGGCAACAAAGAAGCTAAGAAGGCGGCGGCGGTGGAAGAGGAGCTGCGGCGCGGTCGGCGGCGGCGTAGTCGGTCCCGCAGTAGGTCCATCCCTGCACCTTATCCTGCTAGCGAGAGGGGTATTGACGAGCGGCCTATGATAGCATATGGGCATGAACCGGTCTATCCTGAGCAAGCTCGGGGTTACTACAGTGATGATGAGCCCGGTATGTATCGCCGCAGGCATGGTAGGGGGAGCAGTAGTGGGAGTAGCCCCGATACGCGCCGGCGGAGCCGTTCAAGGCGGAGTAGGAGTCGCGGTAAAGACCTCGCGGCGGCTGGAGCTGCGGCGGGCGTTGCAGGCGTTGCTGCACATGAGTATGGGAAGCGGAGGGAGCGCTCGCGGCATAGGGAGGCGGAGCACCGACGTGAGTATCCCCGACATCCACTGCCTCTGCGAGGGACAGAGCTAATACGGTCGTGTGCACATAGGACGTGAAGACCAAGTCTACGACGAGCGCTACGCCCGCGACCACGAACCTCCCTACGACCCTTCCGGCTACCTCCCCCCGCACCAGCAACCCAACGCTCCCTATGACAACCACCAAGTCTACCCCGGCGGGACTTACTTCCCTCCGCCCCCAACCAACGATGCCGCCTACCATGAACAGCAGCCCCCAATCCACCCTCCAGAACCAAGCTCCTATCCGGTCTACAATCCAGCGGACTACGCCCACGCCGGCCCTCAACAGCCTTATGTCCCTTACGGCGAAGGCGGTTACGACGCGGAAGAGGCGAACCTCGGCGCGCCATATCCAGGAGGTACCGAGACTTATGCCGGCGTTGAGCGGTTCATGCCGTCGCCAGAGCCGCATGAAGGCCGCAGGGGCGGGGGTAGGAATCCTGACGAGGTGAGTGATACTGGTGCCGCTCAGGGCGCGGATGCTTTTGCAGATGTGAACGCCGATAATGCCAACTTTGCTGCGGGTATGTCTCGTCGATGTTGATGATCATGATCATGATCATGTGCCCATTTCGCACACCATGTACCCCTTGAGTCTTCCATCTAATCATTCGCAACGACGACAACAGCAGCAGCAGTAGCATCGGGCAACACCAATGCTGACGTTGGAACTTGCAGATGGTCTAGCCACCTCTTCTCCCCCTAGATCCCCCCGGGTCCATAAGCCCCGGCGCGAGCGCAGTCGGAGTCGAGTGAAATTCGACTTGGAGCATAATACCGAACACCCTGCTTCTGCACCCTTCAATCAAACACAACAGACATCACGAGAGCACGGATCAGACGACGGCGAGGATGGTAGGGAAGCAGGCAGAGAGGCAGGACACCACCCCCACCGTCATCGTCATCGCCGTCGCCGCAAAGACCGGGGAAGAGGTCGCGAAGCAGACCACGACGACGACCATGACAATGGGAGTGAAGGTGAGGGTTCAGACGGTACGGTCGAGCTACCCGCCCGTTTTGATCGGAATGGCGACCGTGTTGATGCGGCTCAGGGGGGCGACGAGTTGGCAATGACGTTGAATAAGATTTTGGGTGGGGCGGGGTTTACTGGACTCTTGAGTGGGTTGGGTGGCGGTGGTGGTGGTGGGGGAGATGGGAGAAGTGGGGAAGGAGGGGAAGGGGATGGAAGGCGGGGAGGAAGGCGGAGGGGACATCGGCGTTGATTGTGTCGCCTGCGCTTGCCTCGCCTCGTCTTGCTGATGTGATGGAGGGGCTCTTCTTTGCCTTGCCTTTCACTTTTCCTTGTCTTTTCTAGGATTTTGGGATGGGGAAGGGGAGGAGGGACTGGATCGGGGTTTACGAAAGGACGAACGAACGAACGGACGATGCGGCATGGACATGGGACATGGTCATGGTATCATGACCTTGAGACGAGTTTATGAGATACCTTGATGAGAGTTCGGTATGAAGTTTACGCCCCGCACCACCTGCATCACTACCATACCATGGCGCGTATTGTTACCTCAAGGCATTTGGCACGTCTGCGCAGCTGTGGCAGCTCAGTATAGATGCCCTAAAGTAAGGTTGATGTATTTGATTGAATCGTAATCAATGTGTGATTGAGGCTGCTCAAGTGTACTTTGCGGAGAACACCTCCGAGATCTGCAGGGCGCATGTCCTTCCATGTTCTCTGGGCTGGACACATTCTAATCCGGCCATCTCGTTGCAATTGTGTGTCAAGGAACCTGGCCATGTCTCTGGAACAGTCATTCCGCCGTTTGGCGCTGCGACCGAGTTCGATATGTCAGCAATGTCGGAGAACCTTTGTGAGCTCTGCGAGAGCTGGACAGCAGCAGTCCGCGACTGCAGCCTTTCATGGTAGGGCTTCAATCTGACGGCCCAGCGAGGAGCTCAAGCTGACATCAAGGCAGACGTCGTACAGTCAGGTCACGAACAGAATCAGTCCGCGGCTCGGCCGCCACGTCAGCCAACCTCACCCGCCGCGCCAGCCCAACCACCAACGCCCCGTCCCTCCTCCGCCGCCGTCCCCCCATCCCCTGGCTCACCAGCCAACGCCTACGACGTAGCCGGCCGCGCAATCCGCGACGCCGGCGCCGCACGCCGCAAAGCCGCAGCCGAAGAGGCTCTGCGCAACACCCTCCGCACAATGGACCGCAAAGACTACGAAGTCATGCAAACCCGACGCTGGCGGCCCGGCGACATCTACGCGCCTCACGACCTCAGCGGCGTCGAGATGTCGAAATGGAAGAAGCTGCGTCGGAAGCCGCGACCGCGATCGAGCGACGTGGATGTCATGGATCAGCTGGGTATGAACCCTCTGGAGCATTATAAGAATGTGGGGATCATGAGTGAGTATGTGACGGAGATGGGGAGGATTAGGCATAGTAATGATACGGGGTTGAGGCCGGTGAATCAGAGGCGGATGGCGAAGGCGATTCGGAGGGCTATTGGCGTGGGTTTGATGCCGAGTGTTTATCGGCATCCGGAGCTGTTGAGGGATGAGTGGCAGAGGAAGCCGAGGCAGTAGCTCTGCGGTTCGATCGCCCTGGTTGAGTTGTATCACATTGCGCTCAAATTGCACTGTGTAAGTATAGAGGAAAGATTTCAGAGAGCGACTCTTTGCTACAGGTGCAAGTGCTTCCCGTCCTTTCTCTTCGATCATGCTACAGCAGAGTCATTTAGGTGCCTGTCTGTGAGCTAGTCAGAGAGAGTGTGCTCCAACCAAGCAGCCCTTCCCTTTTCAAGTATTGGCCGGCGATAGTTACTCGCACACTCTACCCTCGCAACGGGATACCTTACCATGCCCTACCGAGGTCGCGAGGACACGAGCGGAAGTCGAGACATAATTGCGAGGGCATCCGGTTACCTAAGTTGCAGCACCGAGATGACTGCACTGCATCGCTGGCATGCACCAGGGCATTCATGAAAGGGACTTGTTGTGTTCTGTATAACTTACCTGCGCTTTCCTTTATGTGTGTCTCTCGGTATGATTTTCTCTTCTACGGCCTCTGCCAGTTTCTTCGCAAAGCACCGAAAAGCCTTTCGTGATCTGCCGAGCAGAGTGATCTATCTTCAGTATGAGATCCCACACTGCACAGTGTGGCAGGCGTCTGGCGTAGAGTGAGCGTGGTGAGGTATGGCCATGAGCACAGACCAGCTTCAAAGCCCGGCCAATCAATGTCCTTGATGTCAGCGACTCCGTTCAAGCATCCAGTCTGGAGATCCGTTCGCAAGGACTACACACCTCTATCCTCCGTCGCGCACAACCTCACAATGTCGTCCAAATTCGCCCCATGGGCGCTCCGAAGCGCCAGCAGGGCGATACGCCGCAGCGTGCCACAGCAACCTCGGAGGACGTTCCAAGTTTCGTCCACAATGCGAAGCGAGAGTCTGGGAGTGGTATGGGTGGCGCACAAGAAACGAGAGGTCTCAAGAGCAGTCGCTCACAAGCTAGCAGCACCGTGATACGCCCGACAACAACCCCTCGATCCCTTTCAAATTCAATGAGACCAACGAGAGGCTTATCGAAGAAGTGCTGAGCCGATACCCTAGCCAGTACAAGAAGGCGGCTGTGATGCCATTGCTGGACTTGGGACAGCGGCAACATGGCTTTACGAGCATCAGTGTCATGAATGAGGTGGCTCGGGTGCTGGAGATGCCCCCGATGAGAGTTTATGAGGTGGCTACGTTCTATACCATGTACAACCGGAATCCGGTCGGCAGATTCCATGTGCAATGCTGTACTACGGTAGGTAGAGGCCAAATCAAGAGCAACCAGCGATGGCGAGACTGACGTCTGCTGTAGACACCATGCATGCTCAGGGGCAGCGACGGCATCATGAAAGCAATTGAAGAGCACCTCAAGATCCACCACGGCGAGACGACACCCGACAAGATGTTCACCTTCACCGAAGTCGAGTGTCTCGGCGCGTGCGTAAACGCACCCATGGTCCAGATCAACGATGACTACTTCGAAGACCTCACGCCCGAGACCATCAAGTCGCTGCTTACGTCAATGAAAGATGCGGCTGAGAAGACTGGCGCAGGCGGCATGGCATCAGGTCTGCCGGGCGACTACGGCAAAGCGGACGTGGACGGTCAGGCTTCAGGCAGGCCAATGAAGCTAGGCGGTCCTGGATACGCCGCGCAGGGCGCCAGTATTCCCGCGCCGGGACCTCTGAGCAAGCGCACTTCCTGCGAGACCGCATCGGGCCTGACAAACTTGACTAGCGAGCCGATCACCGGAGAGCAGATGCTGCGGAAAGACGGAGAGCTCTAGAGTAAGATGTACATATGTAACATACCTCGAACGACCGAAGCAGCGCTTGACTGGGAATCAGAGCCAGAACGATTGGCGAATCTAAAGAATATTCCCTCAACGGGCTCGGCGCCTGCTGAACCAGTGACTAAAAGTACAGATGCAGTCTTTGTGTAGACATACGGTTCTCGCCATGCGTCCACTGTATTCACAGGTAGTCGCTGACTGCGGCGAACCGCACGCATTCAGCCCTTGGGTCTGGCCTTGGTGCGACCACATCAAACGCGTGGCGCACGGTAGCTGACATCCATACGAGAACATTAAGGTATTTGACATCCCGATTGCCTTGCTACAGGTACCTGACCTACCGTATGCACCCCAGACAAGCAATTTGCGTTCATACATAGGAGCCTTGGATGCACGCCTGTGGTCTGGATCTGGATTAAGAGTTGCTCTGTCCTTCATCTGTCGCTCTTTCCCTTCTCGTATAGTATGTCGGCCGTGGGCTACAGAACGCACCTCGCCTCTTTGAACTCTACCCTAGCTTGCCTTCTGCATAGGTAGTGACTTGCCGAGAACAAGATACCCTGTTGCGGTTGAGAGAACACTCAGTTCAGTCACTCCCTACCTCACGTCAAGTTTGAGCTTTCCGAGGTCACCAAATACTCACTTCATCTCCTGAACCCGACTCTCTCCGTGGATCGACACAACAGACGAAGATGAGGTTTGTTCCTTGCTTGATCGTGGCGCTGATGAGCTCCTTCGCTGCGATGGCGGTTGGCGAGCTGGAGGTCCGAGGTCTGAGCTCTGGAGGTCTGCTCGATGAGCATATACTTATATCCAACAGATGTCGAGCCGAAGCACAACGCTACCGCAGCGGAGCTGCAGCAAGTGGTGGCGAACCTCTCTTCCTCCTTCGGCTGGACCCTAGCTGGCTCCGCCGTGACTTCCGACGAGCTGGACGTCACCTGCGCCAACATCACGGAGACAGGTCATGGTAAATGGGCTGCCCAAGGTCTGATGCCGAGCTACATCGTCGAGCCGGTGTGCAACCAATCTCACTCTAGCCCGAATGCTACGCTGGCACTGCCCTGGACCGTCTACTACAACACCCGAGTCTTCACCGCGCAACTCCTGAATGCCTTTTCGCCTGACAATAAGACCTCAACCATGGAATACCTCTGCGACAGCATCCGCTACATCCTCCTCAGCGGCTTCCGCATCGAGGCATCGACAGCCGTCAACGCCACCTGCATGGCGGCCGGCGTCCAGCAAAACCCGCGCCCAGAGGGCGCGATTGCCAAAATCGACCGCAATGCGACGGATGCCTACCAGAACGCCGCTTCTATCCTCTATGCCTTCATGTTCGCTTCCTCCGCTCAGACAGACTCGCAGCTCAACGTCTTCTGCGCCCATGCTTCGAATCACGTTACCCGCCCTACAGAGCTCAAGCTGAACGGGACGCTGGTGCAGGAGACAATATGCAACATCAAAGCTCCGTTGTCGACCGACACTGCTACATCGTTGCTGAAGACCTGGTCGTCTAGAGTTTTTGCTACGATTATCAGGAATGCTAGCAATGTCGGCGGGTGGCACGCGCGGCTGTGCGGAAATCTTGATCCGAAGGCTATGGAGGCCGTGGGGCTGGATGGGCAGGCTGTGAAGATTGAGCTGTGTAGTGGTGTGGAAGGCTCACGGTAGAGGGCTGTTTATGGCACTGTGAGAGAGTGACGGAAGCGATCGCTTTTAGGCGAGAGGTAGTGAAAGCGGCGGACGGAGCATATGAGATGGTACCTGGCATATTGCTTTTTAGCTACCTACTTGCCTAAAAGTTCCTTCTACCCTTCCCGCTCATATCATTCGACCTGCAACCACCCCATTCGCGAGGTATTACGACGACTTAGCCATCGTATCACGCTGTGCTGAGCGACGAGGGGATTGGCGAAAACATGGCCAACATTAATGTTATGGATGCTACAGTGTCATCGCCCACGATCAGAATGCCCCGGCGCGCATGGACCTGCCTCTTCGAGCATATCGAACCGGCCCCACTTCACCCCTCACCTGCTCGCAGCCTCACTTCGGTACCTTTACCAACATCGTCTTGTAAATTCAGGACAACGCACACTGAAGGACTGGCCAAGAAAGCGGCGCTGCTGCAGGCTTGATGCTGTGCGGCCAGCGTCTACGGCCAGCGTTGTACGCAGTATTTGTCGTATAGGGTATACATGTAGTATCCGCTTCTCAATGTCATAATCGCAGTCGATGTGAGGGCGGACAGGCGAGCATGCAGATTAGACTCGACGCCTGTTGGCCGTGGGCCTGCTGATAGCTTCGACTTGCCTCTTTCTGCCAAGTCATCTTTCTGAGAACGATCATCAGCTACTATATCTTCTGCCTTGCACTTTGGATGCTTACCTTCTCAAACTCTCTCTCACCACTTCATTTGACCTCATCTCAGCACAGAAACAAGAATGGCTACCGAATCCGTGTCCAGCCTGCCGATTCGCGCAGCAAAGCAGACTGCTATCCACCCGCTAGCGCCACTCAATGCAGATGAGATTAGAGCCGCTTCAGCGCTCATTAGGTCACAATGGCCGACCGGAATCGATCTTCGTGAGTACTACGCAAAGCAATAAGACGTCGTTCAGACTCTAACGCGTAGTCACAGACTACAAGTCTGTCACGCTCGAGGAGCCTGCAAAGGCAGAGGCTGTACCATTCCTAGAAGCATTTCACAGCGGTCAGAACGTACCGACCATCGATCGTAGAGTGCTCGTCACTTACTACCTCAGGAAGACAGTGAGTAAAAGTGCGCTTTTCCAACTCATCGCTACGCTGACGCCGAGCAGAACAAATTCCACGAGGCAATCGTCAACCTCACTCAGCAGACGGTCGAAAACAATGCACGTCTCGGCCCAAATATGCACGCTCCAGGGGACGGAGAGGAGATCATGGCGATTGAGCAGGTCGCGTTAGAAGACGAGGGCGTACAGGCGGAGATCGCCAAGCTGCAATTACCTGAAGGCACTCAAGTCGTTGTCGACCCCTGGATCTACGGCTCAGACGGCATCAATGATGATGATCGGTTGTGGCAGGCGTTCCTGTACATCCGCGATCCCCAGAACTCTGCCGAGGCGGACTCAAACCACTACGCTCTGCCCTTGACAATTTCACCAGTCATCTCATCCGAGACCATGCGAGTCACTCGCATCGACTTCCTACCCACAGGCAAGGACAACACGATCAAGGAGCCTGAACCCTGGCAGCCGAAGCCGCCGAACGAATACATTCCGGAAGCTCAGCAGCTGCGAACAGACCTCAAGCCGCTAAATGTGGTTCAGCCGGACGGCGCCAGCTTCTCAGTCACGCAGCAGGGCACATCCAGTGTTGTTGAATGGCAGAAGTGGTCATTTCGTGTCGGTTTCAACCAGAGAGAAGGCATGGTGCTTTACGATGTCCGTTATGACGGACGCAAACTCTTTTACAGACTTTCTCTGTCCGACATGAACATACCATATGCAGACCCTCGGCATCCGTTCCACAAGAAATCCGCATTCGACCTCGGGGATGCTGGTGCTGGGGTTATGGCGAACAACCTCAAGCTTGGCTGTGACTGTCTGGGCTCGATCTATTATCTCTCGGCCGTGCTCTCGGATGAGAAGGGCGAGCCAATGGATATGCCAAATGTGGTTTGCATCCACGAGCAGGATGGCGGGATCGGGTGGAAGCACACCAACTATCGGACCGGACGTGCAGCGCTTGCGCGCAACCGTGAGCTTGTCTTGCAGTCCATCATCACGGTGGCGAACTACGAGTACATCCTCGCCTTCATGTTCAACCAAGCTGGCGAGCTGAACTACGAAGTTCGCGCTACGGGCATCTTATCGACGCAGCCTATCGACGAGGGTCTTGAGGTGCCTTGGGGAACTGTCGTGCACCCTGGCGTCCTTGCGACTCACCATCAACACATCTTCTCGCTCCGTGTAGATCCCATGATCGATGGCTACCAGAACCGGCTCGTCTACGACGAGGCTCTGCCTATGCCGCGGTCGGACTTTAATCCTCATGGAACTGGCTATTTCACCAAGGAGACGATCGTAGAGACATCAGGCGGCTACGACGTCGACGTGTCCAATAATCAGTCGTACAAAATCCAGAACGCACACATCCGCAATCCCGTCAATGCCAAACCTGTCGCGTACAAAATACACGCCCCGCCGTTCCAGAAAATCATCTCGGACACGGGGAGTTTCAACTACAAGCGAGCCGAGTTTTCCGATCGCAATATCTACGCGGTCAAATACCGCGACGGCGAGCTCTTTGCGGGCGGCAAGTATACGAACCAGTCCAGAGGCGGTACAGGGGTAAGATCCTGGGCGAACCGTAAAGAGAACATTGTCGACGAAGATCTTGTCGTCTTTGTGCAATTCGGCATCAATCACGTACGTCCACTTTATATTGCAATTGAGCTGCTGGTTGATCGCTTATGCTAACCCTGCTGCAGATCCCGCGTATCGAAGACTTCCCTGTCATGCCATGCGAGATCATCAAGGTCTCGATGAAGCCTGTCAACTTCTTCGATAAGAATCCGGCGCTTGATGTGCCGCCGAGTACGCAGAAGTTCAACCAGTCGACGCTGATAAGCGAAACGCACCAGCAGGGCGTGACAGAGGGCACGATCGATAGTAATGGGGAGGTTTGCTGTGCCGCCTCCAGCAGCAAGCTGTGAAATGGCCTGAATGAGGGATCGATGTAGATCGTGGCGAGCATGCATGGCTGCTTCGGCTGTGTAAGCAAGCGAGCAAGCGAGCAAGCGAGTCAAGGAGGTGCCGACTGATTGTCACGGCACAGCAGGCTTTTGAATCGCGGTCCTTGTACTTTGTACCTTGGTGGGTAGAGGCGGTCGCTGCCCGCGAGGCCAATCGACCTTTTCAACCGAAGCAATCCCTTCAATGATATACCTCCGGTGGCAATCGTGGTTCATCTTTCATATGTCTGAAACGTTTAGCCGTCTTTCTGGCCCTCGTACTTCGGTCACGAGCACCTCTGGGCGGTGAGCCGCAGCCGCATGACAATATAAAAGTGTCCGGTACCTACATGACCGGGCGTTGCGACATCCAGACACAACGCGTGGGGTGCATTCTGCAGCTTTCAGCCTCCCCGCCACCGTGAGTCTTCGTCCATGGCGCGCGCGCACCTCTGTGCCAAGCTGCGCTCCTTCTCATGGCGATTCGTCATCTAATACGGTGAAGACGTAAGCGACGCGCCCAAAGAAGATGTACCTGCGGTGATGGATGACCCTCATCATTTTCCTTTAAAAATTTGCCTTCTCAGTGTCTCGCATTCCTGCTCCTGCAGATTCCAATCAGGGAGCAGACGGTCAGACCGGCCCTCCTGCAGACAGCGATCGGCCGTCAATGCTGTGATTCCGCCGCTGTGGTACGGTCCTGCAGGTGCTCCACATTGAGGCATCAAGACAGCATTGCCGGTCACCATTGCATTGAGGTGAGGCCCGCCGCAACGCCGGACTCGTTACTAATGTCATGGCGGGCATGGTGAGATTTGTGTACTGTATTAGGCTGAACTGTATTAGGCTGTACTGTATTTTTGGGGGGATGGCGGTTGGTCAACACAGCCCAGTGTAGTTCCCGGTCGATTCATTATTCGGAGGCTGACGACGACTACCTCCTACGTCCCATCACGGGGTCCCCAAAGCGTGTAAGCCACTGGGAAAGTTCATTATAACAAACGTGCGAGCATGACGCTCATGCAAGACATCTGTTTAAAGAGCGGCTGGCCACACAAAACACACCTTGCCTGTGCTGTAGCCTGTCGGTCGCTCGCAGTCACGGTCGTTCATCACGCTGAGGCGCGGGAGCCAATCTGAGCCCGGACGGGACAAAAGTAGACTCTAGGCTGGCGAATGGCGTGGGCCGCGAGGGCGCCAACCTTTTGCCGCGCCGCGCTGTGGAGAAGGTGTGGGAGGCCGACCGCAGATCTGCCATAGCTCCATTCGTCACTATTCTGCCCACTACTACTACAGACTACTACTGCTGGCTGCAGGTCGTCGTCCCGCCATCATCCAACGTGTTGCGAAGTCACGATGTTACGATTCTAAATCATGCCTGACGCTACTGTACATCCTACGCGGTCCAGTTCTCTTCGGGACTCTTTCGGTTCTCACTCGGTGGGGCGAGAACGCGTCTGGATCTTGCTGTTCTATTGTTGCTGCAGCGGGAGGTGATGGTGTCGGGCGGCACGCACAAGCGTCGTCGTCGCGCTGATATGGGGGATTTGCTAGTAGGTAAGGTAGTACGTATCGTAAGGTATGTCATATTCGGCCAACGCAGGCGCCTTCGGTTCACGACGCTGAGTGGCGGCGATGGCGATCAAACGCTTGTAGGCTGCGGAGAAGACGAATCGAGATTGCGCCACGGCTTGCCCTTGCTGCTCTTCGCATATGTGCATAGTAGGCTCCGGCACCACTACTGAGCAGCAGGCACGCAAACGCCTTCCGCCTGCCGACTACCTTAGCGAAAAGCGGTGGTAGGTACTCCGTCGGTAAGGTAAAGTAGGTATTCAGCATCATCGTCATGCAACCTCCGCACGACGCCCACGCAGTACGTAGATCGTGAAGCTCCATACCGGCACGGGCTCGACGCTCACGCCTCACGAACAGTACCTTAGTGTTTGCTCACCATCTTCTGTGTGTTATTCCCTCGTGTCGAGCAGCGCCACCTCTTCACGCGGACGATGATGGAGGGGGTCACGTCTTCCGGTTATCGGCTTAACATCGCCTCCCGGAGCCCTTCCTGTCGCCAACTGACTCGCCATCCGCCCTCTCGACGAATCTAGGGCCCTGCTGGCATTGCATCGGGGTCCGCATGAGCTAGCGGCAGTGACCGCTCCGTCTCTATTTGATCACGGCGGCACATCCTGGGTGCGTGCGGAGAGGGAGGACCTGGCTCCACCTTCTTGTTCATGCGTGTGCTTTGGGTGTCTTTCTAACGCGCGCCGTCCCATCTGCCTCTTTAAGGGACCACCTTTTACCGCCCCGCCGACAAGTCCATAAATTGTCCGTCGCGCCCATGCTGTGGCCATATGGGAGCCTAGGCATGCTTGCAAAGGGCAACAACATCACCTTGCGCCATATAGATTCCAGTCTATGCATTATGATGGTGGTGAAGTAGATGCTGCTCGGTCCGCTTTCGTCATGTCTTTTGCCAATCTGTCTCGTCTTGAAGGACACCCTGGTACCCTTGCGGGCGGAATGGAACACGACGACGGCCCTCCTGATCTGGCGCAAAGCTTACGGAGACGAAGCACCTTCTCGACCTCGACTTACTCGACCACATCAAGCTCTTCCCCCGAATTCGCGCTAGATGCTGTGGACTCTGTGATCACGCCCGACAGCGAAGACGATCAATCGACAGACGTGGTGCCGAAGATCGAAGAGGTCGACGAGGCGTCACTGGACGGTGTTGAGGAAGCGAAGCCTACTATCGCTTTGCCTACTCCCCGGAAACGTGGCCGGCCTAGGAAGCACCCACTGATCGAGCAGAAAAAGGCTTCGCATTCGAGATCCAAAACTGGCTGCGGCACCTGCCGAAGGCGAAAGAAGAAGTGTGATGAGACGAAGCCGGCATGCATCAACTGCGAGAAGAACAACGTCGTTTGCGACGGCTATGAGCCGAAGCAACCGTGGCGAAGTGGCAAGCAAAAGTCAATCAGCATTCGAAATAGCCTCCCTGCTGAGCTGCCCGTGCTCGTTCAGGGCGTAGAAGGGAGTGTCGACCAGATGTTCTTCCACCACTTCACAGCCCAGGTGGGCAAGGTGTTGTCTCTCACCGACCACCAGAATCCTTTCCTGGACATCATCGTACCAATGGCAATGGGTCACGCTGGTCTCATGCACAGCTTGCTGTATCTGTCCGGTAGCATACTGGTCGCCAACGCGCCGGCTCCGAAGTCGGAGTGGGAGGAGAGGCAAGATTATCATAGCAGCAAAGCTATGCGGCTGCTGCAGCAGGACCTAGCTTCATCGACGCCTAGCGAGCAGAGCACTGTTGCACATATTGGTGATCCATCGATAGCACAGACTCTCGTCCTCTGCCTCCAAACAGTCTGCGCTGGCGACCTCACCGGCTCCTACCGCTTCCACCTGAACGCCATGAAGGAGATGCTTACTCGCCAGCAACACGTCCCGAACGAACAGCTTCGCCATTTCATCCTCGAGTTTCTGCTCTATCACGACTACAGCTCGACCATCACCTCGCTTGCTAATCCGCTCGATCAGCGCAGCATAGACCTGATGGAAGGTTTCAAGCTGCCTGAATTCATGATTCAACCCCAAGCCGGCACTCTCCTCGGCGTCATGGATGGCCTGTTTGGCTTCATCAGCCGCATTCGCCTACTCCGTGATCAGATCCGGCAGAGGAGAGTCCTCAACAACGCACACTGGTGGGATGCAGCGATCATGGACCACGCGTTCGCAATCGACAACGCGCTGAGGACCTGGCAATGCGTGCACGCGCCCGACTCGCCTCGTTACGCTGCGAGCTTACTATACAGACAATGCACGTGGCTGTACCTTCACCGCACGATCCAGCACTCTCGTCCTAGCCCTACTTTCAAGCAAGCCGTCGACGAAGGGCTGGACTATCTCCGCATGTTGCCCTGGGACACCGACGACGGGTCGACGCAGAGTATCCTGCTGATGCCGCTATTCTTGCTCGGCTGCGCGGCGTTTGAGCCCGAGCAGAGACCAGAGATTAGCGAGGCGTTTGGTCGTTTGCAGCAGTGGAGCAGCTTGGGCAATATCAAGTATGCTCGCATGATCGTCGAACAGATCTGGGAGATGATGGATCAGGGGCGGGAGGAGGAGACGTGGGATTGGGAGACCATCATTGCGAAGCGGGGGTGGGACTTTTTGGTCACTTAGGGGTTGGGGCTGGTGGTTGGTCATGAGTGGTGATGAATGTATGGATTTACGATGGCGTTGTCATTTCGGGTTGCATGAGCATGAGCGGGAAAGAATACACAAGGTCGCTGTGGATGTCTGTGTAATGGGTGGCTGCCTAGTGTGTCTTTCGAGGGAATCACTATCGGGCGGCGAGGGTATGAACATATGGTGGACTTGATTGAACGCATGGGACGATCGTCCTCAGCTTAGCCACACGGAGCATTGCGACAGGGCATGGTCATCTCAGCTTCGCAGTGGCTGTCTGACAGCGATGAAGGTAATATAGGACAAGGCGGTACGCTGGCTGTGCCGCTTGAGCGTGGTTTCGGTTAGCGAGACAAGGTCAAAGCAACTCGACGACTGTAGCGATATAGCAGATAGATTATCTACCTCTTCAAGGTACTCAAGCACATGCAGAAGATGTTTATTCATGAATTGAAGCTACTGAACTGAAGGGCAGCCCAGCATGTTCACGTGACTAGCTAACCGCCAAGATTTTGTTAGCGCAAGCGCTAGCCGCACACGAACTTTCCATGTTCTATGTCGGATTCGACCACATCTGCTTCCAACCGCAGGATTGCAGAGTCAACACCGTCACAATGCCTACCAGGAAAACGCAGACCAGGAAGCAGTACGTCTACACCGTCTCAAAAACCTCTTCACCGATCGCAGCTCAAGCGCCGCAACCTACCGCCATTAGACGTCTTGCGCGCGGTCATCACGAGAAGCATGCTAACATCTTTCCCGTAGCCGTGGCCACGTCTCGGCCGGTCATGGTCGTATCGGCAAGCACAGGAAGCACCCCGGTGGTCGCGGTCTTGCCGGTGGTCAGCACCATCACCGCACCAACATGGACAAGTACCACCCGGGTTACTTCGGTAAAGTCGGTATGCGGTACTTCCACAAGCTGCAGAACCAGTTCTGGAAGCCCGTGATCAACCTCGACAAGGTAAGAGTTCCGTCCATCATAATAAGTTCACAAAGGGGAGTGGTTTCTGACGAGCATCGTGTAGCTCTGGTCCCTCGTCCCGTCCGAGCAGCGCGAGAAGTACCTCGCCAAGGGCAGCAAGACCGACACCGCCCCAGTCCTCGACCTCGTCCCGATGGGCTACAGCAAAGTTCTCGGCAAGGGTCGCATCCCTGAGGTTCCCCTCATCGTCCGCGCGCGTTACTTCTCCCGCGACGCCGAGCGCAAGATCAAGGAGGCAGGTGGCGTCGTTCAGCTCGTTGCATAAGCGACTTGCTACGACCACGACAGCTACGACAACCAGGCATCGCTTGCCTACCGGCGATGGCTCTCAAGAGCACACGCTCCCGGCGTTACCGGCTAGCAAAATGGTGGGATTGGGGTGCATCTGATCTGAGCATGGATACCAACATACCCCTCCAGCGTGGTTGCTGAGAGATGTCTTGCCAGAGTCGTACTACGTACATAAGACGCAATGCAAGCATCTCTGAATACACCTTCTGACGTCCTCGTATGAGGATGAGCTGTTCCATTTCCATCTTCACGGGACTTCTTTTTGAGGTCACTGCACGGCTGGCCGCGCTACAAAGCAAAGGTCAGCTGCTGCATGAAGGCGCGTTCGCAGCGTCGAGCTTTTGTGGTAGGTGGTAATGACACTCTCTTACGTTTTTTTTCAACTTCTTGGACGTATGGATCGGTCATTTCTCGTCGAGCTAAGCTCCTCAAGCGACGCATCTTCGCAGCTACGTCCCGTCCGTCTTAATATCTCGTACGTCTTTCTTGCCAGCGTCTGATACCAAGCGGCGTGGTCGACCCAGTCGCGGCATCGCGCGCTCCACTTCCCAGGCACTCTGTGATGAGCTTCATGCTCAAACGGACATTGGTGGATCGGGAAAAGATTATTACTCTACATGCGTGAAATTAGGAGACGAGTCACTACCATGCTGCAAGAAGAGATGGAGCTCAAGGTCACTGTCGAGATCACCATATCTGGTCTGACAGATGCACCCAGTGCTTGACTCGGCCCAAGGTATGACGTGTGTGAGTACTTGCGACCCTTCATCTTGCAGGACATCGTTCGAAGGAGTATTTCCCGATAAACACATTTTGAACGTACGCAATCAACGATGGCGAGCAATGACAGGAGCTGGAGCAGGTACTATAGCTTGAACATGCTGCGCGCTATTTCGCGAGCAACCGCAAGGTCAATCACTGGCGGTGGCAAGCAATCTTGGTCAACAAAACAGGCTCCTCATAGAAGATGCTGATATATTGACCGTCGGCCACGATCAGGCGACATATAGAACATTCCTTCGCAGCCACCCCGTTGTTATAGCACAAGCTAACCCATTAGGACGGATGGTTGATTACCTACTCTTGAAGAAGCATGTCGCAGCTAATGTACAGGCTGTGATGCGGTGATTTGAAGTGTACGACTGATTTCGCGTAGGACGATGCTGGAGCCTTTCTTCATGCTCGCCGGCCATCTATCCGTCTCCGGCGATAATATCGTCGATTTCGATGGGGGCCGTGGCAGCGGCCCAGAAGCGAACCTGCTGTACTAATAAATGCATGCACGCCTAAAGTTGTGGTCTTGGTCCTATCATGCACCGCTTGACGGGTGCGGTACTGTATCGCTGCAATGCTGTAATTAGATAAGGTATGTACGTATAACGATCGCAGAGCACTTGCGGTTGTCATTTGCTGTACAGCAGAATCTCCAGCAGATCTCCGATTTGAGTTGTGCAGGCATCGATGACGTTGCTGCAAGGACGATTGCTCGTGAGGTTCCGATCTGAAAGGGTCTCAGGCACATCTGCCCTGCCAAGCTGCCTACTTCTTCGATCGACATCGACCGCGTCCATCGAGCATCGACTGTGTCGCCACTGCCAGGCATGACATTTCCTCCTGATCGGACCCTCCCGTCCGCGAGACTCACGCTGTTTGGCTGCGGTGATGCAGTCGGCGGCACGATGGCTATGCAGAATCTCGATGCCGCTATACACTGCCAGCCTATCTCGCGTGTTGCACACAGAACGGCGATTAGTTGGAGGCTGAGTCCTTCTGGATGCAGTGGTGAGTGCTAGCACCTTCAGCGGCTGGTTGTCGGTTTCACTATTGTCCTTCATCAAACATCGTTCAATCGAGTATTCAGCCATCATCTCAGTGTCACTTATAGCGCAAGGAGCATCTCGATCCTAGCACTACGCATCTGCATTCGCACTGCTGTCGTCTGGTCACGCCGCATCGTGCTCTCCTCCTTCGTACCCTTTTTCGCCCGGCTGGACCGTTGACGACTCACACGAGCCCAGGGACTCTATAACGTGGCGACCAGCTCTCCAAATGGCCAGCATTTGCTGTTCTCCGCAAATAGATCCCACGGACTAAGCAACACCTCGAACATGAATACTGGATCTCATCCAACGATTATGGTGTCTCGGCCTACGCAAGGTGACAACTCGGAGCACCCTCGCCGCCCCCCAGCACACCGATCGGTATCTCTTCTACATTCTCCAGGCACGAGGCCATCCCTCGCGAAGCGCAGGCACTCCTCCAGCGAGAGCAGTCGGTTAAGCGTACCAAACACGCCTCTGCTTAAAGACCCGCCCTCGAGTCTGCGGGCCCAGGGCAGACATAGCTCGGGCGAGAGCAGCAATGCTGAGAAGTGGTTCGAGCAGTCTAACAACGATGTGGCTCCCGCGGGCGTTTCGTACACGGACGATGAGCCGCCGTTCTTCATGCGCAATTCTTCATCGGGGGAGACGCCACCAGAAGTTGCACAGGCGCGCATGCGCCACTACTTGGAAGAGAAGGAGCACTCGAGCAAGTCAGTTGCCTATCCGACGGGACTGATAGCTTCGGGCGTGGATGGAGGTGATACGGAAGATTTTAGGAGCGTCATCGACGACCTGACCATAAAGAACAAGAAGCTCAAGAGGCGACTGAAGAAATACGAGAAGCTGCATGACGCGCATTTGAAGGATGAGAAGTTGTTCGAGGTCAGGGTCCATGGCCTGCCGACGGAGAAGAAGCGCGAGCTCGAGGAGATTTTGCGGAAGTTTGCTTCCGGCCTTGGGCAGAAGGGGCCAGCAAGGTTTCCTGCGAACGGCTATGGAGGCCTTGTAGGTCTGAAGTCGAAGACGGCATCTTCGCAGGGAAATACGAACACCGATTCCGCTTACGCGTCCATGTCCGCTTCCGCTCGAGGCGGTTCATCCGCTCTGTCTGCGGTTGCAAGCAAGCAAGCGACCGCGAAAGATGCTACCCCAACGCCTGATTCGAGACGGCAGAATATCCACAGCTATCTCCATCAGATCCCCGAAGGGCTGCTTCCTCGGACGAACCCGGAAGCCATGTCAGAGCGAACCAAGAAGAAGCTGGTCGTGAAAGGACTAGAGCAAATCTTCACGGGCAAGGGCGCGGGCTCGACTGGCCATCAGCAGACGGAACAGCAAGAAGAGGTATCTCAGCTTGCTGCTCGGGCTGATCGCTCCGAGATGGAGGCGCAAGGTCAATCGACCAGCAAAGAAGGCAATCGCGAAGCCAGCATCATGCGCCACGATTCCGAGCAAGATAGCGCGACTGAGCAAGAAGCTGCCGTGAAGGTGGGCGAGCAGGACTTTGCTCAGAAGTCCCCCTTACAGACAGCCGTCGACCAACGACCGACTCGTCCACTCGACCTCGATCCACATCGAGCTCAGGTCCCTACCGAGAACATCCGATACATGCGACGCCTCGGATTCTCGCCACCCTACCCTGCGATGTCTCCTATTGATGACCACGGCTGGATCTATCTCAACTTACTGGTCAACATGGCTCAGCTGCATACGGTCAATGTCACGATCGACTTTGTGCGCAAGGCGCTGGGCGAGTACAGTGATCGGTTCGAGGTTTCGTCAGATGGGCGCAAAGTGCGCTGGAAGGGGCGGCCTTCCCGCTCTGGGATTGGCAAACACGACAGTGGAGCGACCGAGCATGGCGCCGAGGATGACCGTGAGGTGCAAAGCCCAAGAAAGCGACCGAAGCTCTTCCACAAAGAGTCTGGCCGCTCCATTCTCAGCCCAGCACGCGGGGGTGCTACTGCTCGGTCCGGCGCTGAGAGCAATAACCGGCTAAGTTATACTCCAATGTTCTTTCACAAGGATAGCTCCGATGATGGGGATGACACGTCTTCACAAGCTGAGGAATACTCCGAGACTTCGCCCCTCCGTCAAGCTGGATGCAACGAGTCTTCGGCTAAGGCGAGCTCAGGACAGCCGTTTACTTTCGCTGCCAAACGGTCCAGGAAGAACGACGACGGACCTATCATATTCTACAACAACGCTCGGTTCTGCACTGATCTGAGTGGCGAGCGCAAGCCTGAAAGTAATTCGCATCCGATCCCGTACTACAAGCTTGACATATCCCCAATCGGGAAGGCGCAGCACTCTAGCGGTAGAGAAGCGGAGAAGCGTGGTCCACTCGTCAACGCCGAGACCTTACCAGAGCCCATGGACTTAGGCGACAACCCGATCCCAGCAGACATGGAGCTCACCTTCCCACCGCAGTCCCCACTCTCCTCAGGAACATCAGAGACAGACATCAAACCCATCAAGCTCGAGGTCACCGGCATCGGCGGCGTCTGTCCCGCGGACAATTTCGCCATTAGCGTCAAAAGCCTCCACGGCCGCATCGACCAGGCCGCGGCGCCCGAAGTTTCCGGCCAGCAATCCGCGCCTCGCTCGCTTCCACCGCGTTTCGCAAACGTCTTCGACGGCAAAGGCAGAAGCCGCGCGGCGGTGCATAAGCAAGTCGTATTCTCTCGCACGCAGGTGCTGCCGCCTTCGGAGCTCCCACCCGCGCTTACGTACATGGCGCTTGATGAGGAGTCGGTCGAAGATGATGAGAGTGAGGCTGGTAGCGATGTGTCCGAGTTGGCCGAGGTGGGTGGGAGGTCGCCGCCTTCGCAGGCTCCGCAGCCGATGGATATGCTGCTCTCGGACTCGGGCGATGAGCGCGACGATGATCACGAGGAGGAGTCCGATGATGGTGAGAGTGAGGCCGAGTCGGACGCTTCGCTTGATCTACTGGCTGCGGCGCGGGAGTTTGACCCGGAGGCTGTGAGGGCAAAGGAGCGCGAGTACGATGCGCATATGGCGGATCGACTAGCGGAGGAGATTCCGGCTGGGAGCTCGGCTGCGACGGCAGGTGGAGGGAGCGGGTTTGCTTCGCCGGCTTTTGGCGTGGGTACGGAGGAATATCAGCGGGCCAAGGAGCGGTGGCAGACTGCGCAGCTCGCGGGTTTGAAGAAGGGCGGGGAGGCTTAGAGGGTGGAAGGCAGGAAGGAGTGAGCGATTCAGACTGGCGGTTGGGAGGAAAATGGACGACAGCTTGCCGTATGTCGGGTCGTCGTAGGCGGACGTTGAGTCCGGCATGGGGCCCTCTGTTCTGTAGCTTTGTATTCCCATGCTACGCGCTTTGGGAACTTCGACGCAGAACGCCTTTCAAGTGTCGGTGCATGTCACTTCAGGTCTTGCGTAATCCAAGTCTTTCATCTTCGAAGGAAAATGCTGGCGATATGCACCTCTGATCCAGACTAGGGTGTCTACCTACCCATGGTGAAATCAGGACGGCGCTCCTGCATGTCTGTCTGTTCTGAGGACGCAACCCACCGTTGAAGCATCTGGGTCGAATATATGGCTGCCTATGCGGGCTATATACTCCGTTGTGCTTGCTGGCGACGTTCCGGTTCCCGTGCACATGAGGTACGCATGGCTTTGTTGATGGCTGCCTCTGTTGCGTTGTCACAGTTCCTTATTTGAATGTCTTGTGTGCTCCTGTTCGTTGGCGATAGATAAGCTAGAAAGTCTATCGAGATAGAGTTTGTGCGGGATGTGGAAGTGGTGTTGGTGGTGCAGTTTTGGAACGGCCTTTGGCAATATCACTACCTTACCTTACTGGCACCGCTGGACTCTGGTACGCCCATCGCAGTTTGACCAGCAACTCGTCTCGTCGCGGGACAGTCAGGCATGCTCAATAGCGCTTTATTATGATTCGTCGCGGCTCGCTTGTTTGTTGCGCTGTAGCGGATGCGTGAAGTCTGAGTTTCCGTCCGAGGCAGAAACCTGGCAGGCATCAGGTAACTCGAGGGCCCTGGACCTGATGAGCTCAGCACAGGACTCGCCCCCCATGGACGCTAGGAGCCCTACGACTGGCTACTAGACTGGACGACACGGCATTATTGTTCACTCCCTCTACCACCCCATCTCTTACCTACCTGCCTTTCGTATTATTACCTACCTGTACCGACGACCTGTCTATCTGCATGTAGGTATCACCACGCGCCTTGGTTCGACCGGCCAACTCCCGTTTCCGACGCGCTGCCCGTTGAACGAACGACCGCGCCGTCCTCGGCTTTCTGGTAAAGCAGGTACTACTATCGTCTGGCGTCTGTTGTGCCGCGGCGATGGAGGCCTACCGGCCGCCGCCCGATGCGCAGATGATGGATCCGCAGATCACTGGCATGGCCGCGCCGCCCTACCCCGACATTAACAATAACGCCGCGCCGCCGCAGCAGGAAGTCGACGAGTTCCTGCGTAAGAAGCGGAAAGCCCGAGAGCACAAGGCTTGCTATCCGTGCCGCCAGCGTAAAGTCAAGTACGTCTAATTCGTTCCGCGCGCAATCTCCTGAGTCGAGGAAGGTCGGCCAGACTAATTAGTCGGATTTTCATAGGTGCGACCTGTCACGGCCTTGTCAGACTTGTCGTGATCGAGACCATCCGGAATTATGCTCCTACCACCCGCCGAACAAGCGCCAACATGTAGACCAGAGCCATCCCATGTTGAAGGTCGAGGAAGGCACTTCTGCGGCTGGCATGGTCACGCTCGGCCGCGCTGAGTTTGAGCTGCTGTGTAGCAAGCTCAATGGCCTGGAGAATTCCATCGCAGACTTGAGACGGGAGCTCCATCGGTCTTCGAGTGAGCGTGGTCGGCACGATAGCAATGCCTCCCTTGACCCATCCATGCACTCTGCTCCGGAGACTGAAGCGCCCATGCCGAACTCAAGTCACACTGACGTTCACGGCCTTCACACTAAGAACGAAGCCGGCGAAATTGTGCACTTTGGTGGCGGCTCGCTACCCGCTATGCTGTATGCTCTGGGCCAAGGCAAAGAGAAAAACGTGAAGGAGAAGCGCGAGCTTCAGGAGCTCATGGGCAAGTCTATGCTGCCTCTGTTCGGGCTTGACAATGAGTCCGCCACCTATCCTTTCGTTGACCTTTGGGGTCTGCCACATGGATCACGACAAAGGGCGCAAGAGCTTGCTCGTGCTTTACCCAACGATGCTCAGATGCTGCAGCTCTTCCGCTATTACCGTGACCTTGGATTTGTGGTCTATCCCGGCATCGCGGATCCTCATGTGTTCGAAGACGACCTCAACAGCTTCCTCAACAACCGAGCCGCCGTCGTAGGACCGAATAATGACGGTGTCTCTGAAGAAGCCGTCTATGGCAAGTCTTACCACTGGATGGGCGTGCTGTTCGCTGTCTTGGGAAGCGGCGCGCAGTGCAGCCCCATGCCGCGGAAGGAGCGCGAATTGACTTCGCAGGTCTACATCTGCTGTAGTTTCGAGTGCCTCCGCTTTACAAATTTCCTCTCACAGCCGAATCTCGAGAGTATACAGGCGCTTCTCATCATCTGTCATGTCATGGCCAACAACATGAATGCTGGGACGGCGTGGTCAATGCTAGGACTTGCGATCAGGTTGGCTCAGGGGCTGGGTTTGCACCGCAGTTGCCCACCATATGTGCCCAATGACCTTGTCGTTCCACGGTCGAAAACTTGGTGGGGCATCATCTGGCTCGATTCTCTTCTTGCAATCACTTACGACCGAGCGGGATCGACAGCTGCGCTGGACATCACGACGATGCCGATGCCGGAGCATTACGCGCCTGTGCCACAATACCACTCCATCATGTATCGCTTGTGTAAGGTTGGACTGGACATCGTGCGCCATCGCGCTACCGCCATGAATCCCCGAGATCGCTACGCAGGCATTATGGAGCATCGTGAAGCCATCGCAAACATCATGCGAGACTCGGCGGAGTACCTGCGAGACTCTAGAAAGTGCACATCCACCAGAGAAACCATCGAGCACTGGGGTACGTCCCGCATTTCCCTCTGCCCTCCACACGCGCCTGCTAACATCAATCTCTACAGGCCTCTACCTCCACACCTCCTACGCTCTTTCCGAGCTCTACCGCCCGGCCATCAGCCCAAGCACCTCCGACTTCGAGCTCACCAAAGCCTTCAAACTCCTCTGCATCGACAACCTCATCAACACCGTCGAAGCCTACCTCGGCCTCAACAATTGCACCTCCTTCGCCCGCCAATCTTGGGCCGCGATGCATCGCGCTCTCAGCTCCGCCTTACTCCTCGGCATCCTCAGCGAGCACCTCCGCAACGACCGCGCACGGAAACTCGTCAGTCGCTTCATCGCCGTCATGACCGATATCACGAATAGCATTGACCCGCAGGAAATCTCGGCGCCGATTCAACGCGGGATTAACGCTTTACGGAAACTTAAGATTCATGAAGCGCAGCAAGGGCAGGGGCAGGGGCAGCAGCAGTCTCAGCGCCCGCCTGATTTCCCTGGTGACGCGGCGATTGTTACGATGGCCGGGGCGGATGGGTCGGTAAGTGAAGATGGGTTTGGGGTTAAGCCGGATCACTCGGCGATTATTACGCCGGCGGAGTCGGAGAGTTTGGGGTCTGCGGAGGAGGGGCAGGAGCATTCGCCGTATTCTGTCTTGCATACGATTCTTTGGGGCGCGAATACGATTGATAGTGTGAGGACGCAGGGCACTTTGTGAGGGGCTGAAGAGAGCAAGACATGGGGAGGAGAGGAAGTGAGAATGAGAGAATTAAGAGGAGCGCCGGGAGGGAGGCAGAGGCGAACGTGTTCTTGTGGGGTTGGGGATTGAGATCTAGATACCCTTGTGCTACTGTTCTGTACTGTTCTGCTGATGGCCAAAGCCTTCTGGGTGTCGGAGCGGAGACAGAATAGGTTTCGTACCTTTCTGTAGGGGCTTTGCTATCTGCGCTGCCAATGAGTTGCGGTCCTGATCATGGGAGGACGTCGCAGGAACAGTAAGGTACAGGTAAAATAAGGTACCCACGGTAAAGCAGGCGAACAGGAAACCCTTCGACTTTGGTTGCGAGGCTAGCGTATATCTGCCTCCCCTACGACGTGAGAGCCTTCCACGTCATCTGGTAAGGTGGACAACGTCTGTCATGCCCACGCATCGAGCTTCAATATGTGCGGCCTCGTCACGCGTTACCTTATTGCCTGCCTTTCGCCCGCTTCACGGTCACGATTACGGTCAGTAGTTTCAGATAGGTAGGACATATCTTTTCTACCATGATCTTGGCTCTCTAGCCTCTTCCTCACGGTCATGTGAAGACGTTCGGTCTAGATTCCGTATTGGGCTGCTTCACGGTGAATTTGGTTTGCGGCGTTGTCGTTGGACTTGGAGCATGAAGCAGGTATGGACTACAATAACAACGGAGTAATCTAGAGTCCAGATAGAGAGGGCTCCTGCGATAATAGGGAAAATGAAGGTACCTTATCTTTCATGTGATCGACATCTCTGTTGCTGGGCAATGGCAAGGGGATGCCGACAATGATGAGGTAATCATGCGACGGAGGTACATAGCTCGAGGTTAAGCGGTCTCTCTATCAAATTCGCTATTCAACAGCAGCAGCATTCAGGAAACATTAGACAGACCTCGATCAAAGGATAGTGAAGCAGCTCTGAGCTTTCATCAATGGATTAGCTAAAATGCCAATGCCTTCCAGGCCAAGCGCGGGCCAAGACAGACTCAGACGCCAACACCTTCATGCACAGCTGCGCGGCTCTGCGTAGCGGCCGACCGCCGAGGCCTTTCGACCGAGGTACACGGTACCGCGTCTCTCGCGACAGAATTAAAATCAATCGGCTCCTATAATCCCGACCTTACATGCCACTTCCACTCGCAATAACTTCTCCAGCAGCGTGACTGCCTACCTACCTACCTACCTACCTCCCTCCTCGCGCCGGCAATCGCAATACGCATACTCTCATCCATCCATCCGTCTATCCATCCATCCAAAACGAAGCCCACAGCTACCACCACTCCCCCCCCATTCGACCACCAGCAGCTTCCAGACAAAAGCTAGCCCAGCTAGCCCAGCATGCCCTCCTCCGCCTCCGAGCTCAAAGACGAGCTCAAAGACAAGCTCCCCTCAGTCCAGGAGCTAGAGAAAGATGTCGCGGTCGCAACCAAGAAGTCTCTCCAAAGCCTCCGCGACCTCGCGGCAGGCGGCGTCGGCGGCATCTTCGCCGTCGTGACGGGTCATCCTTTTGATCTGGTCAAGGTCCGTCTACAGACTGCGGAGAAGGGCGTGTATTCTGGGGCGATGGATGTTGTGAGGAAGACGATTGCGAGGGAGGGGCCTGTGAGGGTGAGTTTACTTTTTCTTCTCCTTCTTCTGGTACGAGTGAGAGTGTGAGAGAGAGAGGGGGAGAGAAGGGGTGCCTGACTGGGATCATGTGTGAGGGATGTACAAGGCTGATTTGGGTGATGATAGGGATTATATGCTGGTGTATCAGCGCCTTTGGTGGGAGTGACGCCTATGTGTAAGTGCAATCTGCAACGCTTTGCGTGCGAATTCTTATCTTATCTACTCTCCCCAAAGCCAGCCCGCTAACATACAATCCCCCTACCACGCAGTCGCCGTAAGTTTCTGGGGCTACGGTCTCGGCAAGCAAGTGGTAGAATCCTTCAGCAAAGTCGAAAACGGCCAATACTCCGTCGGCCAAGTCTCCACCGCCGGCGCCCTCTCCGCCGTCCCCATGACCCTGATCACAGCGCCCTTCGAACGCATAAAGATCATCCTCCAAATCCAAGGCCAGAAACAACTCGCACCAGGCGAGAAACCGAAATACTCCGGCGGTCTAGACGTCGTGCGGCAGCTCTACAGAGAAGGCGGGATCCGGTCCGTCTACCGCGGCTCCGTCATGACGTTAGCCCGCGACGCTCCCGGCTCCGCCGCCTACTTCGCCACCTACGAGACCGTCAAGCGCAACCTCACGCCCAAGGACCCCGTCACGGGGAAACCGGGCGAGCTGAGCCTGACGGCGGTCATGACGGCGGGAGGCGCCGCCGGCGTGGCCATGTGGATCCCGGTCTTCCCCGTCGATACGATCAAGAGCCGGCTACAGTCTGCGGAGGGGAATATGAGTATTTCGGGCTGTATACGGGAGTTGTATGGACGCGGGGGGTTCAAGGCGTTTTTCCCGGGTATTGGGCCGGCGATGGCGAGGGCGGTGCCAGCAAATGCGGCGACGTTTTTGGGGGTCGAGTTGGCGCATATGGCTATGAATAAGACGTTTGGGTAGAGTTTGCGGTGTTTTTTCCTTAGCGGTAGAGCGTTGAACCTCACTGTGGGGAGGAAGCTATGGGGAAGCAGTGGTTGAGAAAAATTCGCATTGGTTGGTTTCCTGGCTATATATGATCATCGTCGAGCCATGAGCGCTACAGCAGTCGTCAGAAGAGGGAGCTTTTGTACAGATATAAGTGCCAGGGGGATGTGTGTATGTCAATTGAGACAAGACAAGTGAATAGGAGAAGAAACCTACAGCATTTTCCACATCATGTCTCCGCTTCGGATCGGCAAAGTCGGAGCCCAGACTGTCGGTGGCGGTGGCGGCGCCAGGGCCTCTCCTGTTATATGCGTGTTTGCTCAGCTGCTGCATGTTGTACAGCTCATACTCCTCCGGGCTCCGAATCGTCGGCGTCCTCGGCTCGACAACAATCTCGCTAGACTCCGGCCTGATCGACTTCTCCGCCAGCTCCTGCTTTTCTTCATCATCATCTTCTTCAATTCCTCGGCGAACGACCTTTGCGCTTTTAGCCGAAGAATCCCGCTCTACCATCATCCTCCGCTCATCAATCCCCTTTAGATCCAGAGGCGTCGTCGTCGTCGTCATAAAGCCCGCAAGGACTTTCCGGCCACTACCGCTATTGTCGTCCTTGTTGCGGCGCGAGGGCGAGCTGTTGCGTTTCGAGTCGCTCCAGCGGCTGGTTTTGTTGGAGAGGAAGCTGGAGCTGCCGCCGAATTTGCGGTTCAAGGGTTCGCCGAGGTAGCGGCGGATGAAGGCGCGGAGGGAGGGCGCGCAGGCGAAGATGATGGCGAGGTGGCATTCGACTAGGCTCCAGACGAAGAGGTAGAAGCCGATGTAGCTTGTGTCGTAAGTGTGGTCTATTTTTTTGTGTCGAGTGACAAGGGTTAGTATTTAGTTTTTTGGTAAGACTCATTAGTTAATCAATCGATGGAAGAATCAATCTACCACGGTCTTGGAAGTTGGTTCTGGTAGGGCTCTTTGAACATTTCTTTATATGGAAGATGGAATAGGCACGTACTGATTTTCCAGAGGTAATATGTCCGAGCGATGCCGGCGCCCGCAACGATCAAAGAGAGGGAGAAGATGATATTCAGGCCCAAGCGCTGCCTTCGCGGGACCTCGAGATTATAATGCTGAAGGATGACAAAAGGCAGTGCGACGGCGTAGATATCCGAGATGACGCTGAGAATACCGACAAACATACTCAGCAAATCGCCGTCGACACATTGATACGAGCCGGTGTAGTCGAAGTTGTACGAGAGCCAATAGGCGGCCAAGGGCCGGCAGATGAAGCAGTAGGCCAGCAGGATCCCGAGGTAGTACCCGGCTGTCGCGGCGAGAGCGGTCCAGATGGCGTATTTCCAGCTCCCCGTGTCCTTGACCATGCGGCGGTAGAAGAGCAGGACGGAGCACTTGGTGCTGCAGGTAGACGTGAGGAAGAAGATTTGGGCGAGCCAGCCCATGAGCGCCGCGCCGCTGTACCATTCGATGCGGACGTCCCAAGTGTGCCGGCCTAGGCCGTACCAGAGGCTGTCGATGCATGCGACGGTGGATAGAGCGACGGAGAAGAGCCAGGCGATGCCGATCAAGAGGTCGTCGAGGCCAAAGGCACCGGCTTGCTTGTGCGCGCGTAGGTAGAAGCGTCCGGCGACTAGAATGGTCGATACGCCTAGGAAGACACAGGCGAATTCAGGTAGCCAGGCTTGTTGACCGCGAGGGTGCTGGTATTCTGGCTCCGGCCAGCTCTCGACGACCGATGCTGGGATCCGGTGAAAGTTGCCAGGCATCCTTTAGACTGGCAAAGGCGAAGTTGTTGGCTGCATGTGCCTACGAGTCGCGTTCGGGGAAAGGGATGGTGAGATTCGTGAGGACGCGCTGCCTGGGATTCTTTATGACATGGAAGGGCATGCGCATCGAAGGTTCAGAAAGAGAGAAAAGGGTACACGAATCGTTCGGGTAAGGACTGCATGTACGATGGAAGTGAATTGCCCAAAGCAGGTCAAGCAACCAGCGTTGACGGGACGATTGAAGACGGCAGCATCTCTGCTCTTCTCCTTCGGATTTTTCTGGCTCTCGTTCCGTTTCATGAACCATGCAGGCGTCGGAATCGCCATGCTCGTGGGTATCGGCGGGTGCGGTGGCTTACGCAGCGGCAGTGTCCCCAAGGACGGGACCCAGGTACCCCGGCCACCATGCTCCAACAGGGATGTGTGCGGCAGGACGGTCAGCTCGGACGGAGGGACACACGGCGTACGTAGTCGTACTGGCACCTCTCTCTTTCCGGCGACGGCATGGACGATGTGGTGTATCAGGCCAGTGGATGGCGCAAGTGAGCCAGACGCGGAGAGGAACGACCCATGGGACGGGGGAAGCAGACGGGAAGTCGGCAAGGCATGCTGTGCCGTGTCTGCGGGATGGCGCAATGTCGTTGCCGTCGCCCAAGTGGCTCGTCGCTCAGTAGTGGCTGGCGGTCGGGCGGCCTCCACAGTACATTGTACACCTATACCTTAACTTGTTTAGACTTGCGCCTGCTTCTCTAGAGCCGTCCAGGTCCCGAACGCGCTATGCATACCCCTACTGTACAGACCCAACTACACCTTACACTTGCGGTACTTCGATAGGTACATCCTATTCAGACAACCTCCTATCATTGGCCACGCCGCACTTCCGCCAAACCGATGGTGGTACACGGGTCGAGACCGTCAAGCGAGAGCCGGTGGTGAAGACCACTTGTGCCCGAAACGGCTTGAAACACCACCGTCGCAAGTGGCAGCCATGTCAACTTGTTTCCGTTGACGATCGACTTCGGCGTCTGTTCGTCTTTTGCCCCGCGAGCCGAGGCATACCCCGTCTGCAGGTCGTGCCTCTAAGTTTCTCGAACAGAGGGACGTCGCGGGTGGACGAGGGCGGGCATGCGACGAGTTTGCGCGTGTATGTTCGTGTGTTGCCGCAGCGCAGGGCAGTCAAGCAGGGCAAGCTTCCCTGCATGCACGAATGACCGTGCGGAGAAGCTCTGGAGTCTGCCGGTCGTTCCAGTAGTCCATGTCTGGAGCTCGTGTGAGACTCCCGAAACAGAGGTATACATAGTCCGAATGGGGGCTGAGGGAGAAGCGTTCGTTGTCATTACCTAGGTATCTTGCTGCCGTGCGCTCCGGCTGCTCCATATGATGAGGATGTCTGTGATTCTGTACTGCATCAGCGGCACAGAGCATCTGTAAAGCCGCCTTATTACCATCCCATTGGCGACGGGAGGGAAATTAATACAGTAAGAAGACAAACTCAAAGGGGAGAGTCTGGCAGGAAGCGTAGACGTAGCAGCCTCCTTGACTTCCACCGTTGTTCCATCCTGCAAGCGAGGTGACACCCCATCATCATACAAGTCTGCAACAAGAACGCCCTTGATCGACGGCATCAACGTCGTAGGTGTAGCAAGTCGTCACGGTACCTTGCAGACGACCGCTACCAGGTACCTCTTCGTGCAGATCGTCTATCATGGACGATGGTGTGTAGAGAGAATCGAGAGACCAATACGTAGTAGCACGGGGATGCGTTATCATCATTGGCACATAAGATCAGTTTACTCGCTCCTTGGTCCCCTTTTCGTAATCGTTTCGGGGATTTGCAGCGGTAATGGTAGCGAAAGGTGTAAGGTCACTACTTCTTAGGAAGACGCCTCGCCGAGGCGTCGGTGAATTGATGCAGCTCCATTCTGGACTTCGTCACCATGCACTTCATCCGGGACCAGGTACTCTACTCAAGTGGTCGACGACAGGCTCACCGTTGGGAAAGGTACTCTACTCAGGTGGTCGACGACTGGCTCACTGTTGGGAAGACCTCCTAGCATGACTTTGCGAAAACATTTTATGGGGAGGGTCGAAGCACGTAGTCTGATGAAGTGACGAACGGAGAAGAAGGAAGACGCCCTACACCTGCACCTCGAGGAGGTTCCTATATTCCTGACTCGGTTGAAAAAACGGTCTCCTTAGGTCGCTGAGTACCTCACTGACCTCGTACATCGTCAACAACCACAACTTCTTGCGGTTGATATTGTCAAGAACGCCCAATTTACACACCCCAAATGGCCGCTGTAGAAGTAAGCAACGGTAGAATTACGAACGCGGTTGCCGAACATGAGGGTATCCATGTGCAGCTAGCTGCAGCTGCTGGTAGGCGACGGCCAGCGTACAGCGCCTTGAACAGTGAAGGACAATGGCGACCCAATGTCACGATACTACTTCTTGCCGTCGCGACGGATCCTATAGCTTACCCTCCGCCTGACTCTGTCGCCAGGTCTCTCATTGTTCAAGGGCGTAAAGCTCCAAAAGAGTCTCGTGTTTGCACAAGCAGAGACATGGCTATTTGCCTGCTCGGAGCAGCACGCCTGGTAATTCGTACCAGCTGCTGAAGGCGTGAACAGCTTATTCATGTATGGACGGTCGCGTCGGAGTCGTCCAAGAGAAGATTCGATCCTCTTCAGAATCGAAGAGGCGCATGAACTCTCCGCCATGCGTTTATACGATGGGCTCGTACCAAAGCTCATCCAAGAGGATGGTCGGACTACCTCCAGGCCTATCGCCATAGTATAGGCGTACCTGGGTTGTTTCCCTTCGGGTACAATCTGATCACCGACTCCACTGTCGTCTTGTATGACAAAAAAACTTGGACCGGCCATCTCTGCACCGTCACCGATTCCCACGCTCTGATGTTTGCAACGATATTGAGGTAGGTGCGTCCGGTGAAGTAGACAACCATGAGGTATCGAGTCGTGATCCGTTCTCCTTGGCGCATGCCGAGCCATGCCGAGAGCTCGACGCGTATGCACGGATCAAGACCTAGATAGTCACCTCACCACGGCGCCCACCTCACACCACTGCGCCCGCCTCACACCACTGCCAGCTATCGGAAGACGACGCGAAGCTTGCGACATCCAGTGGTTTAGTTGAAGGAAGACCACCTCATCGACAAAATACCCGCGCCGAAGAGAACAACTTCCGGCGCATCCCAGCACTCCCCCGCTATCCCCCAGCGCCACACTCTTGCACTCGTAAGACAACAGTCCACGTCCGCCAGCCAACCAAGCAGCCCGACTCCCTACACAACATCAGCATGTCTAAATACGTACGTCACAACATGTCCTTCTTCCCCCTCTCCACCAACGCAAATTAACACCATCCATCCCAGGACGCCCCCGCCGGCCCCCCACCAGGCTACGCCCCCCACCCCCCAGCCCCAGCCCACTACGACGACCCTCGCGGCATGGGCGGCTACGCCAGTCCTCCACCCCAGCAACCCTATGGCGCTCCAGGCCCCTACTACCCTCCACAACAACAGCCTTACGGTCAACAACCCTACGGGCAGCAGCAGCCTTACGGCCAGCCTCCAATGAGCCAGCCGATGTATTACCAGCAGCAGCCGCAGGGGATGTATGGCCCGGGACCTTATCCGCCGCCAGGCGGTCGGGATCGGGGGAGTGGAGCGGCGGGAGGGATATGTGCGGGGATTATGGGTGCGTTGGCTTGTTGTTGTTGTTTGGACTTCATCTTTTAAGAAATCTCCGGGGTGGGGTCAGGTTTTGTAGTCTTAGGGAAATATGGGCTTTGCATGATGAGGCGGTCACAGAACGGGTTACATTGAAGGGGATAAGGATATAGCTGCTTTGCGGGCGGGGCGTCTATGGCGTGTTAAGGAGGGAAGTCATGTTGAACGGATTGCATGAGGGGTTCCCGCTGCCTTTATGGGTAGGCTACATGCCTCTCGAGGCTGAACCAATGCTAAACCTTCTTGTGGGCTGCATATGTTGGCATAGCGGCGTCGGGCGTCTATGACTAAGAGCCGAAGGCTTGATTTCGAGGCACTCGAGACAGCATGTGCAAGCCTAAGAGTATATTCTGCCCGATCTCGGAGCTGAAACCCCTAGAGCTTCCACTGTGACACCCATGTGACCCGACACGTTCATGCCGAGCTGACAGGACGATTTACTTAGCCCATCCCGTCACCTCTATCTTCCTCTCTGGTCCGCCCACCAACCAATCCATGCCACGCCTCCCCAAACACAGCCCCTCTCCAGCCCCAGGCAACGCAATAGTGACTAGCCAGCAGATGCCACTCCTCTACCTCATCCAGCCACTCGAGCCTCTCAATCCTCTCCCGCTCCTCCCTCGCCACCCATGTCTCGTCCTGATACAACTGCTGCACATCCCTGGCACCCTGCCCACTATCCAGACCCGCCAGACGGAATCTCTGCCGCTGCGCTTCGAGAGATGAGTAGCGTTTCAGTGTCTGGAGGTGGATGCCGCGAGAAGCGAGGTTGGAGACCATAGTCTTGCCAAACGCATCAAACGGCCGGATCGGCTCGTAGAGCACCAGGCCGAGGGCGGCTTTGAGATTCATGGTGAAGTACTGCAGCACGCTCGTTGCTGTCTCAGGGGGCAAATAGCATAGACAGCATTCGCTCAACAGCAACGTCGGCAGCTCCGGGTCTAGATTGGGAATTGGCGGTGGCGACTTGTTTGTCAGATCTCTGAGATCAAGAGCATGCAGGTAATAATACATGTCTGCCTTCTCTGCCGTCCGGATGGCTTGCTCCAGCTGCGGAGATTGGCGGAGGAAAGTCCGTTTTTGAGCGACGTTCTGTTCAAAGTCTAGCTCATGGTAGACCAAGTGCCGGTGCTTTTCTGGCTTTTGGCCGGCCAGACGGAAGAAGCGCGTATCTGACCCTGCGCCAAGTGATACAATCTGCTTCTTTTGCTCCGAATTCGTTGCCAAGAAGCGCAAAACAAGTGTGTCGATGGCCGTCGTCCGAACGTAAGTTCCGCGATTGATAATGGGATACCTCTTGGGGATCTGCTCAGTCTGTTGTAGAAAGCATCTCGCATATGGATCGACCAGATAGCCCAAGGCCACGGCGCTCAGCCGTGAGCTGGAGGCATCAGAGTCGGTCTGTTGAATGATCTTGTCGCGGCCAGCTTCAAGATGCTCAGCTGAGGTGTCATCGTTCTCCGCGATAGCTCTCCCGCCACGTCCGCCACGCAATCGGGGCCCACGTCGGCCGGTGCGGAGGGTGTTGAGGTTTGGTATGGAAGACATGGCTTACGACGTGAATCGGGTTGGTGTGGAGGCGGAGGGAAGGCGCGCTTGGACCGGCTAAGCCTCGGGACGATCCGAGGCTGGCTTCAGTTTCGAGAAAGTTTGGACGCTCAGTTCTGGTTGGAAGTGCAACAGCATTCAGATTCCTCCTCAATCCTCACCACTCGCGTCCGTACGAAACCCAGTACTGTATTGGAACCTCAAAGCCAGCGACTGTCCAGGTCAGGAAGGGACAAAGATGGGCGACGACCAGCGCGAGCTCTCCCGGCTCTGGCGCATTCTGCGGACCACCAAGCAGATGTGTGCTGACCGCGTACGCACTGCATCCCCTTCTACCCCATCCCGCGATCACGAGCTATGTGCTAATATACAATTCAGGGCTACGAGCTGACCGACGAAGAGTGCAACATCTCCCTCGCCGACTTCCGCGCCCAATACGCCGACGAGTCCGGCGCGCCGCAACGCGCCAAGATGGCCTTCACCGCCCGCCCGTCCGACGACATGGTCAAACGCTACACGCCACTGCCACGACCTGGTCAACAGGACGAGCCTATGCCCCTGATTGGTACCATCCACGTCGAGTTCGCCAACGACCCCAGCATCGGCATCAAGCACCTCAAGGCCTTCGCGCAGCTGCTGAACGAGAAGAACTACTACACCGGCGTTTTCGTTACCGCTGCAGCTCCAACTTCAAGTGCTTTAAAAATCGTACCGAGCGTGCTGCCGACACAGATTGAGGTGTTCCGAGAAGAGGATTTGCTTGTGAATATCAGTCGGCACGAGCTGGTTCCAAAGCACACGCTGTTGAGTTCCGAAGACAAGAAGAGGTTGTTGGAGCGGTATCGCTTGAAGGAGACGCAGCTGCCGCGTATACGCATGGATGATCCGATGGCGAAGTATCTGGGCTTGAGAAGAGGCCAAGTGGTGAAGATTATCAGGAAGAGTGAGACAGCGGGGCGGTATGCGAGCTATCGGTGGGTCATCTAATGACTTTCGAGGGATGAGTAAAGACAAATGGATGCGGGCTCGGGGCCGAGAGTGGCCGGCATATTTGAGATACAGCGAGGAGTACGGCGTTTGAGAGGCTCTTCTGTCACAGGAATCGAGTTCGAGGTCCTGCAGGAAATGCTGCTTCGACATCAAGAAACCATTTTAGTATGCATGCGAGCATAGCCAGCCTGGCTCTGTTCGTTATTTGCGTAGGAAGCATCGAGTCTGACTTGTACTGCTATTTTACCGTCCTGCTTTGATTCATACCGAGCGCTGTACGTTGGTAGACTGCCGTTTTCATGCCGAAGAGTGGCTGTACAGGCATGCCCGGGAGCAAAGAGAGCGGCCACAGGATCGTGCCAGTCGGGCAATAAATTCAGCCAGGCGCTTCATCATCTCTTGCATCTCCTGCTCTGAATGCCTCTCCTCTGCCTTTTTGAAAGTGTCAGCACTACACGCAGCCTATTTGAGACAAAGGTCTCGTGCAGAGCATATATTGTCAGACGATCGGACACGACACCAGTCAGAAAGTCACGGACGCGATCAGAAGGTTTCGAGTTACTACACTGTAAGATCTTGTGCGATTTCCCTACTGCGTGTGAGATCCCACGGTCCAGCCTTGCTAGTGCGTCTAGCTTACTCTTAGGCGAGGAGTCGAGCGGAAGTGTACGCAGTCGCTCGTATTCAAGAGCTACGCACATATGAATCTGCTTCTCGAGTAGGAGCTCCCCTCACAGCGAGTAGATAAACTCCGGATTTTCCACATCCGTCAAATCCAACCACTCCTGATTCTCCAGCTTCACATAATTCGCATCCGCCCTCGCCTTCGCCTTCTTACTGTTCTGCAGCCGCCAATAGAAATAGATAAAAGCCATGATACCCAAACACACAACCCAGCACACCAGAATCGTAATCTCCGCCGGCACATACCGAGGCGCGTCTTTCGGCCTGAAAGTCTGCGGACCGATGATATTGCCTACACAGTAGCCCACGAGATAAACGGCCGCGACGGTCGTCTTCTTGGTGTAACCCGCGACGTTGGAGCTGATGAGGGAGAGGAAAGCGACAAAGGGCATGGCGGAGGCTTGGGTGAGGTAGTAGCCGCCTAGGCGGCCGCTGTTGTTGTCGAGGGGGAGGCCGACGATGAGCGCGACGCCGATGATGGAGAGGATGAGGCCGAAGGAAGCGATGAGGATGCGGTTGCCGAATCTGCCGCCAAGGTAGCCGCCGGCGATGAGGGTGATGATCTCGACGGCGCCGCCGGGCGTGCCGTAGAGGAGGGATTGCTCGCTGGTGTAGCCGAATGATGTGATGAGTTGGGAGAAGAAGTTCGTGATGCCTGGGGTCTCGTCAGCGACCTCTGCGTAAGTGCTGTAAGCTCAATTGACGGGAACTCGACATACCTCCGTTAGGGATGTCGGCGATCAGAGCGTAGAAGAAGAAAGCCCAGGTAATGGGATCCAGCAACGCTTCCTTCAGTTGATACCACTTGAAGTGCCTAAGAACATCAAATGTCAGCCACTCAATTCTCCATACGGATCAGGAGGAGAAACATACTTATTCCCAACCCCCTGCTGGTTAATGCGAATCCGCTCCAACGCTAGAATGCGATCCTCCTTGCTCAACCACTTCGCATTTAACTGACTATCAGGTACCACAAACAAAAACACAATCCCCATCGCCACAGTCAAAAGCCCCGTAGCCAAAAACACAATCTTCCACCCCTCAAGCGCCGCAGGGTTCTTCCTCGTTCCTACGGCGATGCCGTACGCCACCAAACCACCAACGATCTGCGCGACACCGTTGAAGGAGAACCAGAGGCCCGTTCGCATGGACTGTTCGTGCTTGGTGTACCATTGGCTGGTGATGAGGGCGAAGCCCGGCGTGACGGCGGCCTCGGTGACGCCGAGCAGGAACCTGATGGCGACGGCGCCGCTGAAGTTCTTGACAGCGGCGAAGCAGGAGAGGACGAGGCCCCAGGCGACGACGTTGGCGGCGCTGTATTTACCGATGGGGAGGCGTTGGAGGAGGCGGTTGGTGGGATATTCCCAGGCTATGTAGCCGAAGTAGAAGAGGGATCTTATCGAGGCTGGAAGTTAGCATCTCTTTTTGTCACTGGAAGGGAGAGAGGTCTCGGTTGGTGCTTGGCTCTTACCCTAGCCATTGATAGTCATCATCCATAAGCCCGATATCCTCCTTGATGCCCATAACACTAGCATATGAAATCGTCGTCTTATCGAGGAAGTTGAGCCCGTAAACAATGCACATAACAGGTATAAGGTGCCAATCAATTATCCGTAGCAGCCGCTTGTTCGTCGCTTCATCAATCTCAATGACCTCGCCTTGGTGGCCGAGGAAAGCCTTCATAGCCTCATCGGCGTCGTGGCTGTGCTGGAGGATCCTCTTGTCTACGCTACCAGAGCGTATGGCGTCTGCCAGAGGCGCTGGGAGGTTCTTCTCGACCTCCGGATCGAGAGTGTTGTGTTTCTCGTCGTCGGACATCTTGGTCTACCTGATTCTATAGAGCGGGCAGTGGTGTCTTTCTTTCGAACTACTCGTGCGAGAGATGTGCGTATAGCAAAGTAGAAGAGAGCTTTACCTACTTATAATGGATGCCATGGAACGACGATCGAAGCCGACGGCGGGCCACTCGCCGACCTAAGCCGGGTACTCGCTATCTTAGGCGCACACCATTCAGTATACCAGCGCGGTGACGGCATATCTGTAAGTACCTAGGGTAGTCTTGACAAGGTTAGGGGAGGAGTGGAAGGGCGGAGATAGCTTGATGCTCAAAAGACCTTCCTTTGTCGGAAAGGTTGCATAAGAAATCTGGGGTCCACCTCGCCGATCTCTTGCCCTCGCCGACGAGGCTTCGGCCAAACACGTGATTACCTAGGATGCTTAGGGCCATTACATAATGACTTGAGTGTGCGGTGTTTTGCTGTGAGGGAGAGCTGGGCGAAAGAAGAAGGTGTTGCAGTGCTTCAGGCTGTCAGGTTGGATTGCAATACGGCCGTCGCGAGCGAGGTCGCCGGCTAACGATGCGAGTATCTCTGTCGGGCTGTTTAGTCGGTCGAAAGACTACCGCCCGCGCAGAGACGAGCGCCAGTAATGGTCCAACCCGGGCGTGGTCTCGTCAATCATTGCGACACTCGTCAACTGAAGTGTACTGGCGAAACTCAGGCATCACCTCCCCTGCGCCCAAAGACACGTATGCGCTTGACACCGCCATCCGGGATAATGACCAGCTTCACAAAGCCATACGCTTTACCAACCTGCTTCAGCACATCCCCACTATACTCATGCTCCGTATCCGGGCCCGTCTTCTGCGGTGGCAGAATCTCAGTCCACACAGCATCCTCATGCTCCGGCGCCTTATCGGCAGCGGGCGCCGCAAACACCTGCACCTTCTGCGGGAAGTTACCACGAAAGTGCGCAGTGTCAACTACCACCTTTTCAATCACACCGGCAGTCCCAAGCTTAATAATAGTCCAATCGACGTGCTCACCCCTTGAGCGTTTGGTCTCCCAACCATCGCCCATGTCTACACCACGGCCAGGCAGGAGCAAGTTGTCTTTAGTCCCGAAATGCTGATCAGAGCACTTGACCGCCACACCGCCGTTGACCGTCGCCGCAAGGTCAAAGACAGCGCTGGTATCCTGCGGTAGCACGGGTAGAACCTCGCCGTAAAGCCTGAAGCGCGCAATGCCTCCATCGGGGAACATCTGCAGCCGTACGTGGGTGTATGCCTTATCCGTCAGGGCTGGGAGAAGCCAGCCGTGTCTTTGACTCGGCCCACACTCTTGCTTCGACAGGATCGTTTCCCAGCCGGCGAACTCCTTGCTCGTGACCTCCGCGTCTTTGTCGTCCGACATGAAGCAACCTTGCACAGCGACTTCAGGAGCATGGTTGCCGTTGAAGAAGGCCGTGTCGATCTCCACACCTTTGACTTTGCCCGAAGCCACGCCGAGCCTGAACACCACCCAGTCAAAGGGCTCTGCGTTATGTCTCCGTGTTTCCCATCCATCGTACCATGCTCCTGCGTAGGTGAAGACACCGGGTTTGCGAATGGGTGGGGTCGGCGTGGTGAGGTTCTCAGCGGCAGCGAACCATTCGTCGGAGAAGCCGAGGATGCGGGAGCCCAGCGGCTTGCTGATCAGGTCTAAGAAGCGGTAGTTGTCAGCGTCAGAATGTCGGCGTGCTTCAACACTCCCATACCAATGCTGTCCGACTTGAATGTGGCACCGATATCCTCCGCTTTTATTGCCTTGACGCTTTGTTGAGCCATGTTGGAGAACTTTTGGATGTTATGACTGAGCTGTGACGGGCACGGAATCTCTGCAGAACTAAAGCGATCAAACCCTAAGTTGCGTCTGTGGTTGTTCTGCTCGTCCACCACAGATAATAATCTCAGAATTCTGGTTGTTTGGCGGAGATGGCCGCCCTGTGGATCCTAAGCAGTTGGCCGACTTCGCCGACTTCGCCGAGAGTTACTTAAGTAAAGGGCCTTAGCTTTTTCTCGGCACGCTCTCACGTGCTGTCGGTATCGCTAAAACGCGCGCTCTCGTAGATATTCTTCACGCTCTGTCGCCCTTCCGGCTCCAGCTTCGCGAGGGTTTCGGGAGGCACTGAAGGAGTGTACCGCCGTTCGCGCTCCCTATTCATGCCGCCGAAGCCAGCACCGTAGCTCACCAGCATATCTATCGACGTTGGTAATTGGAATGGCAGGAGCATGGCTGGATTCAGCAGGTTCGTCTCGGGCATGTCATGGTCGTCCGCCTGCGGAGCGGAGGGAGCTTGTGGCGTTGCGTTGCCGTTCGCGGCACCATTACCGGGCACCGCTGGTTGCGCTCTGTGCTTAATCTTCTCCTCTTGGACATACTTCGACGCTGCCTTACTCAACGTCTTCTCGCCCACCTCGGCGCGGTAGTGCTTGACTGCGTGCGCCAGCTGCTTCGCTGACATCGATGGGAGTTGCTGTAGAGTAGTCGTCATCGCCTCGCGATCTTCTCCGATTGAAGAGAAGCATTGCAGCCATTGCAGCAGCTGGACCACAGGCGCCAGATGCCGTCTAGCAGCATCCACAGTAGTCTCGCCGCTTGCGGTCATGGCGCCATTCTCGTAGTGCTCTGGTTGTCGGTTATTCGACCGAGCCCAGTCTTCCAGCATCGATACATTCATGCGTATCTGCATCGCCTTTGTCCTAGCCAAGTATCGCTTGTTGGACATGATGCGGTTGAAGATCTCGGCACCAAGCCAGTAGTACAGCTGCGACATGGTCTGCGTGATGATGACTGAATGCACGTCATACAGATCCAGCACAAACAGCGTCGAAGACAGCAAAGACGTGATGTTGCGCGGTGACACCTGTGCCTTCCGCTTTGGCGATGGTGGTCGAAAGCGTTTCTCCATAGGCTCTGGCTTGACCTTAGGCTTCGACTTCAAGAATTTCCACTCGTTCTGGAACTGTATATCTTCAAAGCCAGGGATCGTCTCATAGTCCAGCATCGCAGGCTCCATGACCTTATCCATTCGCCTTTCAGCATCTCTAATGATGAGTATGTAGATCTCGTGAATGAGCTCGGCCATCTGCGCCTGGAACTGCGAAGTCTCCTGTGTTAGGCCCGTGTCCTTCTTGAGGTAGTAGAGGAGCAGTGTTGCGTTTGAAATCCAGAATGCAAGGATCGTCATGTCCCACTGATAGCGATCTACTACGGCGTAGATCTTCTCTTGAGCAGATACTAGCCAGTCCACTAGCAACTCATTGTTGGCATGATAATGTGCATACCTGGCGCCGAGAAAGATGACGTTAGCTGGTACCGGTTTCTGCGATGGTGAGCGCTGCGGCGTCATGTTTGTCACTACGACGTCCAGGATGCGCTCAATGTCACTCTCCATGAAAACAAACATCTGGTCGTTCAGGCATCGGTCCCATACGAACTCTTGGCCGTCCACAAGCTCGTCTGGCGACTCAGGCTGCTCGTCCAGCCCAAGATTTCCAAGGTCGACTTCGAGATTGATAGCGCTTTCCATCATCATTCTGCGCCTCATTTCATTCTCAGCCAGCTCCTCCTCGAACCGATCCTGAGAGAGTCCAGCGCTGTAGAAGTCATCCGCAACGCCTGCGTTGCCGATGCTGTATCCACTATGCTGCAGAAAGTCGGATATTTCGCTGTTCGGCGGCACAAAGTCCAGGGCAGTCCTACCACTCGAAGACTTGACGTCCGTTGAAGCACCGTGGTCAAGCAGGACCTTGGCAATGTCCTTGTGGCGGTTGGTCATGGCCCACATGAGCGCAGTCCATTGGTTGCGATCTTGCTTGTCTACCATAGCTCCGGCATCGAGCAGAGCTAATACGACGTCCCTGTGCCCAAAACAGCTCGCATAGACCAGCGGCGGCGTGCCTTCCGTATCCACCGCATCGAACTTTACTAGACTGGAAGCTTGCCCTCGGACAAGCCGCTGCACGCGCTTCTCATCACCATTGCTCGCTGCCATGAAAAGTAGGTCCTGCAGAGCCTGTACTTTCTGGTCACGAGATCGCTTCTGATCTTGGAGTATGCCCTCTTCCTCAGCCTCACTGGCGTCAGGATCACTGCCCTTGCGCTCCTGGGTTGCGAACATCTCAGCAACACGGGCGTCATCATGGCCGAAGTCTCTTCCGAAGTCGTCCTCCTGGTCCGGTTCGTGAAGCGATAGGTTGAAGTTCGACGGCTTGGCTATAGTCGGTGCAGTCAAGAATTGCGATTGCCCTGAAGCTTGTCAGCCATACTGCTCCCTGATTTCCTGCTCACGTATGCCTTCACCTTGCCATGCGTCGTAGTACTCGGTCTCCTGGTTGTAGGTCGAGAAATTCTGCCGGTCGTCTAATGATTTGGGCAGGTCTCGAGGCAGGTGTCGCGGCGGCTCGGGCTCTGGCTGCTCCTCCTCCTCGTCGGCGTCGCCATAACCACTGCCTATGTCTCGCTCCTCATCCGCGTCCATGTTGTTGGTTGATGCCGGATCACCCTGCGGTATTTTGAAACGTCACTGTTGGCATGGTATAGTATGCTCCACTTTTCCCACGGAGGCTTCGGGGGTCGTTGAGTAGTCCCTCGGGCTACGGTGGTGATGTGCAGACGGGAAGATGCCTCGCTACGCAATTACCTTGGCATTCGCGTGCAGATGTGAATATAGAAAGCTGACAGACCACCTCAGGCTTCGTCTTGCCTACAAGAGGTGTGACCACCTGCTGCGGACGGGTATATCCGCCTACCGTGAAGCTGCAAGCCCAAGGCCTCGACTGCGGAAGGCCGGCAGATGGATCGATCTCGTAGGGCAACGAGACCCTGCCGGTGGCGCAAGCCCCGGCTGTGGCTGCCAGAGACTCGTACTGTACCTTAGGTAAGGCAGTGAGCTCAGGGTTTGACAGCCGTCACCAGGGCAGTGTTTTGCACATATCGTCAAGTCGTCGTTGCAGCGTTGCTCGTCCGGTCGAACGATCCGCTCCTATCGCTCCCTATACGTACCGATACGTACCCCGTGCCCGCAGTGCATCAAGCATCTGTGTCAGTCGTAGTCATCGCACGGCGCGAGAGCTTAACTCTAACACAGCTCGCAAGCGGCCGCAAGGCCGTACAACGCGCCTGGTGGCAGATACATGCACGCTGACTACAGATACCGCAGTCTGGGTCACCCGGCACTACAGCCATCTGGACCATTACACATCGCGATAGACCGACGGCGAACACGGCGCCCAAGTCCTCTCCGGGTGGCCACAAGCTGCGATCACATGTCATCAAGTGGCGCCAACGGTAGACATCAGGAACGGCCTGGTCTCATGGCTTGAACTGAGCAGTCGAGTAGCGTTGTAGGAGGCGCATGCAAGATGGACGGCAAGACCAAGACGAAAGCTCAGGAGCAGATGAAGGAGAAGTGGCACACCAATATCGATCTACACGAGTCAGAAGAGGCCAGACGGGCATACTTCAAGCGCTTCTACGAGCGCCTGCGAGATGAGCTCCCGAAGTTTGAGTTCTTCGACACCTTTCCACCGTTTCATACCAGCTACGACGACTGGCACTTCTTCGGGCGAAGGCGGCCACGACAAGATTCTGCGGCCGCTGCCCGGAAAAGCAGTGGCAGCACAAGCAACTCCAACTCCCGACCAACGAGCACTCGAACACGTTCAGACTACGATACTGGCACTGACGAAGAGAAGGAGAAGGAGGTTTTCGTAGTTGCCAGGGTCTCAACACATCACCTGCGGCTAGAACGGGAGTTTAAGCTCATCCGGCAGCTTGAAGGGAGCGAGGGCGCATCGAAGCATATCCCCTGCACAATCGAATTCGGTCGGCTTCCTCCGCGACACGAAGGCGACCAAACGCTGTCCTTCGCGATCATTGAAGCAGCCGGACGTAATTACCTGCGTGAGATCGTAGAGCTGGGACCGAACTACTACCTGGGATCACCTGACTCGCCTCAGAGTCGACGCAGCCAGCTTGTGCCGCTGCTCACCTTCCTCGACTTCGCTGTTGGCGCCGCCGAGTGCTGCGAGCTGCTTCATCATGGCCACGAGATCATCCATGGCGAGCTTCGAGGCGACGCTTTCCACTACAATCACGAGACGGGCGATGTCAAGTTGATCTGCTTCGGCAGCGGGACTAGGAGTTTCGAGCACGGGTTGACCTCTGCAGGCTGGTCGAGTCTGATGTCTGAGCGCGGTCTCGAGCACAAGCTGCAGTTCATAGCACCAGAACAGACAGGCCGCTTGCCTGCCGAGCCCGACTCGCGAACCGACATTTACTCGTTGGGCATCTTGTTTCACACTATGCTGACTGGTCAGCCTGCTTTCGAAGGGCGCACCCCACTTGAGATTATGACGAATGTTCTTTCTCGGCGGATACCACTGGTTTCGACAATAAGGTCGGACGTGCCAGACGCGCTTTCTGCGGTGATCCAGAAGATGACACACAAGAGCAAAGAGGATCGATACAACTCTGCATCTGGCGTCAAGTATGACTTACAGAAGCTGAAGCGTGTTTTGACCGACGGCGACGAAGCAGCTCTGGCAAATTTCAAGCCAGCCACTAATGACGCATCGTGCTTCTTTTGCTTGCCTGCCACTCTCGTAGGCCGTGATGAGCAACGGCAGTTGATCTTACGGGTCATTGAAAAAGCCGCACAGCGCTCCGCTCGAGCAGCGCCTATCACTCGGAAAGGGCTGTTCAGCCTCAACTGTGGCTCGTCTATGATATCAAGCGACCGGCCTGCCGAGTTGTCGCTGCTGGATGATATCATCAGCGAGAGTACCTCCTCGGGAGGAGAGCGCGATCGCGACTCACGCCTCAACTCTGTCGCAGAGGCCACGCCGAGCGAGTTGCAGCGGATGAAGCAAGTCCCACACGGGAGCGTAGAGTCTCTGGCGCCGCCGAGCAGCCGAGACGATGCCGATCTAAAACCGCTCGAGGCACAGTCTTCTCAGGACAATCGATCGGTACAAAATACGGATGGTCTCTCACGCGCGACGTCTGGGCTCAATTTTACGGGTGATCACAGTGGAATCCTGAGAACTGCCCAGAAGCTCAAACGTAAAGGGCGAACCGAGCTCATATCTGTTTGTGGCGCCGCTGGCTTTGGCAAGTCGGCGTTGATTCAGAATGTTGCGCCCGTGGTGAGGAAGCACGGCTACTTCACGACCGCCAAGTTCGACCAGGTCAGGAACTCACCTTTCGACCCTCTAGTCAGAGTCTTGTCTTCACTTTTCCGGCAGATCTTCTCAGAGCACGACGTTAATACTCCGTTCCACGAGAATATCCGGACCTTCGTAAAGCCATATTGGGCACTTCTACACTCGAGGCTTGAGTTGCCGGAATGGCTACTCGGCACACTGAGCAATGGCAAACTGGCCAGTACCGGCAAAGTGTCGCCCTCAAATGCTGCTACGCAACCGGCTTCCGTCTATCCCACCCCAGAGAGGAAGATTTGTAATGTGCAGGCAACTCAGGACTGGCTGCGGTCAGGCGGCTCCAACAAGTCTTCGCGCTTCATGCACGTCTATGTCAACACCCTCCGGCTTCTAGCTGTGCAGCGCTTCATCTCCTTCGCCCTGGATGATCTGCAGTTCGCCGATCAGGAGAGTCTAGACTTGCTGCAGATGATTGTGTCATCTCACGTGCCGGTCGTCGTCATTCTCACCTATCGAGGAGAGGAGATGCTCACGCCTCAGGTTCTCAAGCTTGTAGAGAAGGGGCATCAAGTGCAGATGGGTTCATTCTCTGATGACGAGACCGCGGAGTACGTCTCAGAGACACTGCATCGTCCCAGAGAGTACTGTCTGCCGCTCGCCGCGGTCGTGCAGGAAAAGACTCAAGGGAATCCCTTCTTCGTGCGAGAGATGCTTGACACTGGCTATCGAACGAAATGTATCTATTACTGCTGGAAGTGCTCTCAATGGGAGTTTAACGTGGACAGACTGTTTCTGCAATTCGCTAGCCCGGACATAAGTCGCTTCTCCTCAAACGACTTTATCGCTAGACGCCTCAAGGAGATGACAATCGACGCACAGACGCTCTTATCTTGGGCTGCCATCATCGGAAATAGCTTCTCTTTCAATCTGATGAGGTACGTCATGGCATGCGACTGCAGCAAAGCATCTCCCAAGGAGTTGATCCCGCCGACCGCCAAAGATCCGGTCGCCGGGCTTCAAGCATGTATCAACTCGTATGTCATCATGCCGACGGAGGAAGAAGATCGCTTCAAATTCAGCCATGATCGATACATTACCGCGGCGGAGACGCTGTATGAGCCATGGAAGAAGGAAGAGATGCACTATGTCATCTCTTCTGCGATGATGAAGCATACGCCTTACGATCCAGCGTTGCACCCTGACAAGACGCTGTTCGAGCAAGCTCGCCACGTGTGCAAAGGCTTAAGTGCCGTGAAGCAGCGGGCGAAGAGAAAATCTGCGCACCGGGACTTGCTATACCAGGCAGCGGAGACGGCTCGGGAATCTGGTGCCAGGAAGCTCGGCTTGTACTATTTCCAACGCTGCCTTGAGCTTCTACCTGCGAAGGAAGAGGCTCGATGGTCTGGCACTGACGAAGACACGGGCTACGGCGAGACCTTAACTCTGCTTACCCGCGCTGCTGAGGCCTACTGGTACGATGGGCAGCTCAGTGAAGCAGGCGCACTCTTGGCCGAAATCAATAGGCACGCAAGGGACGCCTCAGACAAGGCGCCTGCCGCTATCATCAGCTCAAGGCTCTACGCACAGCAGGGCGATACTCACGAGGCATTCCTTACGCTGCAAGCGGCACTGCGAGCCCTTGATGTCGATGTCAGCGCTCCTTCCTACGAACAATGCGACAAGGACTTCAAGCGTCTTCTGCCACGCGTACAGTCCAAGCAAGCCGAGATGGTAAATATTAGGACCCAGCAGGCTAGTCGTGAGCTGCACACGTTGGGCGCACTGTTCGTCGAGCTTCTTTCTGCGAGCTTCTGGACTGACGCTCTCATGTTCTATCAAGCGACGCTGAAGTTGGTTGAGCTATTTCTGGACAGAGACGCTGTGTTTCCGCACGTCGGACTGGGCTATGTGCAGCTCGCTAGCATCGCTGTATATCGCTTCAATCTCATCAAGATCGGCTTGGACTTTGGCAATACAGCTATCCGGATCTTCGACGCTTTTCCGAACGAGCACTATACCATTGGCCGTGGACTTACGCTGCATGCACTCTTCCTTGGCCACCTTCAGTCGGAATGGCATGATAGCTTCCAGGCGCTCAATCGCGGGATGGAAGCATCGTCAATCGCTGGAGACAAAATGTTGCACTTACTCAACATGGGCGTTATCGCTGCGTATAGAGTGTATGCTTCAGAAGACTTGGCGGAGGTCGAGGCGTTCATCTCTTCGATCTCGGAAGAGTTTCCGGACTGGCAGGAGAACATGCGAGGCGGAGCTTTCCTTACGGCTGTGAGACAATACGCTCGAGCACTTCAAGGCAAGACCCACGCGAAGACCTCACCTGATGTTTTGGGCGACGACCAGCATTCGACAGCGGCGTACATGAAGCAGGTCTGCTCTGCGGTCTCGAACCCAGAACGCCCCTTGACGATATACAACAGCTACCGCCTGGTTGCTCTATACCGGTTTGGCTACTACAACGACGCCTTCGCGCTTGGTGAATCGATGATGCCAGCTATCGATGAGGTCTGGTGTATGAGGTACACATACTCGGACATGTTCTACATGGCCCTTTGCATAATCGCCATGATCCGTGAGCAGCCCGACAGGCCGGATCGCGACGACCTGCTCCAGAGGATCGAGGATTACAGAACGAAGATCTCGGTCGTGTCGAGTTGTAACAGCGTCAACTATGAGACTTTCTTGGCGATGCTCGATGGTGAGGTGGCTGATGTAAACGGTCAATACGGCACGGTCCTTCAGCACTACGAGCGCGCTATCAACCATGCCGTTCTGCACGGCTTCGTCTTGGACGAAGCGCTCAGCTTGGAGCTGTATGCGGATTTCCTTGTTCGACGAGGGGCTTCGCGACCAGCTCGCGGTATCCTGATGGAGTCGATCAACGCCTATCGAAGGGTCGGCGCCTATGGCAAAGCCGATCACATCTCCGCGAAGTTCGAGTACGTGCTCTACGGTACCAGGAGTTTGTCCATGCAAGACGCGAGCACGCAGACTGTGGACAACGTTGACGACCGCCTTAACACTTATCGGCTGGAGAAGATGGCTAGTCACACAGAACCCCAAGGACCTGCGGAGCGGACTCAACAATGGCTGGAGCCGAACCTTCCTGCTAGTGGAGCTCAGATGATCAAAGAGCCGCCGGCCGCGCTGTCAGGTGGGCTGTCGGCGGTCGGGTTGGATATGATCGATCTTGCTAGCATTCTTGAGTCTTCCCAGGTCTTGTCTTCCGAGCTCAACGTAGACAAGCTTCTTTCCAAGCTGCTGGAGATCATCGTCGACTCCACGGGTGCCGAGCTGTCCGGGCTTGCCGTCGAGGGTGACAATGGCGGCTGGGTAGTCGCTTCGGTCAGCGCGGTAGAGGGCGTGACAAGGCCTAGCGACGGCACGCCTTTGGAAGAGATCGAAGACCAGGTGGGGAAGCAAGTCACGCTCTACGTGCTGCGGTTCAAGGAGGCCGTCTTTCTGCGCAATGTCCTGGAAGATGAGCGCTTCTCCAGCGTGCCTCCAGCATGGTTGCAGAAGCATCCAGAGGGCGCTTCTTTGATCGCTATACCTATCTTGCATGGCGACAATGTTTTGCTCGGCAGTCTGTACTGTCAGGCTGCGCCTAATACTTTTACGGAGCGGACCGTCACACTGTTGAAGCTGCTGGTAAACCAGATAGCGATTTCTATCTCGAATGCTTTGCTGTTCAAGCAAGTCGAAAAGGGTAAGTGGCGTATCTTCAATGTTGGTTGCGATATTTGCTAACGAATGCTTGTAGTAAGCGATCAAACCCGACACAATTCTGGCAACCGTAGCCTTCCTACATTATGCTTGTGTGACTATGCAGCTAACACATTGACCTAGGTTTCAGCACGAAACTCTTCCATGTTGGAAGTCCAGAAGCAAGCTCTTGCCCAAGCGCGTGAATCGGAGAAGAAGGCTAAGGCGGCTGAGGCCAAGGCCATGGAGATGGTCCGGCTCAAGGATGAGGCAGCGAAAGCAAAGTCGATGTTCCTCGCCAATGTCTCGCACGAGCTGAGAACTCCGTAAGGACTTTCCCTCTCAACCGGTGTGGAACCAGTGCTGACTGTCACAGGCTCAACGGCGTGATTGGCATGAGCGAGATGCTGAAGAACACCGTGCTCTCGAAAGAGCAAGAAGAATACGCCGACTCCATCCGCGTGTGCGCTGATACGCTACTCTCCGTGATCAACGACATATTGGATTTCTCGAAACTAGAGGCAGGAAAGATGCAGGTCTTCTCGGTGCCCCTATCGCTCAACGAAACGATCAGCGAGGTCGTGCGTGCTTTGTCGTACACGAACCTGGAACGCAATTTGAAGACGAATGAGCAACTTGAACTGGACAAAAATCTTATTGTCATGGGCGACCCTGTGCGGCTGCATCAGATTCTGATGAACCTGATGTCGAATGCCTACAAATTCACGTCCAAAGGCAGCGTAACCGTGCGAGCGAAGGCCAACTCGCAAGATGATCAGTTCATCCATGTCACTGTGTCCGTGACCGACACGGGCATCGGCATTTCGGAAGAACAGCAGAAGAAGCTATTCTTGCCCTTTTCACAAGCCGATAGCAGCACAGCGCGGAGCTATGGCGGTACGGGCCTTGGCCTGTCCATTTGCAAAGCTATCATCGAGAATGTCATGAAGGGCCACATCTGGCTTGAGAGCAAGCCTGGCGTTGGCACGACCGTCTCCTTCTCCCTTCCCTTCAAGAAAGTCAAGGCATCAACCAATGGAGAGGCGAATGGCGGGAACTCGCAGCATCATGGCAGAGAGACGGATCCGATGGCCATCTTCACCCCGCCAGCGGAGGAGAACGGGAAACAGATTGTTAGCTTGGCGGGCATACCACGCAACGAGCTCAAGGTCTGCATTGCCGAAGACAACCCCATCAACCAAAAGATCGCGATCAACTTTGTAAAGAAGCTCGGCTTCAACTGCGAGGCCTTTGGCGATGGGCAGCAAGCTGTCGATGCACTGGGCCGAGCAAGCAAAGATGGCAAACCCTTCCACCTGGTACTCATGGACGTCCAAATGCCGGTTCTAGACGGCTATAACGCCACGCGCGAGATCCGCAAACACCCCGATCCTCGCGTGCAAGATATTCTGGTCATTGCGATGACCGCCAGCGCGATCCGCGGCGATCGCGAGAAATGCCTTGAGGCCGGCATGAACAATTACCTGGCGAAGCCGGTCCGCGCGGATATGTTGAAGCAGATGCTAGAGAGCTATCTGAATCAGGCGGTCAGGGCGATACCGAATTTGCAGCAGGAAGCTAATAACTTGGTTAGTACTACATTGAGTGCTGAGAATGGCGGGATGGAGAATCAGGCGCCACGCGCGGTAGATGGGTTGAAGAGTATGAAGCTAAAGCCGGAGGAGGTGTTGAAGAAGGTGTAGGAGACTGGGTCGGGCGCCGCTCAGCAGACGAAGCAAGGGTTGCCTTTACGGGACCCGCCTACTTCGCAGGGGGCCTGATTGTCATGTTCGGAGCATTACACATTGTTTGACGAGCGTTCAGTTGGGCGTTGGTTTGGACAGGCGAGTGGCATGATCTCTGAGGGGACGCTGGGGACAAGGTGTACAGTAAGGCCACATTACCTCGGTGGGCAGCGTCGCGTTTGACCGTTTGACCGGTTTTACCTTCAGGCTGTTGTCTCTGATTTCGTCTTTAATTGTGTACGACTCGCTTGTCATATTCCACCATGTTGCAAGTAAAACACTTCATTGATGGTCGCCGACTTCGCTATCTGATGTGGCAAAAGGAACGTCACGTGACGTTATCTTGCCCTCGGACACGCATCGGAGCACGGCCTTGCTCGGCCGATGAACGATGATTCGTCGACAAGCAGCCCTTGTTCGTCATACCCTTCGATATCTGTACTTGATGCACCATTTGCTCCGTCTAAGAAACAATCTTCCACCTTACTTCATCTACCGACTACCCACCATCCCGAATCATCACCAAAAATCACCTGAGACTAAGGCAATCGATACATAACGTCTAAGAGCTTCCAAGATGTTCAGGAGAGTCCTCGCCACCGCGCCTGCGCAGGCCACCCGCGCTGTTCAGAGCGCCGCCCGCCCGACCACGACCTCCTTCGCCCGCACAGTCGCCCCTGTCGCACAACTCGCAAGGCGAAGCTATCATGAGAAGGTTCTCGACCACTACAACAACCCACGAAATGTCGGCAGCATGGGCAAAGGCTCCGACGACGTTGGGACAGGTCTGGTGGGCGCACCTGCCTGTGGTGACGTGATGAAGATTCAGATCAAGGTTGATCCGCAGAACGATACGATTACCGATGTCAAGTTCAAGACGTTTGGCTGCGGCTCGGCGATTGCGTCGAGCTCGTACTTGACGGAGTTGGTGAAGGGGATGACGCTGGAGCAGGCGGGTAGGATCCGGAACACGGAGATTGCGAAGGAGCTCTGCTTGCCGCCAGTTAAACGTAAGTTTTGCCGTCGTCAGATGACTATCATCCATGGAGATGCTAACGATTGTTGTAGTGCACTGCTCCATGCTTGCCGAGGATGGCATCAAGTCCGCCATCAGCAACTACTACAAGAAGAACCCGAAGGCCAAGCAGACCGACCTAGGCGGTACCGGCGCGGCCATGCCTCAGATTGAGGTCGAGAAGCTGCCAGCGGACGCACCGGCCTCTGCGACCGCATAGAGTGCAGGAGTATTCGTTCGGGAGCGATGAAAGATATCTTCTCTGTCGGCTTAGCGAGTTTTGTTTGCTAGTAGGTAGTCAGCAGACTGTGTATACCCTATGTTATGACTATCATCCCTCTTATTTATGACAATCATTTTGTATCTCCCATTTTGCCCTGTCTTTTTCTGTGCGGTCTGCACAACTCATGTACTAAGATATCTGGGAGGCTGCTGCCCTTGGGCCACTGCTTCGAAGACGCTCATCCTAACTGACGACTACCAGAAAGCTTGTGACTAATAAGAGCACTCCATTTGCGAAAGGCATCTCTACCTTTCTGTCAGTAACGATGAATGGGCATTTGTATGCTAAATCACACGATTGGTATGAGAAGGCAATCACATCACGTGATCGTTACGGGCGCTCCCGAGTCACGCTAAAATCCTTGACCTTCCGTTCGCGACTTCGAGGTACCTACATTCTTTCCTTTCAGTGACTCTTGACATCTCGACACCGACACCAACCTCACAGTTGCGAAGTGCATCATGTCTCGCAGTGGCGGCACCACCCTCTACGTGACTGGCTTCGGCCACGGCACGCGCGCACGCGACCTCGCCTTCGAATTCGAGCGGTACGTCACATAGCGACCTACGAGCGACGGCGATGCGAACGTCCTCCTCCCTCCTTCCTCCCCATCGAACATACCACTGTCCACACATCTCCGATCCACACTCTATGCCCCGAACCACCGAGCGAACGAGCGGTCGATCGATCCGACGTCCTCTTCCTCCCCCTCCTCCCTTCCCCTCCTCTCGAGCGAGTCGTGACACCCCTTCGATCCACTAAGCATGACTTGTCCGTGCTATCGCAACCGCTTCACGCATTGAGCTGGGCGAATCTCATACTAATGGTCTTGAAGATACGGACGTCTAGTCCGCTGCGACATCCCAGCTCCGCGTACCCCTTCCAGCAGGCTGTAAGTTCTCCAGCATTTGTGCGCAATTGCACGAAGACTGACGGGAGATAGGTTCGCCTTCGTTGAGTACGAGAGCCGTCGCGACGCTGATGACGCCTACTACGAGATGCACAACAAGCGTATTGGACGTGACGACTTGCTCAAGATTGAGGTATGTACACAGCAAAGGTCATGTGAGGATTGAGCTTGGGTTGACAATACACGCTCAGTGGGCTCGCACGCCGCCCTCGGCCAACTGGCGCTTCGACGCTGGTCGACCAGCTCGGGGAGACCGCGGAGACCGCCGCGAGCGCTCTCCGCGTGGAAGCCGTCGCTCCGTCTCTCCTGCCCCACGCCGCAGCCGCTACGACGACGAGGACAGGCGCGAGCGTGATTACGACAGGCGTGACGACCGCCGGCGCGACCGCACTAGGAGCCCTGACGACCGGGATCGCGACATGAAGGACCGTGACAGGGAGGACGACCGCGACCGGGAGCGCCCCGAGCGCGAGTATGAACAGAACGGCGCCAACGGGGAAGACCGCAAAGGTATAAATACTCTTGTTCAAACCTTAAAAAGCCACCCGCTAATCTTGCACAGACCGAGAGGAGCAACAGCCGGTGCACGACGATCTCGACACTGCTGAATAGGTTTCAGTCGTAGCCCTTCGCGGGTTCCGCGACTGGTAGGAATTTGATGTCCGTGCGAGCGCCACGAGCAGCAGGAGTCATACTCACATGTCATTCGCAGACATCAGCCGTAATTGCTCTGGACCGCGTGGGACCTTGCTGGATAGGCAGAGATCACAAAACGCCTTCAGCTGGTGCACTTCTGTAACACCCTCAATCTGATAGCTCTTTAGCTGTCATGTGGATGTAATACCTCACCAGATCATTTACCTCGCGAATAAAGCTCAAAAAGCCAAGCCCCTCGCACGTGAGAACAATTTCGATCAATGAACTTGACGTGCTGCCCATTCAGCGATACAATGAATGTCAAAGCGCCACGATCTTGAAAATTTTCCTTTTCGCTAGAGAAAAGGCTGTATACTGCCCGCATGGTCTATCTTGGTCTCGTCGGATTCACGATATGACCGCCACCATCATACACCGATTCTTATATCTCGCATATCCCCACCACCCTCACCAGAATCGCCAACTCAGAATAGCGAAGCTTATAGACTGCAAAGAGCACGAAGCATCCAATCACTTTCCCGTTGTGGACCCCGCCTGGGTCGTGAAGCGGAGAAGCGGATAAGAGTCTTCGCAGGTCTCGACGTTAGGTGCGCATAGTTCCATACCCACCATCATACCTACGCACCTAGTATGTAGGTACATTCGGTCTCCATCAATCCTGCAGCTTTTCGTGCGACCCACTCGCGGAGCTTCTTCCGCCCCCCCAAACCGCAAATTTGAGGAAACATCGCTCGCATTTTGAGTACGACAAGCTCGGTGGTAGTCCACACTCGCATCGAAACAGAGTTTACTCTCGAGACGGTATAGTGGCCAGTCAGTCCGTCAGCGGTGTGGACTCGATGGCTCTCCAAGCTCAGGTCAACGTTTGGTATGATTGTAATCGTCTTCGCTACTGCGGTGAACTCTTCGGTAGGTGTGGTGGTGGTGTCTTCGCTACTGCGGTCGAATACTGCGGTCGAATTTTTTGGTAGGTGCGGTAGGTACCCGCTTGCTTAGGAGATCATACCTGTGGCCAACCGGAGAGCATCGACTGAGACTGCACCATGCAGCGCGGATCAAGTGGCGCCGCGATCGATGCAGCTGAGCTTTTGAGCTGAACGAGCGGCGTCTGCGCGACCGGCGTGGGAGGCGCGGTAAATCCCACCGGTAGCGGGCCAGGCGAGGACTGGGCGCTGCTCAGCGAGCCTGGACTGCCGGCCGACACGGAAAGCGTCAAGGCACTCGGAGTAGAGGAGCAAGCGTCGCTAACAGCTCCTGCCTCGGGCGACAGCGCTTTGTAATAGCTCCCGCTCACCACGTCCCGAAAAGCGTGCAAATGCATCTCACGCGTCGGCGTGTCGCCGAACCGGCTCTCCCAGCCCGCGGCGACGGCTATGGCGGCCGCTAAGCTGTCGACGGGGTAGGAGTGCGTGATTAGGGCGTCGTTGATGACTTCGAGCATGTTTTGGCGGAGCCAGAGCATGGAGAAGTTGGCGGCTGCGGGGGCGTCCGGGTGGGCGAGGAGGGTGGTGGACATGTGGATTATGCTGTTGGAGAAGGGAGAGGGGCGGAGGGCGTGAGGTTTGAGGCATTGGCGGGCGTAGTCTGCTATGGGGTCGGGGAGGACAAGCAGAGCTTGTTCGATACCTGGGTCGGAGTGTGAGCTGGCATTTCGGGATCCGTTTGCGATTCTGTCAATGCTTACAGCGGTCTACAATGATCGATGTACCTGCTTCAGGTCCCGATCGCGCCTCGGTATGCTGGACGACCGGAGTGCTTGCTAACGAGCTTCGGCGTGAGCTCGATCGAGATGTGCTTTCACCGGAGTCCAGACTAGTCCGTCGCTGCTCTGGCTTCTTGGAAGCGGCTCTAGCTATACGTCCTGTGCTCGAAACGCCAGTTTTGCCAGATTGATATCTTGCAGCCATGGTTGCCTTGCGCTGCTCTGCGCAGCGCTTGGCGGCCTGCGAACGCACCTCGCGGCGGGAGGCGAGCGTCGAGGCATTCGAGGGGCCGCCGCAGAAGATGAAGGAGAATTGTTGGCCGGCATTAGAGGGCATGCTTGCTTTCTGGGATCCGCTTCGAGTTTTCTGCGCGCCAGCTGCAGCAGGGGCGGAATCTCTGGGTGTGATTCCGCTTTGCAGTGGTGGACTATTTAGCAGCCAGCTGGGGAGAGTCGATGCGATGGTTGAACAGCTCGAGGGAAGGAAATTGAACGGTAAGGAGTGACGGCCACCAGCATGTCAGGCACGACCAAGACGCGAATACACAGACAAAAGGGTTCGGATAGCTCGCACGTGTTTGAGGCGAACAGTATATAAACCAGCTCACACGCGGACCATCGTAGCATTTAGCTACCTAGGCATGGCTTAGGCTTCTCCTCACTAGCTCAAAGCCTCCTGATCACGGCCGGCGACTTTCAACAAACCAAACCGCGCTCACCGGTGGTCCAGTCCAATGCCTGAAAGTGTGGTCAGCCACTACCAGAAAAGCTCTGAGCCCTTTGCGAGCAGTGGAAGATCTGCGCTGTCGGAAGGAAGGGGGCTTGATCTTCCGTGTCTGCGTTTGCCAGATTGGTGAAGAAAAGGCACCCGAGTCGGCGATAGCGTCGAGGAGATAGATGGACGCGTACCTCTCACACGTCCCTCTGCTATGCGGAAAGTCGGCACAACAGGTGGTAGTGTCGTGCGGGATGGGAAAAGAAGAGTCTCGATTAGCTGCTAGTTGAAAGCGACGCGAGACGAGGCCGTCACAGCCACGCGGTGTGCTATCTGGCGAGCCATTGCTTTAAGGGCTCTCAAACACTAAAAGCTGCGGCAAGCTGGTAGTGCTGGTAGTGTAGGTGTAGTGCACGTAGGGTACCGGAGGTAGTGAGCGACCATTGGTAGAACCGTAGCGTCGTTCAGGTGATGTGGGAGCTAAGGTTGCGGACCCTGCAGGGCTGCGGGAGCTGGCTGATGAGCATGATGAGACGGCTGAGATGGCTGAGATCATGAGATGAGATCGCCGACATTGAGCAGGGTCATTGCGCGATCGTCTCGCTTGAAGCCGCGTAGCCGGGCCCAGCAAGTCGGCTCCTGGAGCATTATTCGGGGCTGTCAAATGAGATAAGGTGGCGGGCGAGCAGGCATATGGGAAGCACACGCATATCGAGCGCGGCCATTTTCTGCGATCGTCTGCGGTATAGCAACGGATCTTTCGAGAGCAAGAAGACCCCGCCTCACAGTCAGTAGTGGCCAGACTCTACGGACGTTGAAGCTGTCATTGTCGACCTGCTTTGGTACTTCTTGGCCTTGCTTGATTTGAAGCAAGTTAGGCTGAAGGGAAAGTCTCCCCGAGAGTCTCTATCACACTATACTACCTAGGTATGGTAGTACCTCCTAGGAGGTAGTGTGGGTTGATGGGCTGGCCGGCCGGCAGTCCCACGCAATACACTTGCCGACGGGCCTAAGTACGTCCGAACTAGTGTTAGGTTAAGGTGATCATTTGGAAAAAAATCATTGGCAGGATGATTAAGGTAGCGGAAGCACGCCGCCTGCGTGCAGGAGGTAGGGGCGATAGGTAGATCGGGTGACGACACGGTTGATATGGGGGGGACATCTGCCGCACAGGCAAGAGATCTCGGCCAGTCGCAGTCTGCAGACTAGATCTTGAAGATCCCGTAGATCTCGATCAGAACAGACCATCCGGAGCAAGAACTGAGACATTGACATGGTCGACATTTGAGATCACCCTTCCTCTGCACTCCATTTCTCGCGATGCAGATGCAAGTGGACAGACATAGCTTGTAACGTAAGCATTGGAGCGTAAGGTGCTTGTTGACGTCTCCCTGCATTCGCATCTCTAGACTTCTCTTACTGTAGAGGGCATCGATAAGGGACTCCTGGATTTCACTGATCGGCGTGCTAAGCGGGGGGCGATTTGAGATAATGTGAACCGACCCACGAGGCGCCAATCACTTCCGAAAGTTCGGCTATTCAGCACTGGTACTCAGCAAAGGCAGACCTTATCCTACCGGCGGCCGGGGCGCAGTAGTATCTCCAGACGCTCCTGCAGCCACGGCTCACGCTGTGAGGTTCCTAGATCAATGGTGCAGTTTGCAGATGGTGTACCGCTAAAGTACGGGCCATCATCATGATCATGGAATACCCTGGCACCCTGCCCTGGGCTGGCAGATCGGACAATTACAATTTTGTGCAGAAGTCGGGCTTGGCCCGAAGTAGAAAATCCAGGTTTGACTTTTTGGGAGGTCAGGGCCGCTTGCGACACTCGCGATCGGGGGTCTCGAAGCTGCGTTCACGTGACTTTGGCACACGTGCAGTGAAGGCCGTATCAAAAGAGCCGGAGCTTTCGGCGCGCGAGCCTCGGGCCGCGAGTGTAAAACTCTTTCCGAGCTCCCGTCTCGCATTCGAGCGACGCTGGCCTAACATATCTTGAAAAGCCATATCACTGGCAGCGTTCCCATAACATATGCCTGGAATCAAGAGATCTCGAGCAGCGGAAGAAACGGCGGAGGCTGGCGGCAATATTCACCCAGCCAGGAAGCGCCGCGTCCAATACGGCGATGAGCATGTCCAGCTTGCCAAGACCTACAACGACCTGAGCGATGAGGCTCCTGCCGTGAGACTTAAAGCAGCCGGTGCTCTGCTCAAGACACTTTCGGCAGAATCGCCCGCTCAACTTAGCCTCGTCGACCAGGCTATCTCAAGACTTGTGCGAGGACTATGCAGCGGTCGCAGAGCCGCCCGACTGGGGTTTTCAGTCGCCTTAGCAGAGGTTCTGCGCCTCGCCTTCCAGCTAGGCCATAACGAAGACGCCCAAGAATGTCGTCTTGATGCTATCGTCTCGAAGATCGAGCAGCTTACGCAGCCTGAAGGTAGAGCCAGTGGTCAGGAGAAGCGTGAGCACCTGCTCGGCCGCCGCTTTGCCTCTCAGGCAGTCTTGCAAAGCGATATAGGACTCAGCGACGATGTCAGGGAGACGGAATGGCGTGTACTGCTAGACTCCATCCTTTCGCTTGCAAAGCAGAAAGACTGGCTACAGACCGAGTGTGGCGCAATTCTGTTCGAATACCTACAGAGCGCTAGCGGTAGGCGCCTGAGGAATGAGCGAATACAGGCCATGGTTACTGCTTTAAAGGAGCTGAAGCTCCTGAAGACTCCTGAGGGGGTTGCGATATGGCTCGTAATCGCAGACCAGTGGCCAACAACGCTTCCCAAAGACGTTTGGCACAAGAAAGACCCCCTGTGCAGTGACGGCCTTCTCGAGCTAAGGAAAGTCATGCAAGGCAGCTCCGTCGAAGAGAGCGGCGAGGGCGCAAATGGCAAAGTCGTGCGACCTGGGACTCGACAGACTAAGCCAAGCTTCGCGTGGAATTACATCCTAGGTAACCTCTACTCACGAAAGGAGAAAGTGTTCCGGCGCTTCTGGGAAGAGGTCGTCGACAATGGGCTGTTTGCCTCGTCATCGTCTGCCGAGAGGAAGGCCTTTGGATTGCAGATTGTCTGCCTCGCCGTTTCTACTGCGCCCACGTCGCATTTGCTCCACGTTCTCAGTAAGAGCATCATCCGAACCATCGTTAATCATCGAGGCGAAAACAGCAGGACGCTATTCGAAGCTGCTAAGCTGCCCTTGGATCAGAGTGTCGCTCGTGCAAAGCAAGACTTCACAGTCACTGCTGCGCTACTTGAGCCTTTGATCACCCACGGTGCTTTTGACCAGAACACGAAGTCAAAGACAATTGAAGGTCTTTTACAGTGCGCCGATGCCAAGGCACTGCAACGCACTGTTTCGACTGTGCGGTTTCTGATCCTACGACCCGTCTCCGAAAGCGATGGCCAGGTCGAAGGCAGACGACGTGTACTGGCAGACCTACTTCTTACAGCAGTCCGCGCCAATCGACAACATCCAAAGCTATTTGAGGACAAGGGCGCTCCCTCTGTAGGGCTGGACGATGTCTTGCATGCCCTTGTCGAGTTTGGCTACTGTGAGCTAGCAGATACGCCATCACCGCTTTCAGAAGCGAGCAGGTCCGTTTTCCGCTCAAGAATGACATCCTGCCTTGGCCTTTTCATGGACCAAGGGCCTGCCCGTGCAGTCTCGACTTCTTCTCTAGTCCTGGCAAAGCTGCGTGCCTCTCGCAAGACGTTGGGGAAGCCACTAGGCAAAGCTGCCCTCGAGGCGATACGGGCTGCAGAGAAGCACGCCCAGGCGCTAGAAAGGGACGAGCAGTCTGCAGCTGCAACTCAGGCCTATCGGCTGCTTTTAAACCTGAGTGTATTACAGGTATACAACGATGAGCCTGACAGCGTCGAGGCTCTCAATGACCTGACCGCTAGCTTTAATGGCAAGTCGGCGGGTGGCGAGTCCACTAGCATGCTCATCGAACTGCTGCTCAGTTTCGTCTCCAAACCTTCCGCACTCTTTAGGAAGCTGGCTGAACAGGTGTTCTCGGCGTTTGCTGCGGACATGACGCCAGACGGCCTGCAGTCGCTATTGGACATTCTTGACCAGAAAGAGAGCCTCGCTGGGCAACAAGCTCTATTTGAAGACCAGCAGGACAGCGATGCTTCCATAGATGAAAACTCAGACGCCGAGAATGGAGACGACAACGGCGTTGATGTCGATGATATGTCCGACATTGAGCTCGTCAACGGCGAGAGAGTAGACGGATCAGATGCCGGGAGTGATGGCAGCAGTGGGTCTGACTCGTCTTCCGGTGCGGAGTCAGACGCTGGCGGACCCGATGGTGAAGACGAAGAAGCCGTCTTTGACCGCAAGCTTGCTGATGCGCTTGGAACCGCCGCCGACGAGGCATCGGACGACGACCATGGATCGGACATGGACGACGAGCAGATGATGGCCCTCGAGCCACACTTGACCAATATCTTCAAGGAGCGCAAGAAGACTGCAAACAAGAAACAAGAGGGCAAGGACGCCAAAGAGAGTATCGTCAACTTTAAGAACCGCGTCCTCGATCTGCTCAACATCTACGTGAAGACACAGTACGATCAGGTGCTTGCACTGGACCTGATACTGCCACTCACAATGCTGGTCCGCACGACGACAAGTAAACCGACGGCCGAGAAGGCATTTGCAGTCCTAAAGCAGTACTTCGAGGCCTGCAGCAAGCACAAGGCTCTCCCCCAGCTCGAGAATGAGGAAGCCTGTTTTGAAGTTCTCAAAGCTGTACACGAGGAGATGAAGACCGGCGGGTCCAAGCTGCATGCCAACGCTTGCAGCCGCTCCAGCTTGTTTCTTAGCAAAGTACTTGTCGCGTTAGGCCCGGAGCACTACAAGCGGATTGCGATTATGTATGCTGAGTTGCAGAGTCAGTGGTATCTGGATGCGCAATCGAAGGTGCAGGGGAGTGTGTTTACGGAGTGGACGAGCTGGTCATTGACGACGAGGAAGCTGCAGACGTTGAAGTAGACGACACCGAAGGCTGCGGGGAGTACATGCAGTGTAGGAAAGTCCGTAGCGGAACAGAGCAGCAACAATGTGCAATAGATGTGTCATGATAGTAGGTACTTACATCTGCTTCTCCAAAGCGTTCGAACTGTTGGCTCGTACGAAGCAGGTACCGGCTTACTACAGTCTGCTGATTGAGCACTGAGGTGACGGAAGCATCAACATCGGAATCGAGGGACCCCGCTGCACCTTGCCACCTTGCCCCGCAATGTCGATGTTACCTGTAATCATTGGATTGGCGACGGTACTGTCTTAGAAGCGTCCGGCATTCCATCAGCAGCGATTGATGAGAAATATTCATCGCCACCGCTCGCCGTACCGGAGTATCTTTTTGGTGACTTTATGTCCAACAACCCACAGTGCATTCACTGTGCGTTATTGGATTGAATCCTGCCGCCTGACTGAGGCTGTGCAGCCGCTGCTTCAGCTCAACAAGGTCAGCTAAGCACAGGTACTGCTGCCTCGCCCTCTCGGAGGAGTCTCTTATATTGTTCTCTTCAAGTCAACGCTCATTGCTCACGACTCGCCACTCACTTCCTGACAGCTCGACCATTGAATCAACGAAGCGCCATCCAGCCATGACGCGCAACACTCCTCACCCTCCACCCCAGGGCTACCAAGGCGACGGGTACAGCTATCAGCCGCCGCAGTACGGAGGCAATGAGCCCTACCAGGGGTCTTTCAACTTGGGAGGAGGCTACACGCCGCTTGAGCAGCCACAGGCACCTCAACCACAGTATGGCGGCGGAGATGCTCAAGGGCCGAGCTACGTCCAGTCTTACTGTGGCTCCAACGACCAGTCTTACCAGCCGTACCCACCCACCTACGGTGGCTACGGCGCGGAGCAGTATCCGCAACAGTGCCAGCAACAGCAACATTCCCAGCAACAACAGTACCAGCAAGAGCAATACCAAAATGCTCCTCCGCCGCCACCACCGGCGCAGCAGGATTACTACCACCAGTACAGCTCACAATCACCCTATGCACCGTCCAGCGGGCCCGAAATCGAGGCTTTCAAGAGCCACTTCGAGCAGCCTCATGGCGCTATCGAGCCTGCATCCGCACCAGCGCCTGCGCCTGCCGATCGCGGCTTCCTGGGTGCGATGGCCGGGGGCGCTGCAGGAGCGTATGGAGGGCATAAAGTGAAACATGGCTTTCTAGGCGGCGTAGGCGGGGCAGTAGCGGGCAGCATGCTGGAAGATGCCTACAAGAAGAAGGACAAGAAGGAGAAGAAGAAAAAGGAAAGGAAGCAGCGTAGGGGCTCTGCATCGTCCTCTTCCTCGTCATCAAGCTCATCTAGCTCAGACGACGAGAAGAAGAAGGATAAGAAAAAGAAGTCCAAACTCGAGGACTATAGCGCCGCCGGCGTCGTCGCCACAGGAGCAGCCACCGCCGGCGCCTTCAAGCCAGGGAACTTCCACGCCTCCTCCACCGGCATGCACCTCGAGAACCGCAGCGTCCTCGTCGCAACCTGCAAAGACGCGCGCGGCCGGCCCCGCACCTCGCGTCTCGACCTCAATGCCTGCCTGACAAACACTAACGGGCATCTACGCTGGGCGCGCGGAGGCAACTTCGCGGCGACGGCGCGAGGGGTGAAGTTGGTAGAAGGCGGCACGGCCGTGGAGGCTGAGTTGGGAGACGGGAGGGGTGGGTGGAAGATGCAGGTTGTGAGGCTGGGCGAGAGGATTGGAAATCAGGATGGCAAATTGGTTTTTATGTAGGCGCTGACAGTTGGAGTGAAATCTTGTTGGCAAGCATGATTGATAGCAGTACTATTGCAACTGTCGCTGTCCACCCACTTGATGTCTTTTTTCCTATCCTTCACCTCTACGCGTTGATACCGCGATGAAAGGTTGGCAATGAAAAGTCTTATTTTATGCATACCTTAGTGTTTGGCCGAAAGTTTGTAAATACACTGTCAGCCTGGCGGTTTGAAGGGTGTGCTACCTCTATCCTACCTCACCTTTAGGCATTTGCTCAGCACATTGCGCTCACAATCGCGATAACTCCGACCGCAAAGACAACTGAGAGTCTCCAAGGGGATGCAAAGAGCCGAGTCTTGCTTCCCGCCAGGTAGTTATACGGGGTATCTCTGAGACCAATCCGAATTACAATCGAACATTGGACAAGACGGCGGCTGCTACGCAAGGCAGTGTAACAGGGAAAAGCGCATACCCTGCCCACCTCAGCTCTTAGACGATGAAAACGAGAAACAGAATATCGGACGACACGGCTGCTGATGTTTGAGACATTCGGAGAGACAATCGTGAGAAAGCAATTCAGCTTCATTGCAAGGAGGGACCACCCTCGTGTCGGCAGGCTGCCGTTGTGGGCGACGCATAGAAATGTTAAGGTAGGTCTCTGTTCGGTACCTTTGCGCGTCTGATCAAGGCTTGCGCGGCATGAGCGGAACAGGTTGTCGAGCTCGCGCTGGTCGTACTGTAAGGTATGCTGCTGCAATAGTCCACCACGGCCACCTTGGAAAGATGCCGGACGCGTAGTCATCGTGGGCTTGTGCCTGTTGATCATCCGGCCACAGCGACGAAAGTGTTGACTCATATACGAGAGCATGCTGTAGCGTTGGGGAAGGGGCTACCTACCTACTGTAGGTAGTCAGGAATTGCTGAGGTCAAAGTAGAGGCAGACAGCCTTAGAAGCGAGAGCTTTGCAAAGTCTGTGCAACAAGGGACAGAGAGAAGGGAGTATCTTACCGTGAAACGATGCTCCTGGTATTTGAGATGGTTGCGCTAAAGGTAAGGTAGGTAAGTATCAGTCCGCCAAATTTGCCCTACCTTATCATGCACGCCCTCAAGAACAGCAGTCTGGTCTAGCATGCTGGGAGATTGTCGGAAGAAGGAAGAAGGAAGGGAAGTGGTATGAACATGGAAGATAGTGCGACTGGATGAAGAGACAATGGCCACACAAGAGCGTGCGCCACGCCTTGAAGAGTTCCAGACTGCTCTATAGCGACATCTGCTTCGCCCATTATTCATACACCCCTCAGCTCGCGCGTTTCGACGGCCGCCCTCTCACTCCAGCAACCCCGCCTGCCCGGCATAAAGCCCCTCAACCACACCCCCCAACTTCTCAATCGTCTCTAACGCCGCCTTATACCCCTGATCTCCGGCCTCCTCTTCATAAACCACCAGTACCCCTTCTCCCTGATCCAACACGCCCACTACCACCCGATCTAAGATCATCTGCCCTAGCTTTCGCTCCACCTGCGCGACATCCAGCCCCACCATTGCGGCGACATGGGCGATCTCCACCCGGCTAAAAGGCTCGATGACTTTGATCAAGTTGGCTTCGAGCATGCTGTCGTACAGACGCCGCAGGTGCGATGCGATGAAGGGGTCGCTGCCGAGCTCGTAGCGGTAAGTATGCAGAGCAGTTTCATAGGCTTCGAGGCTACGGGCACTGTGGGCACGAGCGACAGCTTGCATGGCGTCGAGGCGGGGCCCGGCGTAGCGGAGGGCGTGCTTGGAAGTTAGGAGGGCGTCGAGGTCGGCGGACGGCGCGGAGAGCATGACTTTGCAGAGTAGCATGTATTGCAGAGCGGCGGTGGGTTTGGCTGGGGAGGGTAGGGCGAGAGAGTGGTAGCCTTCGAGGGCTTCGATGAAGTAGGAGAAGGCGGTTTGGAAATCGGCGTCTTCGGCGTGGAGCTGGCCGGATTGCATGTCCAGGCCGGCTTGGAGGAGTGGGGGGCAGTAGACGCTGGCGGCGCTGGTGCGGGCGGAGGTTAGGGCAGCGCGGCCTTTGGGGATGTTGCCTAGGGCGTGGTAGACGCGAGACTCTTGGAGTTGGACTTCGACGAGGACGAGCTTGTCGTCGAGGCGTTTGAGTTCTTTTAGGAGCGTGTTGATGAGGGTGAGGGCGTCGTAGTAAGCTTGCTTCTGCATGTACTGCCCTACGAGCCGCACTTCGAGGTTCTGGCGTAGGAAGCCTTGGCGTTGCGATTGCGCCCATTCGATGCAGGATTTTGTCACGCTGATCTGCGTCTCGAGTGTGTTGGGGATGGCGGTGAAAAGGTCAAGGAGCTGACGGACTGGGGGAGGTACATCAGCATATGGCTCTAGGGTTGTGTATCCGCAGTCCATCTGAACACATCAAATGCAGCTATACATACCCAGCTTCGCCGTCTTCGCTCGCGCGAACGATGTGAGCACATCGCGCGTCTGCTGGACCAGATTTGCGAGGTCCTGCGTGCGCTTGTGATCCCGATACAGCTCGCCCAGTCCCATCAACGCCGCCTCGAAGTCACGTGCGGCCCGGTCGTTGGCGCCAGGGGGTTTGGAGAGGATGTCCTGATAGAGCTGTTCGGCCTGGGAAGGCTTCTCCTGCGAGAGTTGCTTCGCCTCTTCTAGGCGTTTGGTATTATCGTCTTGCGCCATCGTGGCAGTGGTCGGCCTGCGCCCGGTGGTGGAAGAGGGAGGAGCTGTTTGGCGTAGCTGTCCAGTGCGGGAGCGTGGGTTGTTTGGTGGTCGTTGGCGGGCAACGGGGTTGCAGGCAGGAGTGGTGGTGGATGTCTTGTGATGCTCGATGCTGCACTGTGGTACTTCCCAGAGCTCCAACGACCGATGAGGCGAGACGGTGGTGGTGGTCCGCGAGTGGAAGGTATGGCTGTCCCCGCCGAGCCGCGTAGAATCGGATTTAGCAGGTAAGCTCCGGGAACTTTTTCTGGTCGATCCTCACATGCGTCGTCCACTTCAGCCGGAGATGGACGGCGATGTCGTGACGGCACCATGGTATGTACCTGGACTCTCGAATTGCGCCTTGATATGGTCGCTGACAATCACGGTCCTATCAGAAAATCAAAGCGCTCTCCCGCTCCACCAGCCAACACCAGGCACCCGGCAGCGATGTGGCCCGCCAGCCGCGCAACCTCGATCCCGCCCTGCACCCCTTCGAGCGGGCACGTGAGTACACGCGCGCACTGAATGCGACCAAGCTCGACCGCCTGTTCGCCGCTCCCTTCGTCGCTCAGCTCGGCCGCGGACATGTGGATGGCGTGTACAAGCTCGCCAAGGACCCGGTGTCGCTGCAGCGCGTGGCCAGCGCCAGCGGCGACGGCGTGGTGAAGGTGTGGGACCTACCGAGCCGCGAGGAAGTGTGGCAGACGCAGGCGCATGCGAATCTTGTCAAGGGTCTCTGTTGGACTGCCGACCAACGTCTGCTCTCTGCCGGCAGCGACCGCACTGTAAAGCTATACGACCCCTACAATACCTCCTCAGGCACCGCCCCGACCGCCACCTGGCTCGGCCCCAACTCGTTCACCGCCTTGACCCGCCACCGTAACGAGCCCGCATTTGCAGCCGCCTCCGCTTCCGCCATCCAGCTCTACGACTACACGCGCCCGGCTTCCGCCCCCACCCAAACCCTCGCCTGGCCCACCGCCGTCGACACCATCACAGCCATCGCACTCAATCAATCCGAAACCTCCCTCCTCGCCTCCACCGCCACCGACCGCTCGCTCGTCCTCTACGACCTCCGCACTGCCACCCCCCTCCACCGCTCCCTCCTCACCCTTGCCACCAATGCCCTCGCCTGGAACCCCGCCGAGCCCTTCAACCTTGCCCTCGCCAACGAAGACCATAACATCTATCTCTTCGACACCCGCAACCTCTCCCGCGCCCTGAACATCCTCAAAGACCACGTATCAGCCGTCATGGACGTCGACTTCAGTCCAACAGGCCACCAACTCGTCTCGGCCTCCTACGACCGCTCCATCCGCCTTTGGCACCGCGACCAAGGCCACAGCCGCGACATCTACCATACCTCCCGCATGCAGCGCGTCTTCTCCACCTGCTGGACTCCAGACAATAACTACATCCTCTCGGGCTCCGACGACGGTAACGTCCGCCTTTGGCGCGCCCAAGCCTCCTCTCGCTCTGGCATCCAATCAGCTCGCCAGCGCCAGCACTCTGAATACGACGCCGCGCTACGTGAGCGGTACCAGCATTTACCCGAGATCAAGCGCATTGCGCGGCATAGACATGTGCCGAAGCAAGTGAAGAAGGCAGGGGAGATCAAGGGCGTGGAGGTGCGGAGTGCAAAGGCCAGGGAGGAGAATGCGCGGAAGCATTCGAAAGCCAAGGGGACGAAGAGGAAGGGCGAGAGGGAGAAGATGGTGTTACGGACGGAGCAGTAGGTAGAGATCAAGATACCATTGTGTGTTTTTCTGCGTGCATAGCCAAGGGCGTTCTGTTGGGTTGGGGTTGGGAAGGCGGGATCATAGGTAGTCGGGCTTTTCGGCGACCAGAGACGGGTATGTAGTGCGTAAGGAATGACACGAAGACGCAATGAAAATCAGTCTGAACTCTTTGATAAGTATCATCGCTGCGGGGCCATCCCCTTTTTTCAATTTCGATACTCACGCTGCACGTACGCCGCCACCTCTCTCGCTAGGAAACAAGGCGCGGGACGGCAGGCACACGATACCGTGCCCTGAAGGGGCTCTAACGCGCTGTACAGCAGTAGGCATACAACCCGTCCTTACGATATCACTCAACAGTCAAGAGACAATTACATCTCGCTTTGCCCTGGATTCCTTCACAAATTCTTCCTATCCCTTCCCTGCCCGTCATCTCACCTAGCCTCTTCACCTCTTTTGCCTCATCTCTCGCGACGACTTTACTCATCATCCTCAGTAAAGACCGCCGAAAACCGAATCAACGAAGTGAACTTCTCCCACCCCTCGACCCTCCCCTCCTTCCTAGCCCTCATCTCCCCCTCCTCTCCATTCTCCAGCCACGAGCGCGGCCGAAGACTGAACTTGCCGTTCTCCCGCACGAGTTGCATCCGCTCCTTTCGCGGGCCTTCATCACCATCGTCATCGCCAGCTACCAATGCGTTCCGCCTCTGGATTGACTTTGGCGGCCGCAGAGCCGGCATTCCACGCTCCCCGATCGCATCAGCCCTTTTCTCCCGATGCTCGAGGACGTCCACGTCAATGGTATCTAACGCCACCACTCTGTGCACATAAACAGGCTTTTTCTGCCCGTGCCTCCGTACACGCCCGATCGCCTGTGCCATTGTAGCGTCGTAGAGGTACTGTGACTCGCGGAGCAGGGGAGACAGAAAGACGACATGGTTTGCGTTCTGGAGATTGAGGCCTGCGGCTGATTCGTCTGAGGCGTTGAGGACCAAGCAAGGGATGTCCGAGTTTGTTTGGAAGGCTGTGATTTGGGAGGTTGCCGTTCGGCCAGGGAGGAGGACCTCGGTCTTGTGCAGAGCGGGATGGTCCTCAAGCGCGAGCTGGACTTCGTGGAGTTGGCTAGGGTGGTCGACGAATAAGATGGCTTGGTCGCCGGCGCGATGAATTTTGGTCAGGAGGTCGAGACTTGTTTCGAGCTTGGCGCCGTAGGGGGCTTGAGGGACGTCGGTGCCCATTTGGTGTTTCCAGAGCAGTTGGTAAGAGTGCATTGCACTGGCGCAGTCGGGGGATGGGCAGCGGTAGGTTTGCTGAGCGTCCATGTTTGACCAACAGGCGCTGCAGACGACGTGGCCACAGACGGCGGAAACGGCGGGGTCGCTGCTGCTCTTGCAAGCGCAGTCGAGGTGGAAGTGCTGATGGTCCTTCGTAGATCGCGAGATGGCGCGTACCTTCTGGAGGTAACGGACAGAGCGCGTCGAGACGATAAGGCGATTGCAGAGATCGTTGACCTTGCTCGTCAGTAGATTCTTGCTTTTCTTGGCAGTCTTGTCGCCACCCTCGTCTTCATCTTCGTTGTCGCTTTCGTCGTCACTCGAGCTCTTTTTCCTCTTAGCTTTCGAGCTCTTCGACAGTCTCTTTCCTGTCGTGCTGCGCAGCAGTCGCTTGATCTCTTCGAGCACCTCTCCGTCACCGATAGTATTCATGTCAATTCGAGAGTCTATCCACTTTGCGAAGGAAGTCGGCTCGCTGCCCTTTGCTAGATCCATCGCCTCGCCGAGGGCGGATCGAAGTTCCTCACTTTCAGCCTCTCGATAGCGTATTGCGGCTACAAGTCGGTTCGTCTCGTCGATATCAGAGCCGATACGCTCGCTGAAAGCAGCAGTCCGAGATAGGGCCTCTTCCTTGGTTTCGGAGTCCTTCAACGCGGTATGCAACTTTTCGTCGCGGTGGGTACCGCGCGCTTTTGACCGTTTCTTCACGCGCATCTCAGATGAATTCATATGCTGCGAAAGCTCCATATAGGTCGCGCGATGGGCCAAGTCAAGCCAGACGGGCAGTAGGCTCTGGTGAACCTCCATCTGCGTAAAGTCCATGACGTTCTGCCGGACGAAGGTATCGAGGAAGGCTTGGTCGATCTCGTGAATCCGTAGGTGCATGACGTTCGAAGGTGTCTGCCGCATTGCGTCGAAGCGTTCAAACTCGGTCATGTCTGTACGAAGCTGTTTGATGTTCGAAACCTTCATTATCCCGCGGGCGTCGCTGCCTATACGTAGCGGAACGCCGAGTAGCGCGCCTAGCCTGTGGAGGTCGTACAGATCGTCAAGCGCAGGCGTAGCCGAAAGACCCCATCGCTTGTCTGCTTCGAGGGCGACGACGGCGGCAAACTCGGAGAGGCTGCAATCGTGGAACTCGTCGACGATCAGTCGGTTGAAATAGAACATTTCGAAGACCGGCCTGTCAGCGTTACTAACGTCGAGCTTGGGTGTCGCTCCCTTTGATGAGACCGCTTTCTTCTTGCCGCTGTTCTCGACGTAGGCCTTGCCCCTTAGCCGGCGAGATGGGACAGAAGCCTTGAAGTCATCACTCTGAAGGATGTCCTCGTATTTAGACCGTAAGTATGCCTTCAGACCTGAGCTCCCAGATTCCCTATACACATCGAGACTCTCCGAAATCTGCCCCTTTGCGAAGCGTAGCCAATGTGCAAGCGACCTGCCGCTCCAACGCCCGCTGATCGCCGCCGGGCCTGGTAGACCTGCGAAAGCAGCTAAGCGTTCGTAGTAGGCTTCGTTACTGAAGATGGTCCGATTGACAAGAATGATCTTAGCATCCGCGAACTGCTCGATTGTGTAGCCCGAAAGATGATCTGCTTTATTGATAGTAAGGAGACCTTTACCAAGCCCAATCTTGTCTACGATCTCGTCGTTCCATTGCTTCAAGATAGTCCCCGGGCAGACAATGACCGTAGCCGTAGAAGGTATCAGGCCACTCTGAGACCTGGACGCCAATCTCGAACGCAGGTCGGCCTTCAGCTGAGCCGGGGTCGTGTCCAAGAGCTGGGCTTGTACGAGAGCGATGCTTGTAATCGTTTTGCCGAAGCCAGGATGATCGGCGCAAATCCCACCCCGTACGAAGAAAGGAACACGAGCTCGTACCTCAGCGCGCCAACCCTGTACGGGTAAGACAGCCTCTTCTGCCTCCTCAACCTCGAAGCTTGTACCGGCGCCGGCCTCCTGTGATCGCATCCAGGTCAGGGAGAGCCTTTGCTGGGGGAAGAGCTCGATGGGCATTTTGAGCTCTCCAACGTACGGCTCCACGCCTTTTGTAGCCTTCAACTTGAAGCCCGGTATGGATGTAGACGCGTTCCGCGTCCCGGATGTATCGAGCCTCCAGGACACATGCGGCTGCGACGTGCTCGTAGGTAGACGTGCAATCGCCCTTTGTGCCATTGAAGTAACATTGACACCAAACTCGATTACTGTCCTTCCCGCCTCAGAGATAGACGTGACTACTAGGGCGTCCGGTCGAGTCTTCATTGATCGTTCGTACTTTGCCGCTGTCTCGGGGTCCTCACACGGCTTTACAGATTTTCTGTCGTCTGCTAATTTCCAGCTTACCTGCGGCCTAGCAGGCGCGCAGTGTCCACACGATGGAAAGTTTTCGTCGATAGGTTGCCACTCGTTTACGGTGAGCTGACGTCTCATAGCCTCGAACATCCATGCATTCTTCGACAGGAAGTGAGAATCGCTCGCTTGGTTGAGATTGTTGCGTGCCTGCACAACGCCGTCTGGAGTCCTCGCACTGCAACTGACCATCAGCTGCGCCTGATGACAGGTGCTTTTCGAGACTCGTGGAGCCATGTTTGCGAGCAGCCGACGTATTTCCACGGTCGTGTCGCAGGGCTGCAGGGCAAGCGTAGGTGCATGTCGCCAGGTCCCGTCGAGTGCGATCTTTGCAGGCAGCAGCTTCTCCCAGGTGACGGCATCATCGCTTTTTTCGGCCTTCGTCTTGCGCTTCGGCTGCGTTTGGCTCTGCCACGGTCTCCACGGAGCCTTGATGTAGGCAATGATCTCGCGTACGTCGTCATACCCTAAGACGGCCTTGCTGTAAGAAAAGACGAAGCAATCATCGTCCGGAGATCCTATACGAGAGGGGTCCAGGAACAGGAAGACCGGCCGCTCTGCGTCTCCGACGTCCTTGGAATAGAGGCTATCGCACGCTGTGCCGCATCTTGGCAGCAAGTGGTAGCTGCCAGCAATAGTCTTCTCCTCTGCCGTTACCGAGGTGTGTGTCTCGACATCAATACGTTCCGGCTGGGTGTGATTGTCGTACGTAGGAAGCGCACTACGCGCCCACCAGGTTGCTGACCGAGTGCTGCTGAGCCTGAGTTTCGTGCCGGCAGCTTCTTTCTCTCCTGGTACGTGTAATTGCCACGTCACATCGAAGATTGAGTCAGTGATTACCGCCTTAGCTACAGGCTGCCGCTGTAAGACAGAGCGGAGCTCACTGTCGGAAGCCAGGTTCTTCTCAGGAAGTGCAAAAAGCCGCCAGTGTAAGTACGAGCCCTCGATCACGAGATCAAGACGGGCGGTGGCGTCTGCAACGTACGAGACTGTCCAGCAATGTGTTCTGCGGACCTCTTGGAAGCTGAATACCGCAGCGAAAGCCGACTTGACGGCGCTAGTGTACCCTCGCGGACAATCAACCACGCCATCTAGTAAAGTGGAAATAGTGCCTTTGATTTCAAAGGCAACGTTTAGAGGCAACTGCGGTCGCAGGCTCTGCTCAAAAGTAGACGGCAAAAGTCTGTCCTTTAGCAGCATCGGCCGATAGTTGTGCGCTGGGCTTCCGCCACAGGAGACACAGGTCGTATGCCCGCAGTCGATACACTCTTGAATTGGCTTCTTACAAATGCCGTAGCTGCCCTCGCAGTAGCATCGACGTGACGACTTCTTAGCCGTGTCGAGGATAGTAGCAAGACAAGCACCGGACTCGTTCGACAAGTACGTACGCCTCTCTGTAGAGCTCGAAGTGATACGAGGCAGTGACTGTTTCGCTTTCACAGTAGGGCAGGACCGGAGCGTCTCTGAGGGGTTGACGAGCTTGTGCCCAAGAATCAACGCCGAAAGGAGAGCGCTCCCAACGACGGTGCTCGTCATCGCGTTGCCGGCAAGGTCTTGTAAGTCATTTGATGTCTCGGTCGTGAAAGACACCTTATCCAGAGGCAGGCCCTGCAGCATTAGACTCTCTTCCGGGGCCATTACTCTACCAGCATCTGAGATGAAGAACATTCCGCCGGGAGTCAGACATCCCGTAATACCGAAGGGCTGATGATCTTGGTCTCGGTAAACGTTTTGGGAGAGGTTCCAAATACGGGTCTTGTAGCGCGTGTCGTACATGCCGTTGACTGCTTTGCGAAGGATGCTACAATCGATGGTGTCTTTTTCTCTCTCTGTACGTCGGCGATACCAGGAAGCGGATCCGTTCTCTGGAACAACCATCGTTCCGCTTTCTTGCCATTGCGTGAAGGGTCTTGCAGTGCCGAGCTTCGCCTCACTACGATAGTTCATCTGCGTTATCTCACACTGTGACCAGTCTCTTTCAATAACAGCGTCATCATCATGCGCCTGGTTCCTGACCACGATCCGATCGTTAGGCATGAGGTAGGAAGAGACAGGACAACTCGCCGGACGTCGAAACTTCTCCATCAGGTCCTGCCATTGTTTGGCCGTTCCGGTCGCAAGGCCAGATTGTGTAGTCGCCTCTGACGCAAGGCCGTTTCTGCGCTGGTCGAAACATACCATGTACCCTCTGTGCCGAACATGAGGGATGTAGAAATCTTTTGTACTTGCTAGCACCGCACGGCAGTCATACCCAAGGTCTCGGTAATGCTGCAGCATGCGACCCCAAGCCGCACCTTCTATGTTTTCAAAGACGATGATAGCAGGACGGCAGGCTTTGCAGTACGCAAGACATCCTTCCCAGGTTTTGCCTGATTCTCCGCCTTCGTCGATTTTCTTTTTCTGGTTATTCAAGGCCGAGTAGTCGACACACGATGTACCGGCGATGACGATATCGACGTTTGTTGGGATATCGACGATAGAGCCATACGCCGTGGTTGCTTTCGGTCTTTTGTCTTCAGTCTCGACTTCGAAGGCTTCAACGAACTCTGTGATGTCGCGAAAGATCGCCGGTGGTGCAAAGTTACGTTCAATGTACGCCTGTTTGAATGGCACAATCTCTGCGGAGAAAACGTGCTCGACGTCGATAGTATCCAAACCAAGCTGAGCGAGTGCGTCGCTCACCATTTCCAAAGCGAGCAAAGGACTCTCGGTACCGGAGCACATGGTCACGATACGTAAGGGACGGCATTTCAGATGGTCGACAGCTTTCGTAAGACCGAGCTCTAAGGCTTTGTTGGTAATGTCGTGGAAGATTTCCGTGATCTCATGCAATGGTGGTAGGCTGCTAGCCAGGCCCTTGTTGCCCGAAACGACGATGGGGCGCATATCTTCTCTAGACGCCTTAGTGCCTGCAGACTCTCCCTTCGACACACTGCTTTTGGCCTTTTCCGGCTTCTTTATCTTCTTCTTCGCTGTCTCTTCCTCGACATCAGATATACCTTCTTCCACGACGTCAGAAAACTCCTCTCGCCCCTCAATCGAGCTCGTGTCGTACTTGATCTCATCTTCGTCCTCCTCTTCCGAAGCCTTCGCATCGCTCATATCCTCATCCTCGTGGTAATCAGAGCTGTCATCAACATTCTTCCGCGTAGGACCTAGCTCATCCTCTGAATTGTCTCCCCAAAGCGATACATCCGGCACGAATGAGGTACGTGTTACACTGCGCCTTGGTCGACCGTTTGCTTTCGGAGGTGCGCCTGTTAAAGACTCGTTCAGCTCGTTCTGTCTGCTCGGCTCGTTTCGTCTTCTCAGCTTGTCCTGATTGTCAGGCTCATCCTGCACGTCCAGCTCGTCATGCAATTCTAGCTCATCTTGCATCGAATCAACCCGTACGCTCTTGACTGCTGCAAAATCTTTCTTGAATTCCTGGTTCTTCCGCGGTACCGGTATCAGGACGCAATCGAGAACCCTCCGGCGCTTGTTGTGCACATTCGAGGCATTAACAAGCGCGAGTGGCGCACGCAGTGTTCCGTCAAAGTTCAAAGTACTTTGTCTCGCGCGAGACGATTGCCTCGCGACAACTATCTCGTCGGCAATGTCGGCGGCCTTGCGCTTCCGCACAGGCGGAGCGTGCGTGGCACGCGCCATTATGCGGGAGGACGGCACTCGTTATTTCGTTCGCAGAAGATGCTCAGGAATTGTCGTGCTCGTAGAATGCGTACTCGAGTAATATTGCGTCGACAATGCAGTGTCCGAAAGCTTCAGACCAAGGCCTGGCTCTCTACATGTTCGGTGGTGTTGTACGAAGTACAAAGTGGTCGGCGAGAGACGCGTGCTCGACGCGTTGTGCTAGCTGCGGCTAGCGGGCCGTTCCAGTCTGGTGGCCACGGTGGTTCCCTCGCTCCATCCATGCCTGTTCACCTTTACGTGACTCTCAATATGACCTGCTGTCACTGAGACGAGACAGTAGGTAGGCGTTAAAGTAAGTCTAGATTATCAGACACATCACGAACTCACTCACAATCGAACGTACTACCCAAGACACGTGATAAATGATTATGCTTCATGCTCATGAGACCGCGCGAAGCACCTATAATGCTGCACCTTGGAAAGTCGGCGGGCGGAGGCGATGATCTGGAGGGAGGCGCGAGTGCGAGAAAAAAGAGCTACCCCAGAGGGTGGTTAGCATCAGATTGTATGCTCATACACCATCTATCTTGAACCAGACCCAGACGATCACAACTCATCATGCTTTGGCTCCGGTCTCCCACTCAACTTTCCAAGATCCACCCGCTTCTTCTTCCACTTGTCCCACGTCGCCCAAAAGTCCTTCTCCATCCCGCTTTCCATCTGGTCTGGCAGAACGACCACGTACTCAATATGTAGATTCCCAAAGTCTGGCCCGTCTTCGTGCCGCCAGACTGGCATACCCTCGCCATGGATGACCTCGACAGTTCCTGGTTGCACGACATGGCCCCTTTCGCGGTGGAGATGTACAACGTGCCCGTCCAGGTGCGTGAGGTTACGCGACCAGTCGCCCATCCAGGCCTCGCGGAGCGACAGCACTTCGCGCCAGAAGAGATTCGTATCCTTTCGGCGGAAGAATGTGCCGTCGGTTCGCTCGCTCTCTTCGGACCCTAGCTCTGGTTCCTTTTCGAAAAGCTGGACGACCAGGTCTCCTGCTACGTAGTCGGGCGAATCGTCGCCTTCGTTCTCGAACGTCACGCGCGCCCCAACCGGGATGCCCTTCTCGACTGACAGCTCGAACGACTCTTCTTCCCTCACTACCCGAGCACCTTGACACACAGGACACGCATGCTTGACCGTGCTACCCCTACCGCCGCACATATCGCACTGCATCTGCATCTGCTGAAAGATCCCCGGCGCTAGCTGTTGCTTCTGAATCATCATGCCCTGACCATTGCACTTGCGACATGTATCGCGCTGGCCATCCTTACTCCCCGAGCCTTCGCACTTGGAGCAAATCGCCTGCTTCTCAATCTTGAAATCATGATCCTTGCCTGTGTAGAAGTCCCGCAGCGGCACTGAGATCCGCACCTCCATGGTTGGGCCTCGTCGCTGACCGCCGCCAAAGTGCCCTCCGCCGCCGAAGAAGCGCGAGAACATGTCAAAAGGATCGTGGCGTGCGCCCGGCCTCCCACCCTGTTGGTGCTGCTTGATGCCCTCGTGACCATGTTGATCGTAGATCCGTCGTGTCTCGTCCTCGCTTAAGACATCGTATGCCTCCGATATTTCCACAAAGCGCTGTGCCACCGTCTCATCACCTGGGTTCTTATCTGGGTGGTATTTCTTCGACAGCGTGCGGTAGGCTTTCTTGATCTGCCGGTCGTCGGCGTCCTTGGCGACGCCGAGAATCTTGTAGAAGTCTTCTGCTGCGAGGGCGAGCAGAGGAAGGAGGCATAGGAATGCCAAGGTTGGGAAGAGAAGCATTATTGTCTGTTATCGGAGGCGCATCGATCGAGTCGAGCTTGGCACCGTGATGGAAGGGCGCTCTATCGGAGCATCGCGGTGCGTTGTTGTGGATTGAATCGATCGTGATCGAATGAAGGTGCAAGAGGTGTAGCCGAATGTTCAAGATGGTTGAGTGGTATCGGGCAACAAGACAATCACATGCTTTCGGGTGACAATTCGAAGTGAAAGCTGGCCCTGATGTAAGCTGTCCAATGCCCACTAGCGCCGTTTCACCCGACCTGAGATAAATGCGACACAGTCCTGGCGTGAAACTTTGCATTGTCTCATCAATCAATCGTAATGGGGGGGATCGAGGAAGTGTACAGATGACTCTTCGATTCGTCAGTGAAGATTTCATGCGTCACGGATAATGAAGGACTTGGCCAAGTCGTTGTAAGATCTAGGTAATTCTCTAGCTGCGACACAAGCAAAGCCCATCTATCTCCCATCAAGGTCCAGCAATCATTGAGACCGCACACACTCTCAAGGCGCAGCCCCAGCTGCTAGGTCTCCCCTAACACTAGCGCATCTGAGACCTCTCATTTCTTCTGGAAGTCAGTTCCCAAGAAGTCGAACTTGCCCACGGGCACGCCAGCGTTCCTCAGAACCGCATAAGCCATCGTCTCATGGAAGAAGAAGTTCGGAAGGGCAAACTTCTGGATGTAAGTCATACCTACGTCGCCAGCAGTTAGCCACCTGAACCTTTGTCCGTCACGGAAAAAAGGGAACTCGTCATGAACCTACCCGTGAACTGGAAATCACCCGCACCAGTCGACAGAACGACTTCAGAGTCCTCTTTGCCCTCGAAGGCCCCGGCGTCGACCTTCTTGAGGAAGTCGAGAGTCTTGGCAATACGCTCGTAGAGCTGCGGGAACGTCGTTTCGTTGTCCTCCATCATGACATTCTCCACGCCCGCAACGCGGACAGCAGTGCCCTTGGAGCTGTTGGAGCAGGCCTGGATCTGGAAGGGCAGAGTCTGGGATTGGTGTCAATAGAGCACATGCAATGGATGTCCTGCGAAACTTGTGGTAATGGCAGACCTTCATGTCGTCGGCGAGTTTGCCTTCCAGCAGCTTCTCTTTCGGCACATTGTTCTCTTCGGCCCACTTCTCGCCCTTCTTGAGTATGGCATCGAGGTTGTTCAATGCGCGGATGTAGAACGCAATGCCTTCGTGTCTGATCAGCACATCGTGTTATGGGTGTGCAGTAGTCTACTTGGCACCTACTCATCTCATAAAGTACGGGTGCCATGATGGTGAAAGTGATCGCCACGTGTCTTGGTATTATGGCGTGCTTCGCTTACTGTCGACTTCCCTCTTCGGTAAGGTATGGAGTACTGAGATACTTGGGGCTGGGCGCGATGAGAAGGAGTTGAACTATCTTTTTAATGACAATGGTGATGAACTGCGCCTTGAGGTACAGGTACCTAGGTACTTTATATCTCAAGGTTTCTGGAAGCGTCACGGCGCAACCTCACCGCCGTGTCGCTTACAAACCAGAACCAACCGACTCGAAGATGATTGGCTGTCTAGTCAACCACAACCTTCAGCTGGCTCAGTGCCCCTTGCTGCCCTTGAATGTACGCGAGACCGTTCGTCAAGCAGTGCGACGAGTGGATCCCTTGCGTGTTTTTTAGTTGTTCCTGCTCCAATGCCTTGTGTCTCATTGTCCACGCCATAAGCACAAGCTTTACCTTGGGGCCTAGGGCGGGTCCTCCTTCATGATGCTTTCCAAGGTTCGCACACTGCGAAGCAGCGCATGCAAGAACTCGACATTGTAGAACGACCATCTTGAGCTACATCCTATTCACTCCCCACTTGCTCCTGTTGGTGACGAGGTTGCCGAATCCAAGGTACCTAAGCTAAGACAGGCTGCCTTTCCAGTATCCGGCTTCTACTGCGACCCGCTGAACAAGTGAAAGAAGTTGTTGCAGTCGACAAGCAGACCTAGGGTCACATAGGCGTCTACACTTATGAGCGGTTTACCCGCCTCCCGTCGTGCTCTCGCCGTCCCCTTAAACCGAATCTTTTGCGTGCGCTTGAGCCTGGAAAGGTGCTCCTACTCCCCGACCTCCATGCCCCCACGTCCAGTCTCTCGCTGGCCCACCGCAGCCACCGCCTCACCCTCAGGCGCCCCATACATCCTCTCAGGCCCCAACCAAGGGCCGTCCTCTTCCGCCAGCACATCTGCCTCTCCCCCTTCTTCCCCCGTCTCATCACCAGGACCCCAAACCCTCCGCCTCAACCTCCGACTACTAAAAGATTCATCCTGGTCATCCAACCGCTCCCCCTCTCCCACGGGGCCCTCTTCATCATCCTCACAGTCATCTCCCGCACTCATAACGCTGAAGCTATGACGACGCTTCCAACCTCTCTTTCCCCAAGGCCGCGAGCGCTCTGCTATGCGCCTGCTACTCTCATGATCTCTCGCATCACCCCAAACCTCAGTGTCGTCCACGTCTGCATCCGTGTTCGCGTCGACGCAGCGCAGTCGCGAGAGCCGGCGCGTAAGTCTGCTCGTATCGTCGCGCTCTGCGTCGCCTTGTTCATGGTCCTCTGAGACAGAAAAGGGAGAAGGAGATGGAGAGGCGCCGAGCGCATCTACGTCCTCCTCGTCCGGACTAGCAGTCTCGAGCGGATAGACAATTTCGAGATCGGCGAGGTACTCTGGGTCTGTTCCACTGAGTTCTTGGACATCGATCCTGTCTTCTGCGATGCGGGGTCTTGGAATTCGCTTCCGAGGAGTGTTGGGAGTAGTGCGAGCTCTGGGTGGGTTTTCGAAGGGCCTGGAGGAGGTTCCAGATTGGTGCTGGTCGCTTTGAAAATGGGAGTGTGAAGCTGAGGAGGAGGATGGGCGGTGGGGCAAAGTATGCATGGCTTCGTAGTGTGACCTTTCGGTGGCCTTATGTGAGAGGTTCCTTCCAGTCGTAGTACTCTTCAGCGCTCGTCCAGCAGACCGCGCTGGTCGGTTCCCGCGTCAGTCCGGTAATGGCGTCGCATGAGGTTGTGTCGGGGTCGGCGGAAGGCGTGCCGGGGCATGATGAGTGATAGTGTTGCAGCACGAGACGATCACTTCCGCGCTCTGGGGTAGTCTTTCTAGACGTGTGTGGCTTGTGTGCTTTTGCTCTATACGGTGTGCTGAGCCGGTGAGATGGAAGAGGTTTGGAGGAAGACGAGAAGAGAGAGGAGGGGAGGACAAGACTTGGGCGGGTGAGTCGAGCAATGGGCTTTTGATGCTTGTTGGGCAGCAATAGCAAGTGGCTCAGAGCACCAATAGCAACGACAAGAGAAAGTTAAGGTAGGCAGCGTTCCTTCCAGTTCGGCGGTCCGCGGCTGTCATTCGACACTCGCTTGCAGGGATATGAGGGACGAGAAAGGAGCGAGTGGAGAGGAGTGTCACCGGTAGCAGCTCCCTTTCAAGCTTCACCTGCTGATCTCTTGTGTGCCAGGCGTTATTGTCAGCTGAGGTGCTTTTGACCTGCTACTGGGTAAGGGAGGAAGATGTCTCCCCTTGACGTCGGAGAAGGTCGGGCGGCAGCCGCGAGAGCTGTGTGTGACTTTCGTACCTGCAGACATGCAGGCCAGATACCGAGAGGTGCGGCGGTACCTGGTAGCTGCCCAAACGCTGCACAAAGGTCTTTGAAGATAGCGTCGAATCTGTCCACCAATCTTCAATAGTTCATTGATCTCGGATGAGGGGAAGGCTGATGGACGTTCACCAACCACCGACACACACGCGTCGAGAGCATTCGAGTCTACATAAATGCAAGTGATGCTCTGCCCATGAGCGAGACAGCAAAGGAGAGTGAGATGAGCAGGCAGCGCAGGCAGGCGCCAATCAGTCAGTTGAGTCGTTTAGTCTGCCGTTCGGTGGGTAGGGGATGCTTGGCATTGGCGGCTTTCTGGGGAAGTGGCAGAGGCAGAAGGCATTGAACAGCTATACCGCAACCACAACACCTGGCCTGGCTTGCCCATCTTGTCACAGCCAGCTTCTTCCATCACCCGCGCCTCCAATCCCACCGCTCACACGTTGACGAGGGTACAAGCACACCCTGAACCCGCGTGAAGAGAGGCTCTTGCAGTTGCACTCCAACTTCCTGGCTGGCTTCACCCACGATTGGAGCTGAGGCTCCCTCTCTACCGCCGCCGCCGCCGCCGCCGACACTCGCAACTCCACGCGCACAGTCACCATGGCCGCCTCCTCCGCTTCCTCGTCGCCCATGCTGACGAAGTTCGAATCCAAATCTTCCCGCGCCAAGGGCCTCGCCTTCCACCCCAAACGGCCATGGATCCTTGTGTCGCTACACTCGTCCACCATCCAGCTCTGGGATTATCGCATGGGCACTCTCATTGACCGCTTTGAAGAACATGATGGGCCGGTCCGCGGCATCGACTTTCATAAGACGCAGCCGCTGTTCGTGTCTGGCGGGGATGATTACAAGATCAAGGTGTGGAGCTATCAGACGAGACGATGTCTGTTTACGTTGAACGGGCATTTGGATTATGTGCGGACAGTCTTCTTCCACCATGAGCTGCCGTGGATCATCAGTGCCAGTGATGACCAGACGATTCGGATATGGAACTGGCAGAACAGGAGCCTCAGTAAGCGATCTACATTGCATCACACCACACACCATGAGCAGCCTTGGGGTGGTGGAACAGGAGATTTGTGTCCATGCTAACATAAGGCGTACTAGTTTGCACCATGACCGGCCACAATCACTACGCCATGTGCGCTCAATTCCATCCCAAGGAAGATCTCGTAGCCTCTGCCTCCCTCGACCAGAGCGTGCGCGTATGGGATATTTCCGGTCTGCGCAAGAAGCACTCCGCCCCTACCTCCACAACATTCGAAGACCAGATGGCCGTCTCGCGCAGCGGCCAGGACCGAGCAGACATGTTTGGCAACACCGACGCCGTGGTCAAATTCGTGCTCGAAGGCCACGACCGGGGCGTCAACTGGGTCGCTTTCCACCCCACACTTCCTCTCCTTGTGTCCGCCGGAGATGATAGGTTGGTGAAGCTATGGCGTATGAGCGAGACGAAAGCGTGGGAGGTAGACACCTGCCGCGGCCATTTCCAGAACTCCTCGGCTGCTTTGTTCCACCCGCATCAAGACCTCATTCTCTCCGTTGGCGAGGACAAGACGATCCGTGTCTGGGATCTCAACAAGCGTACGAGTGTGCAGAGCTTCAAGCGAGAGAACGACCGTTTCTGGGTACTCGCTGCGCATCCGGAGATCAATCTTTTCGCCGCCGGCCACGACAACGGCGTTATGGTGTTCAAGCTCGAGCGAGAGAGGCCGGCGAGCGCCGTGCATCAAAACCAGCTTTTCTACATTACCAAGGAGAAGCATGTGAGGTCTTACGATTTTGGCAAGAATGTTGAAAGCCCGTCTATGCTTTCTCTACGTAAACTCGGCAGTCCTTGGACACCGCCCAGGACGCTCTCCTTCAACCCCGCTGAGCGGTCGATCCTGGTTACGAGTTCTGCAGACAACGGCGTGTACGAGTTGATTAGCCTGCCTCGAGATGCTTCAGGCGCAGTAGAGCCATCCAACACTTTACGCGGATCTGGCAAGTCTGCCGTCTTCGTCGCCCGAAACCGGTTCGCAGTCTTCAACCAAGGTAACCAGCAAATCGACATCAAGGACCTCTCGAACAGCACGACCAAGACGCTAAAGCCTCCGCCGGGGACCACTGACATGGTCTATGGCGGGCCGGGCTGCCTACTCCTCATCACTCCGACGACGGTCTATCTTTACGACATTCAGCAGAAGAAGCAGCTGGCCGAGCTTGCTGTAAGTGGCGTCAAGTACGTGGTCTGGTCCACCGACGGTCTGCACGCGGCGTTGCTGAGCAAGCACAACGTCACCATCATCAATAAGTCCCTCGAGCAGGTCTCTACATTGCACGAAACTATTCGCATCAAGAGTGCTTGCTGGGACGACGCGGGCGTGCTCTTGTATAGCACGCTCAACCACATCAAGTACACATTGATGAACGGTGACAACGGCATTGTAAGAACGCTGGAGCATACGGTTTACCTCGTGCGAGTCAAGGGCCGGAGTGTGTACTGCCTGGATCGAGCGTCGAAGCCAAAACTGCTCACGATCGATCCGACCGAATACCGTTTCAAGCTGGCGTTAGTCAAGAGGCATTACGATGAGATGCTCAACATTATCAAGAACTCCTCTCTCGTCGGCCAGAGCATCATCTCGTACCTGCAGAAGAAGGGATATCCGGAGATTGCACTACAATTCGTTCAGGATCCCCAGACAAGGTTCGAGCTGGCAATCGAGTGCGGGAACTTGGATGTTGCTGTGGAGATGGCGAAGGAACTCGACCGGCCGAAGCTATGGCAGCGGCTGTCGACAGAGGCGCTCGCTCACGGAAATCATCAGGTCGTGGAGATGACGTACCAGAAGCTGCGCCAATTCGATAAGCTGTCGTTCCTTTATCTCGCGACGGGTGACGGCGCCAAGTTGCAGCGCATGGCAAAGATAGCGGAGCATCGCGGCGACATGACTAGTCGCTTCCAGAACTCGCTATACCTGGGCAACGATGTGGAGAGCCGCATCGAAATGTTTCAGGAGCTCGACCAGTACCCATTGGCATACCTGACAGCCAAGGCAAACGGCTTGGAGGACCGATGTCAAGAGATCTTGGAAGCGAGTGGAATGACGGAGGAACAGATCGTGCTGCCGACAATGGGAAAGCCCGTGCGGCCGGCGAAGGTCGTGGTAAAGACACATGAGCGTAATTGGCCGGCGAGGAGTACGGGTGTGTCGTCGTTTGAGAAGGCACTGATGGCCGAAGGGGAGGAGACGGGCGCGGGTGACACGAATGGATTTGCCGCCGATGACGATCTGCTCGCCAGTGAGGAGAATGGCGCAGCAGAGGGGTTCATGGGTGACGAGCATGACGATGACGATGCGGCAGCTGGGTGGGATATGGGCGATGACGGCGCCGCTGGCGACGAGGACGACGACTTCGTGGACGTGTCAGCGGAGACGTCTGGTGGAGCCGCCGCCGGCAGCGAGGCAGACCTCTGGGTCCGCAACTCCCCTCTCGCTGCGGACCACGCCGCTGCTGGCCAATTCGAATCTGCGATGAACCTTCTAAGCAAGCAAATTGGCGCAGTCAACTTTGCCCCGCTCGAATCACGCTTCCTCGAAATCTATGCCGCCTCCCGCACCTTCCTCCCTGCGAACGCGGGTCTACCCCCTCTGGTCAACTTCGTGCGCCGTACCCCGCTCGAGACGGACTCTCGCAAGCTCCTACCCTTTATCCCTCGCGACCTGTCCAGCGTCCACGCGACTGAGATGGCCAAGGGCAAAGCCGCTATGAAGGCCAACAAGCTCGCCGAAGGCACAGCCGCCTTCCGTAGCGCCCTCGCTCTCCTCACAGTCAACGCCGCCACCTCTGCCGCCGAAGCCACCGAGGCCACCGACGCCCTCCACCAAGCCGCCCAGTACCTCCTCGCCATGGCCATTGAGCTCGAGCGCCGCCAGCTACTCGGCTCCGCTTCGAGCACAGACCTCAGCGCGCTGCCTGAAGACAAGAAAAAGAAAGTCTTAGAGCTCAGCGCTTACTTCACCATCCCGGCCCTCGAACCCCAGCACCGCGCCCTTACGCTCTTCAGCGCCATGAACTTCGCCAGCCGCAACCGCCAAATGGGCTCCGCGCTCGGCTTCGCCAACGCTCTCTTGGAAGAAGGCGGAGGCAACGCCCGATTTAGGGAAACTGTAAGTCTATCCCAATCAAGTTCTTCTCACGCATGCGAAACCCCCTCTAACCGCAAATCTACTAGGCCACTCGCATCAAGGCCCAAGCTGAAAGGTCCCCCACGGACCCAATCGCCATCGACTTCGACCCTTTCACCCGCTTCGCCGTCTGCGCCGCCTCATACACCCCAATCTATGCTGGCGAGCCTTCGGTTGCGTGCCCGTTGGATGGCGTGCTGTATCAGCCGCGGTATAAGGGCGTCGTGTGCTCAGTATGTCAAGTCTGTGAGGTTGGGGGAAGAGGTGGTGGAGTGAGATTGATGGGTTGATTCCAAGGGGTTTAGAAATAGGTAGAGTGTAGTGTGGTGGGTAGGAGAAATGATGTTTGTTTCCATTATTGACTGCTTTTCGACTTTCTTGCAATCCAGTGAGGTGCTGCCTGCCATACTTCTGCAGCTATGCAACACAGAGGCTATTTCAGCAGGTATGCCCACGTCTTCGTTTTATGAGGTTTGATCGGCCCTGTTAGACTGCCCACAACCTAACTGTGTCTTTTGCCACTCACGCGTTCCTTGTAGCCACGTTCCAGGGTGTCACGTGTCAGACACTCGAAGATAATCATGGCGGGTTTTGTAGTTGGTACCTTGGTGAAACCACACTATTAGTCCCGCCGTCGTTAGGATTGGGATATCGCCATAGAAGCGTGCTCCAGCCGCTCGTTGGTGTGACCTCTATGCGCGATGTCTTCCTGTTACGCCCGTGCCTTCTAGCACCACTGCCATAATCATAGAGGACCTACTGAACGTTGCAAAAGGAGCGGTGCGTACTCAGGTAGTCGCCGTCAACGGTCTTGTAGTGGCAGGGACAGATATGCGGCTCTTCATCACTCGTACTATTAGCGGGGCGAGTAGCAGCAGAGCGAGCAGCAGAGCGAGCAGCAGAGCGAGTAGCAGAGCGAGTAGCAGCAGAGCGAGCAGCAGAGCGAGCAGCAGCAGAGCGAGGACGGTCAAAGAACGACGAGGCTCTCGCAACCAGAAACAAATACTGCTGTTAAGGGATGGACCGAGCGACTACAAACCTGACGAAGAACCGCGGTGACTGAGCTTACTGCCGTCGCAAATCACCTCAGCAAGAAAATTTATAGACAGATGACCGGTTTCATGTCCGTATGAACGAAGCATCATATCTACAATTCGACAATGCGGTGAAATTTGCCTATATCATATATCTGTAAAATGTCAGCGTGATTCAATTCGGCGACGACGGAAGGCTCTTAGTACTCACCTATAGCCCTTCTGCAGCTGTCTGGCGGCCGCAACACTAATCCCCTCCATCTCCGCCGTCTTGTTAAGTTTGCGAATGTCCTTCTCGGTGAGCTCTGCATCGCTATCCTCCAATCTCGCCAGCTGCTTATTCTCCTTCTCTAGGATGAAGCGCAGCAGAACGGCGCCAATGCCTGCGATGCCGACCAGTCCGACATTGATGCCCATCGCCTCGCGGTACTGTCCATTGGGACCTTCGTCGTACGTAAAAGGTGTCCAGATCGAAGCGGCGTTGCCAATGCTGTTTACGAAGGCTAGCGCGGTGGCTCGCTTAGCTGGAGGCCGGGGGATGGCGTTGGCGATCCAGGCGTAGATCGTGCCGTTGGTGGCGAAGATGAAGACGAGGAGGAAGAGGGAGAAGTATCTTGCGCCAAAGTTTTCCGTGAACATGAAGATGAAGGCGCCGATCATGACGAGTGGGACGGGGTAGAGGAAGAACCAGAAGCGGTTCCGGAATTTGTCGGACAAGATGCCGTGGGTGAGAGACCAGATGACCATGAAGATGTAGGGCGGTGCGACCAGTAGTAGAGCGTCCACCTCGTCGTCGTATAGTTCCTCGGTAAGCGAGGGGAAGAAGTTCTGAAAGCCGGCTGCGCCGGTCGTGCAATGGTACATGATGGCTAGCAAGTAGGTCTTTGGGTCGGTGAAGGCAGCCTTCATGCCCTTGACTTGGGACATGCCGCCCGCTTCGTCAATGTCCGCTTCGGCTGCGTCCAGTGCCATCCGGCGGTTAGCAACCTGCTTCATCTCCTCAGAAAGAAGCGACCAGGTGTGAGGAAAGTCAGGTAAGATAAACACGATGATAACGCCGATAGCCATGGTGATAGAGCCCTCAATAATGTAGAGCCATTGCCATGCCGACAGGCCTCGCGCTCCCGCTAGACCGTTGAGGATACCTGCCGCGATAAGATTGCCGAAGGCTCCTGATAAGAGAGAGCCGGAGTAGAAGATGCTCATACGGAGGTTGAGCTCTGACTTGGTGTACCACTTGGAGAGATAGAACAGAACGCCGGCGAAGAAGGGAGCCTCGACAACACCGAGAATGAAGCGGCAGGCCACAATGTCGCCGAAGTCTTTAACCTGAGAAGTGAGGAGCGAGACCAGGCCCCAAGCGATGACGAAGAAGCCTAGGTACCAAGATGGCCGGCCGGAGAAGTTGAGCAGCAGGTTGGACGGGACCTGCATCAGAACGTACCCAACGAACAAGATGCTGAGTCCGACCTGGTAATCTGACCCCTGAAGGTTCAAATCCTCTTCGAGGCCTTGAAGACGTGCTGCTGCGTAGTTGTTGCGATCGATGTAGTTCATCAAATAGACCTGTAGCAAGATGCGATTAGCGTGGGTGCGGGACCCGACCAAAGCGCTTTGACATACTAGAATAACCAATGGCATGATGAGGCTGTCGATTTTCCGCCGCAGCTGCTTCTCCACCACTTTCTCCTCTGCAGTCAGCTCACTGAGATGAGCAGCCTCCTCGTCAGAGGTCTTGCCGGTGACATCGTGGTCGTGGAGGACCTCTTGGTGGAACTTGTCATCCTTGCGGTCGTTTTGGACGTCTGAATAGCCCGCCTGCATCTGCGTCGGAAGACCAGGTGACGCCATCTTGCTAACAGAGCGACTTTCAAAAGTATGAACAAAGTGAAGAAAGACGTCGGTCGTGTCAAGGAAGAATAGACATCGACCACGTGGAAGCAAAGAAAGGGCAAGCTTACGGCAAGGTACTGCTTCTTGATACTTATTGCGAAGCCAAGCACAGCAAGCGTACCTCATGCGTGAGGGGTCTGGCACAAGCGTCGGACGTCAGAAGTCATCAAGAGGAGGTTCCTGGGTCGTCGGCAAATGCCCAGGCACTTTTTCGGGTGCAGTGCCTGCATTCTGCGAGTCAAGAATCCATTCACGACCGTTAGCGTGTTATGGACGCAGATCCATCTCATTAGGCAAAATACTCAACCATCTTGATGCTTTCCACAGGCTTGAGGCTGCTGGCAGACTTTTGCCGTACCGGCTCCACAAAAGGCATATGTACTGCCAGCGGTTAGCTGACACGACGGCACTCATGCCTAGTGATTGCGCTCGAGGGCGCGTGACTGTCTCCGAGTTATTGCGCGCACTCCTTGACATTGGCGAAGCTGCTGATGAGAACGGTTGTCGAGGCTGGCGTGATAGCGGTATCATGCGTGTCGCCATGCTGTCTGGCGCGGGAATAGTGATCCACGAAGAAGTCACATGCCAGCGATCCATTGGATCCACCAGCGCAACAGTCCCGCCGTCCCCGCGAACCCTCCACAAGGCCCTCCCCACAAAGGCGCCCCAGACCTCCATCTCGCCGTGAGATTCGTCTCATCTGCGACCGACGCCTACCCCACTCCCCGTGTCGAGGTCAAATTATTCCCATGCCATGTGCAAAGAAGGACCGAAACCGGGCTTGGCCGTGCCGGCTCGTGGGGCTGGTCTGCTGATGAAAATGAGGAAGAGTGTTGGAGTCGAGTGTTGGAGTCGAGTGTTGCCCCTGTAGAAGAGCTGCGCATGACCATCGGATGCACCGGGGGAAAGCCGAACAGGTGATCGACAGCTGGCATTCGATGACCATGAGCCTTGGCATCACCTGACCAGCACCATCCCGAGATAGATACGAAGCCGCATTTCCATTGATGTCCTCCTCAACTCGAGAGACTTTGCAGGAACGAGGCCGGCACAGTAAGGTAAGCTTATACCGTAGTGCGTTGTGCACCTCAGGCAGCAAAACCAGTGGCAAGACATAACTCGGAACGACGAGCCGAACAGCCTCGGTATCTCGACCAAATGCCGAGCGTATCTCCACCATTAAGAGCCTCTTGATTAATCTTCACTGTTTCCCATCCTTATCAAAACACACCTGACATACCACGAAGGACGACAGCAGCAATAGAAGTAGCGCACAGCATCATTCTTGACACGCGATCGCCAAACGTTCACGAACCTCATCCCCTATCGTCGCTTCTTCCTCAAGACTCCGTGCTCAGCGCAACTACCAAGCAAAGATGTCGAAGCAATTCACGGCCAACGACGTCAAGGAGCATGGCGCGGTCGACAAGGGGCTCTACATCATCATTGACAACGGCGTGTACGAGATGGGTGGTTTCGTGGACGAGCGTAAGTACACCCCTTAGCAGTCATGAGCTACGCAAGGGACCCCGCCCTCTTTGACTATGGCTGACTTGGCATACACCAGACCCTGGCGGCGCGAAGATCCTGAAGAGGGTGGGCGGCAAGGACGCGAGCAAGCAGTTCTGGAAGGTAAGGCTCGAATAACGAGAAAGGCCTCCGCATGAAATTGGATCACTAACATCTCCCGACAGTACCACAACGAATCTGTACTCAAGAAATACCAGGAAAGACTAAAGATCGGCGAGGTCAAGGAGCAGGCGAAGATGTAAAGTCATTCCGTGGCAGATAGAACGACCATTAATGCATTTCGTGTACAAACATTGCGTTACTGAAGCCACGGATGATTTGTCCTGATGGCCAGAACCAAAGCTATCCCAACCACAGCGCCTCGCTAATCCTTCAATACCAACCCGAAAAGCTCCCCGTGATGCATGTTGTTTTGAAATTTTGCGACCAGGTAGGACGAAGAGTGTGCTCGTCAGAAAACTCAACCTTCCTTACCTGACAACAGCTTTTCCTCGTCGTCAATCTTCTCCATACTCTCACGCCCGTGGCGCGCGCGGAGCAAAGGCGACCGACGCTCTCCCACTCGATTCCGCCTCGTCAGCCTCCACACCAATGCGACTAGCAGGAGAACCCCACTGCCCGTCATGATCGAGAAGTAACCATAATGCTTGCCAACCAGCACAATCACCGCTGCATCCCATCCGTGCCAACTACTGGCCCCGCCGTGCGCGAAAAGCGGCGTCGTGACCTTCCCGCGCAGCATATGCGTGTCCGTGTTCCCGTCCTGATCAGCTAGAATGTAGACTTTCTCTTCCTCGGGCACCGGGCCGGGGCTAGCTGCCAGCCATCGCACATATGCCATCCAGCGGTTCGTGAAGTACATGCACCCCGTGCTCAGCATGTTCTCCACGTACGGCATGGGCCATTTCATGTCTCGACGCGGGACCTCGGCCAGTAGTTTCTGGAGGAAAGGGTGGTGTTGGCGGGAGAGGATGAAAGCGTTGTTGACACCGGCGGGATAGGCGCCCGGGGTTATCCAGGGGAGGTGGCGCAGGTCGTCGAGAGGTTGGAGGCAGGTGACGTCTAGATCGAGGTAGACGCCGCCGAAGTGGTCGAGGAGGGCGTAGCGGAGGATGTTGGCGCGTTGGATGCTTTGTGCGTAGCCGGCGTAGTGTGGCGCGATGGCTGGGTAATGCTGCTGCATGAAGGCTGTTGCATTGGCGTCGGTCCAGAGCATGTGCGTCCAGTCGGCGTGGAGGGTCTGGCAGCTTGCGAGCGCATCGTTGTATTTTGAAAGCGAAGAGTTGCGGCCTTCTTGGAGGAAGATCTGGTGGATGATCTTGGGCGCTTGGTCTGCTTGTTTTGATGTGCCTCTTTCTTCGTTCGTCGTTGGCGGATATCGATAGATGATTTCGGGGTGATTTATCATGAATTTGTGGTAGGTAGCATACGTTCTCGCGACTTCCGAAAGATCACGGAGATGGCAGCGAGTAAGGAGGAGAAATGCAGCAAGTGACGTGAGAATCAAGGCAACAACACTTCGTTGCTTCATGATCGCGGGTATAGGTGCGAGCGATCACGAACGAGAAGAATGCTAAAACAAATGATGATGTTCTATCTTCGAAAAGAAAAGTCTTTCTCCCCTCTCAATTAATGTGACGTGAAAGGAGAAGTTCTTCGAGAAGACGCGAATTGTCTAACTGGCAGCCTAGGAGATGGCGAGCGCGCAGGCACTTACCTCACCGTTGACGACGGGCGACCAACGACTGCCATGAATAATCCGCGCCGCCTCGGGATCCGCGGCTTCCCTGAGCACACGCGAACAGTGTGCGAACGACCAGCAGCGCGCCAGGAGGTTTGTCATTGGCTTTCACGTCATACATCGGCGGATATGAGTAGATGATCGAAGCCGCCCGCTCGAAGCCGCGGAACCTATAAACCTTCCCGTCTAGTATAAGGTTGTAAGGCTGCGCCAGCCTGTCGGATCCCTCGCTGTGCTCGTACGGCAGCCCGAGTCCGCTTCCGAGCGAGCCCGCTGCCGAGGGTCGCCAAGGGCCGTAAGGACGGCGGCCTAAGCGTCTAAACGTGCTGTGACGAGACCGTTCAAATAGTAACCTTGAGTTGATTAGACATTAGCTGACGATTAACGGTGTGGCCGGTGATCTACGATCAGATGCGCGCAGGCTGCAAGTATCTTTATTGACGGCTTGAAAGTTGAAGGTCTTCTCGTCCTCAAAGGATCTTCATATGTCCATACCAGGCCCAGCAAGACACCCGGCTGTGGCACTTTTAACATGACTGCCGCCACTCAGTTTTGGTTTCTCTTCCGAACAATGCAAAACTGGCATCGCCAGACCGCGGAGGTTTGGGACACCAAGGTCGGTTTGCAATGTCGTGGCATGGTTCGATGCCTAGACGCTTGATGCCAAGTCTGTGCGTGTCTCCCGCGGAATGATACTGCAAGCTGCAGGTGGGCATCAGATGTGCTGAAGTAGCAGTCTTTGTCTGAGAGCTGTAAGGTGAAGTAGCGTAGCAATGATGTATGTCAACGGTAGGAGGTATCGCTCAGCAGCGAAACATCATTATTGCGCGTCGGGAAAGGAGCAGCATGTGGCCACATTAGGCTAGCCGGCATCAACCCAAAGTCCGCCGGGCCCGTTGCGCTGAGATGCTCAGTAAATTGCGAACACGCGGTAGCAACTCCTCCTGGGCGTCCGGCGCAAAAGGTAGTGGTAATTATCTCGTACCGTTTCAAACGACTCGGTGCCTCAGAAGCCCTTCCCGAGATGCACAGTCTTGCCGCCGCCACCGTACCACAAAGCACCTTTGCGAAACTCCAGCCCCTTTTCCTGCCCAACAAACCACTCACCACCCGCTCTGATCCCTTCCGCTGTCGGCCAGTACTCCGCGCGAAGCCACTGATTGACCTCCTCGATAGCAGCAATCAACTTCTCCACTCTCGCGTGATCGACCTCGCCATCTTCGGTTTCAAAGTCGCGTTTGGTGATGAACCGCCCGATCGTCAGGTGCGCGGAGGGAATGACATAACGACTCGCCACCTTGACGCCAGTAGCTTGCGCGTTGGTCAGAAGGTCTCGTCGGAGATGATGGTAAGTGTACGAATCCTCTTCGGCGTCTCTGCTGGGTTCGCCAGCAGCTGGGAGGTAAGACAGAGCAAGAGCTTGAGCATCGAAGCTCAACATCGGCTTGACTAGTCTTGCCCGGTGCGTGAGGGTGTAGTCGGCTATCTCTGGCACACCCGGGAGCATCTGCTGAACGAGAGCGTCGATTTCGTTGGCTGTGAGCGAGTGCGTGATCTCTAGTGCGGTCATGTGTAGGTTACCCGGTGGCATTGTCCAGAGGTCTATAGAAGCGTGAGCCATGTGCCGTAAGAACCGTGCGACAAGAGTACGCACTGGGGGCAGCTTCAAGCAGCCGCCTCTGGATCTCTGTTACGAGAGTACGAATTTCTCGAGATGGTCGAGCCCAAAAGACAAGACAATGCCGCCAATCTCTGAAGTCTGGGTGGCCCTCCGGATCCTCGAGCTTCGCAAGGATCTCGTCGACGGTCACGCCAGGAAAATCAGAGGCCAGCAGCTTTACTCGTTGTTGCGCATTTCGGATCGTGCGATGGGTGTCGTACCGTGACTGTATTTCTGCCTGGCTGAGAGGTCACTGAAAGCGTTCGCATCGTGTTGATGGTTATAGTAGCCGGCCTTACAGCATCATTGCCGCATGCTTCGATTAATCCTTCGTATGGATTCTCTGAGGTGCTTGGTGTGTTCGATCCGGATAGATCTTCAAATGTGTAGTATGCAGCCATGATAGCAGAGACTTGTGCCGGCAATAACGGGCGTTTCGTGGGATTGACCGTCGCTGTATGGCGGTGGATTTCAGGTACTTGGTACCCGAGTCTCTTCAAACCAGCAGCACCTGAAAGAGGAATAGCGTGGAGGCGAGTACCAATACCGAAAGTCAGTTCAACGCTAGGAGCTCCTCACAGGAAGACGTCAGGTCAGCCAGAGCAACATCCAGATGTGTCCGAGCAGCATGTACCTGTAGGTCGACGCTCTTGAATTTCAAATTGGTTGCTTTCACAGTCCTGTTCTTCAAAATGAGGTCCTGGCGCGGGCGTGTCTCGACGGTATGTCTAGCGGTCGTATTGACCACGACGGTAGCGGTGGATGCTCGTCAATGGCAAGATGTACTGGCACCCATCAAAACAGACTGGAGCCCACCAGGAGCTTCGACAACCTCCTACGCGAGGCCATCGGCGCTCGACACTGACTTCAGCACCACTACTGCACTCGATCTTGAGCCCATTACCACTACTGCACTCCCTGGCTCTGATACTCCGGCCAAGCATTGGATGCCAGATCGATATGACCCTTACGTCTGTGAGTACATGGGCGAGAATGGGTGCTGGCGACCTTCCGAGCCTAATGACGGTCCACCGTACTCTCACACCGGCAAATGGCCTTCGAGAAGTAGAAAGTGTACTGTGAAAGCTGGCAACGATCCTAAAGGCGACGATGCACCGGCGATTCTTAAGGCTTTCCGGGACTGCAAGGAAGATGGCCATATCGTTTTTGATGACACGACGTACTACATCGGCACCGTGATGAACACGACGGGCTTGAGAGATGTCGATATTGAGTTGAAGGGTACCATGCTCTGGAGCACTGACATTCAATACTGGCTGGGTGCGTCGCTGCCGGTAGGCTTTCAGAACCAGAGCTCGGCTTGGCACCTAGGTGGCGAAGGTATACACTTCTACGGGCATGGGAAGGGAACACTGGATGGAAACGGCCAAGTGTATGAGCAGATCCCTAACATGACAGCTCACATCTCGCTAATCTTTCATACACAGGTGGTACGACTACAACCGCGGGCAGTCGAATCTCCACGGAAGACCACATGCCATCACCATCACGGAGACAAAGAACTCCGTAATAGAGGGCCTACGTTTCGTCAAATCGCAAATGTGGACAATGACAGTCGCACGCTCAGAGAAGCTCCTCCTCCAGGACATCTACGTCAACAACACGTCAGAAGACCGCGACTTCCGCTCCAACGTCAACACCGACGGCGTCGACACCGTCTACGCCAACAACATCACCTTCCTCCGCTGGACCGTCGACTGTGGCGACGACTCCATCAGCATGAAACAAAACTCCACTAACATCTACATCGCCAATTCTACCTTCCACAACGGCATCGGCTTCGCTATGGGCTCCATTGGCCAGTACCCGGGCCAGATCGAAGTCATCGAGAATGTCACCGCTGAGAACATCATCACCCACAATTCCCGCATGGGCGGCAGAGTCAAGACCTGGACAGGCCTGAACACGGGCTACCCGCCTAACGGCGGCGGTGGCGGCTTCGGCTACGCGAAGAACATCACTTTCCGCGATTTTCAGCTTAACAATGCACAGCAAGCCTGGGCGATTACGCAGTGTACTTCGTACAATGGGGTCCAGGGCGGTTGCGACACGAGTCGGTTTAAGATCGAGGGGATGCATTGGGGTAACACGACGGGGACGATTACGGGCGAGAATGTGGCGACGCTGCATTGTAGTGCGTCGAACCCGTGCGAGGATATCAAGATGACGGGCAACGAGCTCGTGCGGGTTGGGAGTGGGGAGGCTGTCAAGGGGTTTTTGTGCAGCAATGTGGATGGGCAGGCGGGTTTCGAGTGTACGGGTGATTGCGATCGTAATCGGTGTCCCCATTAGCTCTGCTATTGCAACAAAGCTTTGCGGGGCTGAGGGCAGTCGCTTGCGGCAACACGGAAGCTTTGCATTGCGAAAGTTCTTTGACGTTGTGTTTGCATTTGCATTCTGTTCAGTATGTGCGCTTTTATCTGCGAGTCAAGTTCCGAGCCCAGATAGCTATACCACCCCAAGTCCCGCCGCTATGTACACCACAATCAGCCGTTGTGGCGGCAGCTCATACATGCTTGCCTAGTCAGCCTCGTCGCACTCCCTCTCTTCGGTCTCAACATCGCTGATCTTGATCATCATAGACTGGTCGCGTTCTCGTTTCACGACCTAATGCAACGATTTCGTCGAGACTTGGAGACCGCTTCGGATGGTAGTACGCGGCACCTTCGCCTCCTAGGAATGACACTTAGCACTGAAGGCCTACATAAGTCGTGTGGCTTGCGGGAGCGTGGGTCGTTTGGCGAAAGGACCGGCGATGTTTCAATGCAAGCCGCGAAGAGATGCACGCCAGGTTGCGCATCATCTTCGACGCCTTTGAATGCAGAATTAGCAGGCTGGGTTGGTGCACCATTCCTCGTTTGGGAGGAGGAGGAAGGGGACGTGCTTTGATCTGTTGTTAAACAGCCAAGACCCAAGCTGGGATAGAGAGCCTGCTGCGTTGGTGTCGCTGTCGCGCCCGGCTTCTTGAACGAGGAGCTGTGATTGCCGGACGGACGAGGAAGGATGGCCGCTATTGCCAAAGTCATAACATAACCACGAGCAAAAACTGCCGCAGCGCGGCTGTGAAATGGCCAAGACATCGATCAAACCTACACCACTCATGGCGTGACCGAGCGATCGATCTTGAACGCCCGCGTCCCAACCTCATTCTCTTCAACACCCATCCTCTCCAGCTTCGCCCATTCGCGCGGATACCGAGCCTTACCCCAAGCCTCAACATCCCCCTGCTTGTCCATACCCGGAGCCCCATCAAATAGACTGCCGAGCACAAACTTGTCAACCTCCAGCTCATTCTTCGCCTCGGCCTCTTCGACAGTCTTGATAGACGCTTTGACATTGCCATTGCCGGCTAGCGCCGCGACATAAGATGCCCAGATCGTACCATCGAGATCGACATTCGTCTTCCGCAGCCTCTCCCAAATCTCCTTTGCTTTCAAATCTCCGAACGGCGAGTGCTCGCAAGCGCGCATGGCGATGTGGATGCTGTTGTAAGTTGGACCTTCCTTGCTGGCTACGATCTCGTCCCAGAATCCTAGAGCCTTGCGCGGTCGATGACAAGCCGTGTACCCAATGATCAGCGCATTACGGAGCGACGTGCTGACGTTGATGTTGAAGTCGAGCTTCAGCTGATTATGCAAGACCTCTAAGCTCTCCAAATCGCGCAGCCTCGCGGCGCCTAGGAAGGCAGAAATGTACGTGTCAATCGTGGGCATAGTGTCGGTGCGGGAGTGGGTCCGCATGTGATTGAAGACGTGCACAGCCATGTCCGGTCTTTCTCGCTTGAAAAATGAGGTCATAAGCTCAGTTCGCGCTGTACGATCGAGTTCGTCGAAGACATCGCGGATGATGGTGTAGGCGTCCCAGGCGCGGGAGGTAGGCGTGGATGGGTTCAAGCAGTAAGACACCATGGCGCCGCGGATGCTGGCACGCTCAGCTGAGGAGTAGTGAAAGGCGTGCGTGTTCAGCAGGTCAATCACGTCGTGTATCTCGTCTCTATCTAGATGCAGCAAGGTTAGGGTAGAAGTCGTAAGTGGTTCGAAGCGCGATTGCCGCTCAGAGAGATCAGCAACAACGTTCATCACCGTGTCGAAGTCATGTCGCTTGCTCGCGCAAAGAGCTACTACAAGCCTGTTGACCGCCGGCAGGTCCTCATCACCAGAGACGGCCATGGCCTGAAGATTCTTGTATGCGGTCAGTGCGCCGTCAATGTCGTTGACGTCGAGCCGGTAGTCCATCTGAAGAACGTATGTACTCGCATCCGGCTCAATGCCGTGGTCTTGGCCAAGGACCATGAAGCGCTCAGCCATGTATGGGTCCCTTTTTGAGATCGCGAACTCAACCAATGCGTTGACTGTGGTCGCATCGGGAAGTCTTTGTCTAACAGGGGCTCCTGGATCTTCATTTGAGCGCTTCATGACATCAAACATACGCCCGATCTCGTCAACGCCTTTGCCGGTCCCGGCTGCCCAGACGAACACGGAATCCCATACGGCCTTGAGCGGAAATCCGGTCATGGCAGTCCTGACCACTTCGTGTCCGAACCTGAGGTTCTGGCTTCGGAGGCACCATCTGATCAATTTATTGATGGTTTGAGTGTGACGAAGGCTGTTTCCCGGACCCTGAGGTGACCTGTCTTTGTACGTCTCCCACCATCTCTCTACCTCCTGCAGATTATTACGAAACATACCATACTCCATCATCGGCCGGGACATGGCCTCAGATTCGTCTATGCCGTGCTGACGCATGATTGATAACGTACGCTCAATCCCGGGTTGGTAGTGCAAGTTTACGAAGTCACGAAGAATAGCCTCCAAAGGCGTAGACAATCCGTTGGCCGCTCTCCTGTCGCTAGAGCGGTCATGAGCACCACTTCTTCCATCTGCGTCCTCTAGGTCTTCATTGTTTTGGAAGCCGGAGTCCTGAACAATGATTTTCTCCAGCTGCAATAAAGCCTGAAGCGCAGCTTCAGGTTCACGAACCCAACACAATGCTCTGCAGTAGCTTCTGAGGGCGCGCATCGCTTCATCAGGTCCTGACGACTCGAGTCGGTCCCATGCAAGCTTTGCCAGCTGAACATGGGAGGTAGAGACATCCTTCGGCCTCAGGCTGAGCACACGCGCGATCTTAGAGTAAACTTCTCCGTCAACCTCCGCTACGCTCCCGTTTTCGAGACCGCCTCCATCTCCTGAAAGCTTTTGGCAATATCTCAAACTCTGTAGGACGAGCGTCGCATGTGTGTCTTCGATTGGCCCTTTGCCCTTGAAGTCGAGGAAGTCATGCACCGCGTTCAGGACTGATTCCTCGGAAGGCAAACGAGCTCTCATCCTCTGCAGCTTCTCCAGCTCCATCATCTTGGCAATTCCCGGATCCATGTCCGCATCCTTCCTTTCTCTCTTTGGCTTTCTGAGCATGTTGAAATCGAAGAAGGTTCGGCGCTGCGGCAGCGTGCTGGCTGAGACGTCGTTCGACTTTGTCCAGGGTCGCAGCGCCGTAGGCGAGGCCATCGCACGGTACGCTTGGCGCCGTAGACATCCTGTGTGCAATATCGGCTTGTTGGCGAGCAGGCAGCGGAAGACATGGCGGGTGAGGTGGGAGGAGGGCATGTTGGCGCGCTGGTCCGTTGAGGTAATCCTCCGCCTAAGAGACCATATCTCTGGTGATGCCAACGGCGGCAAGAAGTGTGAAGATGACAAGTAACGTCTATCGTACAATGGGCACAGGGAACAATGGGTGCTGTCGCGAATGGAAGACTTGAGCTCTCGGTGGTATGATGCGGAGTCACGGGAGTGAGCAGATCGGGTGCGGTATCTGATTCAATTGCTACCCGTCTTCAATCAATATTTGATAGCAACGTTACAAAGCTTGGTCCACAGCGGTGCGGAGAACCTCCGAGACCGATAGACCGTCCGTACAGCACATGAGACATCAGGAGTTGAGAAGAATTCAAATCCTGGAGAAAATGTACGCGTGCCTCCGTAAATCTTGCATGTAGGAGAAGCTAAACCCAATCGACCCTTGATCTCACGTAACTCATTAAGCGCATCAAAAGCCCCCAAGCACGCCTACGGCCTCTCTCCTTCGATCCATCCATCCATCCAACCATCCGAGATAGCCAAGTAAGAGCAGACAAGGCAGAACGTTCGAAGAACCAGCAGCAAACGACCAAACAAACAAACAAGCAAACGTGGTATAACCCTCCCAAAGAACTCCGAATCACGGCAATAGCGAGGAACCCCAAAACGCGCCATGCATATGTTCGTCGTCGGCGCCAGGCTCTGTGCTCAACAGCTCGGGTATCATCGAAGAGCGAGCACGTGCGAGATGCGTCGTTCGTCCTAGGGCACGTCCAATCTCTCGTCCATCCAGGACGTCCGCGTAAAGTAATCGTTAGGTCGTAAAGTCGTTATCGAAATGAAGTAGAGTTGTTTAGCTCATTTGTGTTCAAGCCAGGGCAGGTTGGCGTAGGGCGGCTGTCATGATCGGTTCTCAGTGGCACGGCCTTCACTGGTAGCGACGGCCACTAGAGCTTCCAGTCGTCCCATATCGGGGTTCTGAGCTTGCTGGTAGTTGGGAGGGTAGCGCGGGTCGTGACCGGCTTGAAGGGCGTAGGTAGGGGCTTGCACATAGGACTGGAAGCCAGAGTCAGCCCTGGCTGGGCCAGATTTCTGGTGCGAGTGAAGTACCTTTTGATCCTCCGTCACCATGGCCCCTGGCGGATAGGCCTCTGGAACGCCGTGGGCGTTGATGATGACTGGGTGGAATTCCGTGCCTTGCGAAGTCGAGGGGGTCGGGACGCCGTCGCTGCTGCCAGAGTCCTCCGGCGACGGGCGGTGAGACATGTAGATTGGCTGCTGCGCCTGGACTGGACCGCCGTACCATCCTTGTCGCTTATGCCTGCGAGGCGTGATAGGCTCAGGCATAGATGTAGAGTGTGAGTGGTGAATGTATTGGGGGGCGACAGTCGTTGACGGCTGTAGAGGGAAGTAGCCGGGCGGAGCGGCTGCAGCTGGATGCACAGCCTGCCACTGAGCCTCGCCCGGGGCGTTAGCAGCGGTGATGTCCAGCCCTCTGATGCCTTGGTGCAAACCAGCGTCAGAGCCTCTGTGCGAGCTCAACGGCCGGGCATCGACCAACATCGGGCTAGGCTGCTGTCGAGCGTTAGACGGAGGTGCGTGATCGAAGCTCTCAATGCCCGGCAATCTCGTGACTTGGCTCGCTGCGGGTTGTCCTGAAGCGGCGGGCCTCTGATCATCAGGAGTCTGATGATACAACAGACCGCTTGTAGCCGGCCGCTGCGAATAGCCAGAAGAGGTTCCTGGATGCCACGTTCTTCGCCGGTACTCCAGCTCGCTCTCCGACTCTCTGCGACCGTGAGAGAAGACAGAGCTTGTAGGGCTGCCGAACATGCTCCCGCCTTGTGAAAATGTCGCTGATGTCCCGGAAGGTATCGGGCTAAAGTAGGCAGGCGGGTAGGTCGCGCCAAGTGGCGCAGTCGCGTAGGGGTTAGCCGCAGATGGCACCGACATGCGCCGATCCGGTCCATGCCGTGCACCGTTGTAATGTGTGGACCGAGACAGGCTGCTGGGAGATGTCAGTTCCAGTCCGAAGTGAGGGCTGCTAGGTCCCCCAGAGAAAGTCGTCGATGGCGGCGTGCTGGGAGGTCCTTGGACGTAGTAAGGGTACGACTGTTGTTGAGGGCTACCCGAAAGATTGCTGTACGTGTCAATCGTCGGCTTAGCACGTGCGGACGGATCCTGTGCTATCGCAAGAGGCTGCGGACGTCGTCGTGCCTCCTCTGGGTATCCAAGACTGGACGCCGTAGATCCAACGCTAGACGACGAGAGATTGCGACTGTGACCTCTGCTGTGTCCGCCACCCTGACTGCCCATAGTAGTTGCCCGGGACTTGTTCGGCGGCCGTACTCTGTCCGTCCGGATTTGCCTCTGGAATCTAGTACTTGTGGCTGCTAGAGAATCGCCAGGTATTTCTTCATTGACATGCACCGTCTGCGCATGTTGCCGTAGATTATCCAAGCGTGAGAAACGGCGTGAGCAGTGACACTGAAACGGCCGCTCTCCAGTATGCTTCCTTATATGTCTTGCAAGATGCTCACTCCGGGTGAAACTAAGATGGCAAGGCGGAAAGTCGGTGCAGAAGAATCTCTGGCCCTTCTTCTTCTTCGAAGGCCTTTGGGAGTCGCTCGTGACGCTCTCATTGTCCGATGCGTCCTCTTCAATCCCATGCTCATCGTCGAACTCGTCCATGTCTACGTCGTCGTCCTCATTCGAGATGTTCGACATGTGTGTGCTGTTCCGCTTCAAAGACCCTTCCCCCTCTTTCGTTCTATCTTGCTGCGGAGCAGGCGTGGAGGGCTCGTCTAGCAATGAGCGTGGACCGAGTGTGCTTCCGACGTCGTGTGATGTTGGCGTGCTGGGCGCAGCATCGTTGGATTCAGTTGGCTTCGCGGCATGCTCAGCCAATCGTGGTCTGGGTGTCGTTGGTGACTGCTCCTCACCCGACTTGTTCCGTTCCTGCACATCCAGCGACGTGCTGACGGCCGACTGTGTCGCCATTTGCAACGTCGTTAGGCGCTGAGCGCCTGTGGGGCGGCTGACCGCCGAGCTGGTGCAACGGTCGCCACGCTATTCTGATCGTCGTTGTCGTTCAGAAACAGTCTATAACAGGATCCACGACGTTTGCGTGGCTTGGATATGCTGTGCACTCCGCGTGCACGTCGACGTCGACAACTCAGCCAAGGTGTATGGGCGCTTCAGCTTGTCGCAAGGCTGCTAGATGCTCGGTTGAGCCGACGCGGGCTGCCGGCTCGAGTACTGGCGTCGAGCAGAGAGTCGGATCGAGATCAGTCGCCTAGTTCGGTCTGTTCAACGGTTGTATACACATCAACAGGAAGGTAGTGTTTTCCTTTTTAGTTGTCGCCTGCCAACAGACACAGGTTGGCTGCTCAGTACAGCGGTCGAGTGTTATGACGACGACGACTCACAAGCACCAGTGGACGGAAGGTTGATAAGGTAAGGCACAGTCGATGGAGCCGGGCTTAGCGGCGCTGGGTGCAGGCTGTCAAGGATGACCCGCCACACCAGGGACCAAGGACGGACTGGATCGCTGACGTTAACCGCAGGCACAAGCGGGCGGCATGAGCGGAAGAGCAGGTGTCGCGAGCAGTCGGGTACCTTTCGAAGTAGTAGTCGTCTTCTCCGGCTGAGAGGTACGACTGACTTCAACGTTGCAGCAAGGCAACGTGACCAGCAGGCGTTGGTGAAGCCCTCGAGGTGGCGGAACGTGCTCTGTCGTGTCGTCGTATGTACAAAGTAGGTGGTGGGGTATCGACACATGCGAGGGGCGAGGAGGCTTTCCGCTAGTGATCGCTGGCTGCTGGTGGTGGTGATGGAGGTGTGTGAGATCGTCGCTGCTTCTAAAGCAAGATGCGATGCGATACGGGAAATCATGCGGTCGCCATACATTGTCGACTATGATGATGCTCACGACTTGCATAGCCGCTTGACCGCAACACGCCTTGCTGTTCAAGAACGATATACCGCCGGAAGACATCGGCTTGCAGTCTCGACAAGACTACAACTCACAAGCCCTCCCTCATCAACAAGCGAGTGGCTGCACGACAAGCGCTTGGCGCTGCCCAAGGTGGGCCGTCTGGTACCTCTCGACGTACCCGCAAAGTCAACGCTCCATTCCCCCTAGTCAGCAGGGCACCAACATCGTTCATTCAGGTACCGCCGTGCGCCTGCATAGCATGCTATTCGCGCGGCTCGGTCGTAAACTCAGCGCTGGTGCGCCAGCCCTCTACACACCGCCGCCCGCCCCAATCTAGTGAGCGACTCAATCTCTAGCAGCCCACGCGGGAGCAGAAAATGGGGGCCTTGCTTTGCGCGCCAGTGTGGATAGCCTTTCCGCCCCAAGCTTCGTCGGTGTGCGATCACATGTCACATGCCAAAGCGGCGTCACATGCTCTGAAACGTGCAACGAAACGACCAGACCCGACTCTCGCTCATTATGAATTGCCCAACAACGACGAGCCCTCCTCGAGAGCCATCCGTGGTGCCGAGCGCCAGCATTACCAATAGCAGCCACAGCTTTCTCGCGCGCGCGCGCGCAGTGCTGCTAGAGCTCTTCTTACAGTACCTTATGTACCACGGTCGCAGGGCCAATCAGGCACACTCGTTGCCATGCATGCCGCTAGCGTAGAGTATGCGCTTTCTTATGCAAGGTACGTAGGTACATACATCCATACATGCGTACGCCGCGAGCGAAAGAGAGCCCACGACCCGGTGCGTCGGACCGTCGTAGGTAGATTGCCTTTTGGAACGTGGACGGCGATCGACGGTAAAGGTGGTAAGACGGCAGCTTTCATTCTGCTGCTTGCGATAAAGTCGTAGAGTCGGGTGGAGGGTGGAGTCAGGCCACAACGGGCTCACCGCTACGTGCACTAGAGCTCCACCTATTCGGACCCTGGAGTGGTGCTCCTCGACGAGACAGCCTTGGTGAGGTAATGAGGTAAGGTGGTGAGTCAAGATTGGAGAAGAGGAGGTTATCTTACGGAGGAGGTGAGGTCTCCACCGGTCGCGCCTTCCGTTCCTGGCAACGGCACCCGTCTTGGCATCAACCTTCACATCAGCCTGCTTGACCTGACTACAGGTCCCTCCCCCGGGAAGACTTCCGCAAACCAGCCGCACGGTTCTGGTTCTGGATGTCGGATTTTGGAATCATTTTCATTCTCAAAGCTACATACTGTAAGTCGCGCAATCCCTTGGATATCTTCTCGGCCGTTACCCTCTGCCCTATGAACCAAAGCCCTCAGAGTTGCAAACCTCCCTCAACGCCTTCACCCATACTGTACACCATGCTAGTCTCATGCGGTCTTGATCCGGCCTCTAGTACGGCGAGTTGACGATATCGTTCTTGCTAAGATAGCTACCGCGGCCCTTGCTTCTCCTTGGCGTAGCCGGCGGCGCCATGATACTCTCTCTCGTCGGCCTCTGAAGGGCGCGCCTCGCCACCATGTCCACTTCGTTGGGCAGAGCCACAACGATGTTCTTATCGCTGCCCCACCTGAAGTTGTCAGCTTTCACCTCTTCGCTGTACCGTTTGATACTGTAAGGGTCTTTGCGGCCTTGCAGCACTTTCTTCAGGGACCATGTCACAATGAATGGGCCGGTGGCGGAGATGATGGTAGTCTCCTCCTTGCCTTCGCCGATATTGAACCGCGCGGTGGTGAAAGAGAGTGGCTGCTTCGTTTCGTGCTGAAATTGGGCCACATGTGATGGGGTAAGCGCTAGGCGACGAGGTTGAGGTTTGCTGTCTTTTGCGAAAGCCTTCTCGAAGCCGAGCTTGCCTTGGTTCTTGCCCTCCTTCTGCAACGAGTCGATGAGCAGGAGGTAGGTACGAGTCGTGGCGAGTACCCAGCGGCCGTCCGCAGAGACATCCAGACCGACGATCGGGTCGCCCAGAGCAGGAAGAGCGGTCTTGGCGTTGATTCCCAAGCGGTCGAACATTCGGATATCGCCCTTGTTCGATGCCACCGCGATGTAACCTTGTTCGGTTGTGGCAGCAGCAGAGAATTCGTTCTTGCTCGTATACTGCTTCAGCTCACTGTCTACGAGCTTGTTGCCAGCCAGACGAGGGTCGATACGGTAGAGTGCATTCTTACTCAGACCCAAGAATGTCTGTTCGTCCGTCTGCTGCGCGAACTTGTTCTCCGGCGCATAGACATGCACAGGAATGTCGTCGTGCACCTTCCACTCGTCGACCACCTTGCCGTACTCCAGGTCCATGCGGTAGAGGCTGTTCGGGTCGTGTTCGCTCTGGAGGACCATGTCCCGATCCGAAGCGTGCAGCATGACCTTCTTCGGGGCGAAGACCTTGCCCTTGGGTGTCGCGATTTTGTTGATGGAAGTGCTGAATTCGAGCTGGTTGTCGGGAGTGTGCTTGAAAACGCCAATCTTGTCACCGCGTACGACGAAAGAGCGATCGTGCCTTGCGCCGACTGCCAGCTGACTATTGACATTACCGTCTTCGTCGCGACCCAGATCCACCTCGTCCTCATCCTCGTCTGAATCGTAGTCTTCCCCACGCTGGCCGGTGTGAGCGTCCTCGTAGTTTTCCTCATCTTCTTCGTCCTCTTCTGCTGCTTCCCGCTCTCGTTCGTCGTCAGCATTGTCCTCCAGCACAAGGTCATTGAACGCATCCAGTACATAGTCCCTCTCCGCATCTTTTATCGCCTTCTGCCACTTTGCCTGGTGCAGATGCTCCCACAGCGCCTGCATCAGACCCTCCTGGAAGCGCTCTTCCGTCTCTCTGTCTTTGAACTTCAGAAGCCAAGAGTATGCTGACCCATCCTCTGTGTAGTGGTTAAAGATGAAGCTCAGGTACTCAAAGTTGAAGACCGGGTTGATGTCTGGGACTACCTCTTGACCCAGCCATTGCTTCTTATCACCCGTGATCTGCAGCCAGTATTTCCAGCTGCCCACCTCAAACACCGCAGCTTGGACTGCTTGATCTTGCAGGATGAAAGTGCCCGACTGAAAGTCGAATAAGTGAAGCTCGGCTTCCTCATTCGTCAATCCCTCGCGACTTTCAGGCGCCTTGCGGGAAACTGGTGCTTGAGTGGGTGCCTGCACGATCTGCTTTGACGGCGTTGCCGTCTCTTTCGCTGACAGCCTCGCCATGTCTGGATCGCTAGAATCGCGCGCGTTTTTAGGAGTCCGCGATATGGGAGGTGAAGGGGAGGCCGTCTGCGACCGCACCGGGCTCGAAATAGGGCTCGCTTGCGGTATCGGCGGCTCGTCTTCGAATGTAAATTCCTGGAGGTCTTGTTCTGTTGCCTGTTGATGCGACTGTCGGTATTTGCGCTCGTACTGGCACTGTACGGCCACCAGCGTAAAGCTCGCTGCTGCCTCAGGCCTAGCCGAAGCGTCCGCGATGAATTCAAAAAGATCGCCCTCGTCACCCGACAAGTCCCTCCAGGCAAGAACTGTCTGCCCTTCCTCGTTCAAGCTGGCGCGAAAGTGAAGCTCCTCGTCGAGCAGGAAAGTCTTCTCGTCCTTGTCACCTGGCCCAGCTTCTGCCTCGTCCTCACCGCCTTCTTCTTCCAGGAGCTCGGCTTCACCCTCCTCGTACGCGCGCTGAATGACAAGCTGGTACTGAAACTCTTGGCCCGTTCGCCGGATGTAGGCAGCCGCGTCCTTGTACAAGAGCTCGCTGTAGCCTTTAATAGAGTCGGGCCGGACCAGGAAGAGTGCGCCTGCGGGTAGCTCAACGATGCTCTCGCCTTTCGATGAGTTGCCGAAAAGATATGAGGACAGACTCTTGAGCGCGAACATGCTTCAGATATCGCGCATCACGAGGACAGGTGGCCTGTGTTGAAGGAAAGAAGAAGCTTGGGCTAGCGGAAGTAGGCTCAGGTAAGGTGACAACCTGAATTTACAAACAACAGATGACTTTCCCGCCGGGCACAACAGGTTGCCCCGCCACTGCGTCATTGTTGCCGCTACTTACGGGAGCACCCGACCATAGGTAGGCGAGACCGATCTTAGCGCCTGTCTTTCACACATGCATTCACCTGACACATCACGTGCATGCCACGCAAACTTCACCAGTCGCCGTAGCTTCTCGCTGAGACGGCCTGACATGCTCGCCATAGGAACAACAAGTCCTCAAACAGCCCCATGGGTGGCCTTCAGCGAAGCTGCCTTCCCTACTGATCTTCTAGAACATGGGTCGGGATCAATAAATATCAATTTGAGTTCGATATCTGGCTGGCTTCTGCCAAAACAAATCGGGAAATGCAGCAACAATGAATCAATTCTGATCATGTGAACTCGTCGTCATATTTTGTCCTCGACCAAAAGAGTGTGAGCTCGTCCCTAATCTCTGAACTCTACGGTGCTCTGTCCCAGACGACTGGTGATCGTTGAAGACCGGAACTAAGCTCCGACTCTGAAGCCCTTGTCCTCGGGCGCGGCGCACTCGGCGCGACGCTGGTCGAACACGCTGAGCACTTCCTCGGCGGCCTTTACGCCGCTAAGGGCCATCGCACCGAAAGTGGGTCCCATTCTTGTGACGTGAGGGTTAGCAAGTGACAATAATTCTACTTCGCAGAAGAATTTCTCACCTGTGCGCGCCGTCGACCTCGCTCAGTTCCATTCCGCCAATGACGAGCCCCGGAGCGATCTCACGAGTGCCCTTGACGATCGCGTCTTCAGCGGCGTTCATATCGAGGCCACGCATGCCGCCTAGAACCGGGAGGCTATCGTGCTTCATCGAGACGAGACGCTTTGCGCAGAAGGCTCCGAAGGGACCTAAAGCTTGTTAGCATGTGGAAGCGCTCTGGTTTAGTAGAGAAGACTTGCCGTCGTGACCAGTGGTCGAGAGGATGACTGGCGCATTGATCGTGTTCGGGTCCATGCAGGACTGGTCGTCATGGTGCATGCTGACCAACGTCCAGTTGGTTACAACACCGGCCAGACGGATATTACCAGAGCCGTCGGTGCGGGTGATGAGGTCCTCGACGGTAGTGGCGTTGAACAGCTTCACGTTCGGGAACTGAAGAACCTTGGAAAGCACTGTGCTAGTGAAGAGTGCGGCGTGCTTGACCACGACAAAGTTGGCGTCTGGGCCGTCGTCCTCGTAGGGGACGCCGATTTCGCGCAGGAAGGCGTCGGCAGGCTTTCGCATGACCATTGCGCTGAAGAGCTGGCCACCGAGCCAGGCACCACCACCAGGGGCGACGCCAGCCTCGATGATAGCAATCTTGAGGTCCGGACGAGACTTGGCCAGAACGTAGGCGGCAGACAGGCCGCAGCTGCCAGCGCCAACAATGACAATGTCACTCTCGGCGTACTGGTCGAGGTCCGCGAAGTAGCGACGTGTCATGGCACGTGAGACCTGGCTTTCACGGATAGGAGCGAAGCGGAAGTCCGACCACTTGCCAGCCATCTCGTCGATGGTCTGGGGCTTCGTGGCCCCGCCGACTGGCACGCTGGTGGTGTGCGGGATCGCGGCCATCTTTGCCGTCGGGATAGGAGCATCCGCCGTGCCAGTGCTGGCAGGCTCGTACATGGCAACTGGTGGAGACATGCTTTCGGGCTTGGTCGTCGATTAGTGACTGCTAATGTCAGTTGGTTCTGCCCTCGGTGTGAGTGGATCGGGCATGATGAGCATGGATTCTTTCGCTGGTATTATCCAGATAGATCAAGTTCGGCCGTATAATCTCAGAACGACTCTGGCGTGTGCTGCTTCCTCTCCTGTCGGCACGCAGGGGTGTGCAGTTCATCCTCTTCGGCGAAGCGCGCCAGATGAACATGCACTGCCACTGGGCCGACAGGGTGGAGGAAGCAGTCAGCGGCGCCATGAAAGCGTCGAACACCGGCTCATGCATCATCGTTGTTGACCATTGATACCTTGACCGTCACAGGACTTCAACCCATCTCCAGCAGCAGAATCCAGGCCGCATCATGGCGTGTGCGTCTGGCCATACCGGTTATAAACGTTCGACAACGGGGGCGCCTACAGACTGGTCAGCACTGCGCACGTGGAATTTACGATGATGAAGAATACTTCGTGGCTTCTTTCGCTGGCTTTTGCAAGGGCGATGTTTTTTGCGTGGACAGGATGAGAGGAAATGCAATCGCTCACGGCCTCGAGCTGGCTTTGTAGGTGCCGTCTGCGAGGTCGGCGAGGTGGGGAAGAGAGCTCTGCTGCTAGATGAAATCACAACCTGAAAGCTCCAAGCCGACCCAGTTGTTAAGCTGTAGCCAAACCTGCAGAATGACGCCAAATCGACCCGAGGATGTGACCTTATGTTCATGTTCCACTCCGCCTGCTGGTGGACGTCGGCGAGATAGTTGCCAAGCGGCCGTTAAAATAATCATCTCTTCTGCTGCAGGAAGATGGTAAGGGATGCGTTGACATTGGATCGTCAAGTCACGGTCGTCAATTGCAATTCAATCATCACCGCCGCCTGTGCCGATGATACAGCAGTCCGCACTACCCGTCCGTCACGAATCACCCTGACAGTGCAGCTGTCTAGAGGTATCAGCAACACGTAGTCTTGACCCACTGTCGAGACTGTGCGTATATGCTACCGTCTTCAGGAGAGCAGCTCTTGCTCTTCGACGCACTCGGACCAGGCACTTCTGAAACAGTTATAGATCTCCATACCACAGTATACGGCCTACATGCCTCCTAGGGAGAGCGCATGCAGGTATGTATATATCCTTGGCAGTCACGCAGAGCAGTAGTAATAATAAGACGTCAAGCGTGTCGTCAAGATGATCTGCTCGCTGTGCTCGGGTGCTCTAACTGAGGCTCCTTGGCCCAATTCTGCTAAGTCCCCGCCGCCAGTGCACCGGAAACGGGGCTGATACCGCCAAATTTTGGATGACGCTGTGGGGTTGGGGGGGGGGGGGGGGGGGGAAGGTAGCAGGGAGCCTGTAGCACGATCCGTATTCCATCTGCACTGCACACAGCAGCATACACTGCACTGCACGAGCAGGGGCAGACGGCCACGCCGCCGCAGCGCAGGGCATCCAGTCACCGAGCGCAGGCTCAGCCAGCCGGTCGGCGAGACGCCCCTCCACGTCCTCCGGACATCATGGAGGGGAAGGGGGGACGGAGGCATCATTGTGGAGAGCGCTGGAGGTCACGGTGCCTGGAAACGACGGGTCGAGCTGCGGAGTCTATTGAATTTGCTTATAATACCGGTGGGTAGCGGCTTACTTCAGTTCGGATATGCAGCATTGCCCGCAGCTAGCGCCAAAGTCAAGACGTCAAAGGAAAGCTGCGAGAGTTCGCGACCGATGGTGCGGATGGCTGCTGGTCAGTGCCGGCAGCCGTCTCACTGCCCGTCATACATTGTTCCTTGCGTCTTTCCAGTATACCATCCCATCCGGACTGTCTATGCCTTAAGGTAGCCATGAGCGTCCCTCGTTCCACCCTGCCACGACCGTCTGAGCGCCCTTCATGTCGCTGATCATGCCTGCCATGACTTCCCAGTACCTTCAGGTACCGAAGCTCCTCCCTCGCCGGAAATCGCGGTCCCGGTCAAGGCCGCGCGAGTCGGGGCCGACGACACCGACGACGACGGCGGAGGTCGCGACACTACCCAGTCGGACACGGCCGCAGTCGCCACCGATGCCTGCAGTGGATCTGCAAGTGAAGCCAGCCTTGTCGAGCTACTCCAACGGCTACAAGATGGAGTCGGACGAAGGCAAGAAGGAGAGCAAAGGGTTCCCCAGAGGTGCCTCACACATTGAGACGAAAGCGCCCGCCGTAGAACAGACGGGTACCAACTACGACGATCTAGCAGAGGACACATACACCCTAGAACCGTGTCGGACACCTCCGCCCCCGCCATCATTGCGAGAGACGCTGGTAGGCGCATGGAAGCTTGAGTCGTATATTGCGTATCCCACACCGCAATCGCCTATTCGGAGACCGACGTATCCCATGACCAAGAACGTGACGGGTTTCATCATGTACACGCCGGACGGATACATGTCGGCGCAGATGCTCATACCCGGCCAGCAAAGCTTTAAGCGGGGAGAAGGGGAAGAGCCGCAGTGGGCGGAGGCCGGCAAGAGGTTCTTCGCGTATTGCGGGCCTTATTACATTACGAATGAGGGGGTCGGGCGGGAGGAGGTCCTACGGCATACATTCCAAGTGTGCAATCTCCCGGGCTGGATCGGCGATATTCAGATACGAACGCATCGCTTTGAAGAGAATGGCCAAGTGCTCGTGCTCGGCAGCGAGGAGCCTACGGAGATCAAGGTGCGTTGTCGTCGCAATCCTGCCAAAGCGCAACACGGCGCCCTTTGGCTTGTCTGACAGTGTGCTGATTTGACGTTTACAGGGCGACAAGCGAATACCTGTATTAAAGTGGCAACGGACAAAGAACAACATGGACGGCGTTCCCCCTCCTCCAACTCCACAGATCAAGATCAGCGGACCTGGAGAGCCCTGACTCTCAAGGCGGGCGACTGAACGAGATAATGATGGGAAGTCTCGAGAGGTCGCTCGCTAGACTGAAAATAGACGGACGGGAACGGTTAGATGAAGAAACCACAAAGACGAAAGGTTTGGAGAGCACCGCATCAGAAGGATGAGTCTCACGAGAGCATTTCGTGGTCGAAGACAGGATAGATGGGGAGGGAAAGTGCACTACCGCATTCCACACACTTGACGACGACTTGGCATGGCGGACAAGCAGGCAAGCAAAGCAAGCAAGCAAGCAAAGCATCGAAAGAACGGTACGGCGCCACTGGCATTTGGGGACTTTTCTGGGAATATACCACACATCGTACTTGGGGAAGATTCACGATTGAAGTGATTGGAGAAGGCGCAAGCTAGGCTTACCATTATCACGCGAAAACTGTACTCTAGAATCTAGCAGCAATAGCAGCATGAGCAGGAGGGAAAGCGTGCGGCTGGCACGTGCGCTTAGAAAGACCAACAATTCAGAAGACGTTTGATACGCCGTCGCTTGGCTCCTGGATCCCCTCATGTAAAAGCTGAGTTTCCTCAGCTGTTATTGAACTGTTGTTCTGACTACCTCGCATTGCCAGGTTCAAGGATCTTAGTCCTTGAACAAAAGAGAATAGCTGAGAGGAACCCTCACGTCGCTCCAACATACACAGCCATCATCGTTGGCCGTCCCCAACATCAAACCGCCATACACACAGCAACTTGTCGTAGAAGCTCGTGCTAACAATCGTCTTGACGTTGCTAACCCCTCCAGGCTGCACATCACTACCGTAATTCATACTCTCGTGCTCTTCAAACATCCCTAGCACTTCGAACGACCACTTACTGCTACTGCTACTGCTACTACTGCTACTGCTATCACCATCCTCGTCGTCGGCACTCCGGCTAAGCCGGACCATGCGGCTGCCCGCGTGCATACAGCTCGCCAGGATGATCATGCTGTTTCTGAGTCATTGCGTCAGCGCCTTCATCGCAGTCATCGGAACCAGAAGTCGCGCTTGGCCAGCGCAATAAGCAGATGATTGGATACTTCATCGGTCATGCAAAATATATCGGAAGTCTGCAGCCCCCGGGGGATAAAACAATCATTTGAAATTTTGTGTGGGAGAGAGTAATCCCTGAACGTACCTTGTTGACGAGCTGCTCGCGACAGTGTCTGACAGGACTGAAGAAACCCCTCGAGACGTCTTTTCAGCGCCTGCCGTTTGTGAGACGACCTTCAGCCTCCAGACCCCGCCGCCTAGATTCGCTTCCGCGAGGACTTGCCTTCGGCCTGTGGCCGGTGCTGAGATGAGGCGGATGTTATCGTCGTAGCTTCCGGTCAGGATCAGATCCCAAGATAGAGGGAGGATGTATGTGACGCCGGCTTCGTGGATTCGGCGGTCTTGCCAGACGGGATCAAAGGCTAGTGCCGTGTTACCGGCGGAGGACGAGCGCTGCAGGAGCATGTCATCGCCGCCGCTGTAGATGCTGAGTTCATCGTTGTTGGGAAAGGGAGTGAAGGCCAGCCACCATGCTTCTAAGCTGTGTTGGTAGACAGTCGTTACTTTGACCTCGCAGTCGCTCGTCCAAAGAGCTCCTTGCGTAGCTTCGCAGAGAACCACCATGCCGTCTGAGAGCGTGGTACCGATGACGTGCGGGTTAGTCGGATGCCAGGCGACGGACAAAGCCAAGGTAGAGGGCTCGCAGACCTGCTCGCTGCACGTTCGGACTAGTCGACGAGATCCTTGGGTTGTCTCCTGCAAATGATAGAAGTCGAGGGAACCAGTAGAAGTCGCGACGGCTAGGATGTCGTCGCCGTCCTCCGAGCCTGCATCATGCGGTGACCACTGGATATCAAGGATGGAATGTTCTGGTGTGGGCTCCTTCGCGACGTGCGTTCTGCGGTGGAACTCATCAGCATTACCTTCCGAGTAGCATATGCCAGCAGGATTGATGAGTTGCCTTACACGTTATCACCTTGAAGACTGTACAGATCCAGGGCTCCACTTCTTTTCTGTGGCTTCACGTGTACATCTGCTGAGTTTCTCTCGTCCTCGTCGTCCGCCACAGACGTTTCGGGGCCATCCTGATGCTCGTTTAGATGCAGGTAATAAGTGCCAACGACGAAGTATGCCGGTTTATTCGGGCAGAATGCTATGCAACTAGGGGGAAGATCCAAGGTATGGCGGGAGATGGACAAGATGGAAGTCATTGTCACATGCAAGTTGCAGATTGAGAAGCTGCGGAAGTAAATTCCGTCAGCTACTTCTTTCGGAAGCGGTTCGGACATTCACATGCTGACGAGCGCTGAATTGATGGAAAGGTCCAGCAAGAAGGACATATTGGCGGCTCTCAGGTTCTTATCTAACACACATTCTCGCCGCCCACCTTCGTGCCATTCGCGCCCGGCATGGTGTCCTTGACCTCTCTGAACACCTGCAGGAATGCCGCCGGCTCCTCCGCCCCCTGCACCTCATACTTTCCATTCACAGTGAAATTAGGGACACCCGTGATGAATTTCTGGTTCGCCATCTTAACCTCCTTGTCGACCTCTGGGCCTCCCTTGCCGTTCGCCATCCAATCCCGTACCTCCTGCTCGTCTATCCCAGCCTTGACACCCCTCCGAATCAGAACCTCAACATCCGTGACATCCTCATTCGCTTCGAAATAGGCGTTGAAGAGCTGCTCAACGACCTTCGTCTGCATATCCTCGCCCTTAGTCTTCGCGAGCTGGATCAGCCGATGGCTATCCCGCGTGTTGCCCGTCTTGCCCTCAAAGGCAAAGTTGATGCCCACCTGTGCCCCTAGACGCGCGAGATGCCCCTGCATGACTTGCGTGCGCTGCGCGCCAAACTTCTTCTCATAGTACGCCTGCTTGTCGATGCTCTTTGGCGCATCCGGGTTGAGGTAGAAGGGGTACCAGGTCGTGGTGAAGGTGTCGTTCGGGTTCGACTGCTTGTGCGCTTCGATGGCTTTGTCGAGCCGGTTTTTGCCTACGTAACACCATGGACAGACCGTGTCGCTCACAATGTCTATCTGGTAGTTCGTCATTCTGCGGAGGCTTGTACGGAAAGCCACGACTGGTGTGGGTTTCGATGGAGTGCAGGATCGGGCTAGGAGAGTGTTCGTGACTGAGTACCTACTTAGCCTGCCTTGAGCTCTTTATGTGTTGTGAAGTCCCTTGCTCTTGAGGTGGAAGAGTATATGTAAGGTGGCTCTGTATCGTTGGTCACTGACGAAGCTCACCGTCGCCGGGTACGTTAGGTATCAACCAAGTCTCCACTTACTAATGCTGTGCCGACATCCGGGAAGACAACGCGGCGGGCTTATTAATGTGGATTTATGAAACAGGAAGGTCATACTCAGGGCCTTGACAGCACTGTTAACGGGAGAAAAAGTGTCTGGAAGACCATGGAATTGGTGCTGTCATGGACAAGAAAGAAAGAAGCGATCGGCCCCAGGACTTGACATGAGCTCCCATGGATTGGAAGCGACACTGTGTTGCGTTGCGTAACTGTCGAAACGAGAAGAAGATGCGCATCAAAACGTCCACATCATCAGAGCCCTTGCCATACAAAGAAATGTCAACACGTCGTACGCGTCAACTCAAGCGCTTTCGAGGCTGTCTCCAGTCGACTAATATACGCACTACCGCAGACTGACCTACAGATCATGGCCATTCAATTTTCGAATTCCCTAATTATGCTAATACTGCCGTCGACTAAGCGACCGACCATAAGACCTTACAAGCACCAAGCGTTCAATCGTGCTGGGTCCCGGCTTGCCGCTTGTTTTCTCGATACCGAGGCGCAACCGGGCGCGAGCGCAGCAGGTGATCAACTACCCTACTCGGTGATCTCTCAGAGCTAGCAGCCGGTGGAAAAAGACTGTTCGTCTTCGAGGCTTACGACCAGCGTTGTCATGATCACAAGCCTCGTCTAAGATTGTCATGCCTCTTCGAGCTTGCTACCTACCTCAGGGGGTGTGCCATGGCACGGGTTGCAGACCCGGACTTTGATGTCCATAGCTGAAATGATAAAAAGTGCACCTAGGAGCAGACCATGCATTGAAATACCAGAAGGAATGATGTAGCGACAGTGAGAACAAAATTGGGAAACTTCAGTCACCATTCTTCTACGTAAGCTTTCCTACTCCATCGAGATCGGTCAGCACTTAATGCTTCCCGAAAGCAACAAAGCCCTGCCACATGCTCTGCGCCTTTCCGTTGTAATCCCAGCCATCAACACAGCTGCTCGCGTCATAGGCCGCCGGGAATGTGCTAGGCGCCGTACACATCCTCCGCGCAAAGGCGGCGACAAGGTCGGTCGAGCCAGGCCTGTACTTGATGTCGGCAAATTCCACAAGGTCTCCGAGCGGGTAGCCGTAGCCTTGGTCCCAGGATGGAACGTCGTTCATCTGCATTGGGGCGGAGGGAGGGTTGACGATGATGCTGGTCCAGGTCGGGGCGGAGGAGCCGAGGTTGGTCGTCTCGGCGATGTAGGCGTCGTAAGTCGCACCGCCGTCGGTGGAGCCGTAGTATGAGAGGCCAGCACGTCCGACTTGCGTGGGATGTTGGACTAGGGTGGGGAGGTAGGCCATGGTGTTGGAGAGAGTTGAGTTGCCCGGAGCACCGATGATGACGGGGTTCGACCAGGATTTGGCATTGTCTGTAGAGCGGGACATCTTCAATTTGTAGTCCTGGTCCACCCAGATGGAGTAAATGTTGCCCGCGGCATCTTGCGAGATCGGCTCCGGGACCAGGACGTTACCGTTCAACAGATATCTAAACAAATATCAGTAACATATAATGACTGTGGTTGTTTTTCAGCAGACTTACGTAAGATCGCCGAGAATGAATGGCGGAAGACTGCTGCCCGGCACATCAACAAGACGCCACGAGTCTCCCTCGTCGTCACTGATGGCAATGCTGAGCTGTTGGCATCGTCTCAAACCGTACATGACTGTGCCGTTGGGTCGGACAAAACCGTCACCCCAGATGATAAGCTCTTGGCCGGCGAGACCCTTGAGCAAACCGGCACAGGCTCCACCTGACAATAGAGGTTGAAGGGTTGGCATTCCTTTGGTGGGAGACCAAGTGTTGCCGCGGTCAGTACTTTTCATAATGAGTTGGTTGAGGGGCCCGAGCGGCTGCACTGGGATCGGTGTGCTGATCAAGCTCGGAGCACTGAAGTACAGGACCTCCTTCGCGCCGTTGCTGAGCTGCGAGCGTACAGGCTTCCCTCCAACCAATTTGGCCCAGTCTTGGATGAGGGGGTCGAAGTGCGAGTTGTTGAGGTTTGTCCAGCTTTGGCCCTGGTCGTCAGAGTAGCTGAAGTCAAGTCCCGGCGGGCTCGACGACCAGAAGAAGTAACGGCCGTCTGAGTCGCGCTTACGGAAGACAGGTTGCACTCGAGGCTGGTCAGATCCGTCGGGCAAGACCTGCGTCCAAGTCTCGCCGTTATCGTTGGACGTGGCGTAGCCCGTGCCTGCTGTGGTGAACGCCGGTGAATAAATCAAGGATCCATCCTTAGCGAAGTCGACGTTGGACTCGGCTGCGCCCATTCCAGTATATTGATACGACGCGCTCTTCAACCCTGAGGCGGAATATCCGCCTTGCAGAGGCACTAGAGGAGAGGAGGTGTAGGTGAATGGTCTGCGGCCAGAGGGACCGCCATTGACGGCCAAGACGGGCCTCAAGCTGAGGGCGGCAGCCGTTACACTGAGAGCGACAGACTTCATGTTTGCAATCACGAACGATCCTGACCAGGCGTGTGGGGGGGAGTGCACCGTCGTCTTTATTAATTGCAGCAAGCCTCAATCTAGATGTTCTGAAACGACATCACCTCTCTCTTCACAGCCTCGGTGATAGAGCATTTATTGACTTTGGCTATCGTCTGGTGTCATGCACGAAGGGCGTTTCGTCCAAACTTTGAAGGGAAAGCGTATGAGATGTTGTCGGTAAGGTAGTTCCCAGTCACACCTGACGATGCCCCCTCAAGACAAGCCGCTGAGGTCCATCGGCTCGATACTCCTAGGAGGTACTCCGAAGTAGGAAGTACCATTAGTGCATCTTCGCACCCTCCATGCAGACGAAGATCTTGTCGCCACGGGACACGTGGGTACTGCTGGAGATTTCTCTCATCTGCGTGCGAGTGGGGACGGGCGTAGATGTCGTATGATGCTTCGAGAGGACAAGAGAGCGGGCCCTCTCAGGACCTCTAGAAACTGGTGCGGGTACCTCGACAAGTTGGAAAGCCATGTCGCGGGCAGAATGCCGATCGGCGCCACCTGCGTCCTGGCCCTGCGAACAGGTAGGGTCCAGGCTGGTGTCGAGACTAAGCTGCTAGTAGTAGATCATCAGGGCCAAGGCGTGACAGGTGCGGGCCGAGTGGGTGCCGATTCTTTGAGAGCTTAAGGAGATGCAACCCGTGGGGAGGGACGGGAGCACGATCAAGACGTGCGAGGCGAGAGCGCCACGAGCGATATCCAGCATCAACGCTATTGTGCAGTAATCGTGACCGTGGCGGATTGGTGAGTGCAGTCATCAGTGTCGAAGTCGGGGAGACTGTCAACAAAGCCATCAAGCCTTGCAAGCCTTTCGGCAGACATACTGTAGTCTGTAGTCCCTTGCCTTCGTAGTGGCCGATCGTTCGCGCGGGGCCCGCACGCCAACGTGATCTCCGCGCGGGGATGCAGAGGTTTTGAGTTCGAGCGATCGACCGTGGCGTAGTCCTCGTTGGCCGTAAAAGGTAGCCCCAATTTCGTCTGAAGAAGACGAGGTAGCTCAGTCGACGCCCGCGCTACCACTAGTCCACGGGTCATCACGTGGAAGCTGTTGGTCTTACGCTTGGGTGAAAGACGACGGACCAGACGTCCGGAAGGCTGTCGGCGACTGTTCGAGTGTCGCGCCAGTGTGGCGTACGGTGCATCAATCACCTCGATGCATTTCCCATCACGCCGTTGCTACCTCGATGTCATATGTACCTTACCTGCCAACTGCCAAGGGGCCTGCTAGCAACAGAGCAGCACTTGACTCGCGTGAAAGACTAAGCCGGGCCAGACCAGCGGCATCCTCCATACAGCAACGATGTGTTGACCTCGGTTTGCGCTGATCGTGGGAGGGAGGATGTAGGAGGTAAGTCATGAGAAACGATGTCGTCGACATGCACGATGGCCTGGGTTGACACGAGGGACTTTCTTCCGGGTGACTGTGTGCGTGATCGGAAGTCAGCTCTTGAGTGACAGTCAGATCCTCGTACATACGGGACGAGCCGTAACATGGACACGAGACACGATCAATATGACCTCCTTTCTGTCGGCGTCGCTTTGTTTACCTAGGTATTTGTCAAGAACACCGTGATTGAAGTAGATGTAGAATTGGAATAGCCGAAGCTCGACAGCACGATAAGCAGAACGTGGCGAGATAATGGAGGTAATTCTTGTCTACAGCTTCACATACACAACGCACCGTATCATATCATCAGCCCAGAGGCTCATCAGTATTGCGCATACCCACCACTAGCACTAATACACTGCGCACTGACCCAACTGCTCCTCGGCTCAGCCAGAAACCCAACAATCTCCGCAATTTCCTCCGGCCTCCCCGCTCGCTGCTGCACCGCCGTCGCCTCAAACTGCGGCTGCACAATCCGCGGATCCACCTGGTCCAGCATCTCGCTCTTTACCGGCCCGGGGTTCACCGCATTCACCGTCGTGCCCTCCCCGCCCAGCTCCGCCGCCCAGTTCCGCGTGAACCCCTCCAATGCCGCTTTGGTCGCTGCGTACGCTCCTGTGCCAGGGTAACCCTGGCGTCCGCCAACACTGCTGATATTGATGATCCGGCCCTCGGGTCGACGGAGATGTGGCAGCACGGCTTGCAGCAGCAGTAGCGGCGCGCGGACATTCGTGTGGAAAATCTCGTCAAAATGCTCAATGGTGATGTCCTGGGCGAACTTGGAAGAGATGATTGCGGCGTTGTTGACGAGGATGTCGATGTGAGGGCCGAAGGCTTCAACAGTGGCGCGGACAATCTGAGTCGGTGCTGTGGGGTCTTTGAGGTCGCATTGCACGTCGATGGCGCTGCTGTGGGCTTCGGACTGGATCCGTGAGATGAGGGCGGCGGCGGGTTCGCGGGAGCGGTCGCTGGAGTAGGTGAGGGTGACTTTGGCGCCGCGGGCGGCGAGATCGAAGGCGATGGCTTCGCCAATACCGCGGCTGGCGCCGGTGACGATGGCGCTGTCGGGGTTGTGTTGTCAGTTATGATGGACCGGAGGAATGGTGAAGGTTTTGGCACGTAATGCGGACGCACACTTTGCCTTCTAGGGTGCGAGGCTGCGTCATGCTGGTCGTGTCGCTGCCGCCCTTTGAGTACTACTGCCGATCGTTCAAACGGAGAGGTTACAGGTGAATACGGTAGGTCATGATGTATTGAGAAATGGACGAAATCGTGTATGATGGCGGAGTTAAGGCGGCATTAACTGGAACCTCTCCCCAACGCACGACGCCATTGTGGGGGTCTCTTTCCTTGATCACTTGCAACTGTGAACATTTCACGTCGTTGCGCAAGCACGTTCATTCATCATCTGCGTGTACAATCGCTTTCTTGTTGGAAATGATCGAGGTGAGGTCGGGCGAAGTGATGTCGCGTGTACTCCGAGTACGGTACACTGCATCGCGAGTGGAGAAAGCTTCTATGGCGCGGACCTCGGCAACTTGACTAGGCGACATCAACACGGAACGTCTATTGCTGCGTCGGTAGCAGTCGCGAGAGAAGACATGCAATCACGAGACTTAGTCCTTCGAAACGGTCTATACTGGCCAGCCGCTCGCAATGGGTGAAAGTGACGAGAAGAAAGGCTCAGCCGCTGCCAGCGAGAAGCAGCAGCCCAGCCAGACCGAGAAGGCGGCATCAAGAGCAGCCCAATTGTCCGGCCATCTGAATTCAGACACGGAAGAAAGACCCAATGCTGGTAAACGACGACGGCGAGCTAAGCAGGATGAGCTTCCAGCAGACTACAGCGACATCCTAGGCCAGATCAAGACTCTACGGACTCTTGCCGCCACTCCGGACACCAAGAAGACGGGCTATATTCGTCAAAAGCAAGCCGGCAAACTATGGGTTCGCGAGCGCATTGAGCAGCTACTCGACAAAGGCTCGTGGCGAGAAGTCGGCAGTATGACCGGCAAAGTCCAGTGGAAGCAACTTAGTCCTCTCAAGGAAGAGCCCGAGAGCTTCCAACCAAGCAACAACGTCAATGGCTTCGGCAAGCTCAGAGGACGACAGGTCGTGCTGACCGCTGACGACTTCTCGCAACGAGCCGGGCATGCCGACGGCGCCCTCTTCGAAAAGACGCTGTACATGGAAAAGTTAGCGCTGAAATACAAACTTCCCATCATAAAGCTCGTCGATGGCTCTTCGGGTGGCGGCTCCGTGACCAGCATCAAAACCCAAGGCTTCGCCTACATCCCACCCATGCTCGCCGGCTACGAAATTATCTCCCAGCTCAACGCCGGTATCCCCAACATCGGCGCGGCACTCGGTAGCGCCATTGGCCTCGGCGCTGCTCGACTCGTCGCCTGCCACTTCTCCGTCATGGCCGCCGACGTGGGCTCCATGTTCAACGCAGGCCCGCAAGTCGTTGCCGGCGCAACCTTCGAAGAAGGCCTCTCCTTCACCGAGCTCGGCGGGCCCCAAGTCCACTGCACCAACGGCACTATCGACAACCTCGCAGCCAACGAATCCGACTGTTTCGACCAAATGCGAAACGTCCTCTCATACCTCCCCAACAGCGGCACTCAAATCCCTCCCGTCGTCATCTCTCAAGACCCTGTAACCCGCCAGTCCCCAGAGCTCCGTACCCTCATCCCCCGGAAACGCGAACGCATGTACGACCCCCGCCGCATCATCACCACCGTCGTCGACAGCAACACATTCTTTGAGATCGGCGCCCTCTGGGGCCGCACCGCGATCGTCGGTCTCGCCCGCCTCGGCGGCAAACCCATCGGCATCATCTCCAACAACTGCGAAAACCTCGCCGGCGCAATCGACGCCGCCGGCTCCCAGAAAATCACCCGCCACCTCAAATTCTGCGACGTCTTTAACCTTCCCATCCTGCAATTCGTCGATGTGCCGGGCTATGCTATCGGGACCGTCGCGGAGCGCACGGCAACCATGCGATGGGGCGTTGAGCTCATGAAGACGTACTACACGACGACCGTGCCGCTCTTCAACGTCATCGTGCGTAAAGTCTACGGCGTCGCGGGCGGCGTGATGGTGGATTGCCGGGACCCGCATGCACGCGTGGCGTGGCCTAGTGGGGAATGGGGGAGTTTACCGCTCGACGGCGGGATCGATGTCGGTCATGCGGCGGAGCTGCGGAAGCTCGAGAAGGAAGGGGGGTTGGAGGCGCGGAAGGAGAGGTGGCGGGATTTGCATACGGAGTACTCGCGTTTGATGAACCCGGTGAGGACGGCGAATGGGTTTAGTGTGGAGGAGATAATTGATCCGGCGCGGACGCGCGAGTTGGTTGCTGAGTGGTGTCGGTGGGTTTATGAGAGTGAGTTGCCCGAGAGGGTTGTGAAGAGGATGGGTGGGCAGTTGCAGCCGGTCTTTGCTTGAGAGAGAGGGAAGGCCAGGGAGGGAAGTCGATGTACATGCTCATCAGAATGTATAGAGGGTACGTATCTACTAGCTTTGCATAAAACAGCGTCAAATCGAGGAATGTCACATTTCACTGCCACGACTTCGATGACGTTGCAAGCCGAAGACAGTAAACGCCGGTTGGCTATGCTTGTCGCTGGTCGTTCAATACTAATCGCCGCGGCCCATCGTAGATTCGCCAATATTGTTGATCCGAAGACCCAAAAAGAAAAATGCAAAGAATTCATGACTCCCCCTACGCCTCGCTTCATTCGACACGACCGCCCGTCGCGCCACATGCATCGTTCGTAATCACATCACATCAACATGCCTTCACACGCTCAAGAAAGACTCCATCTCTGCCCCCTCCTAGCACCAGCAAACATTCTAGCCGAGAAACACTATTTCGACGACCTATGCCCGCCAATCGCTCCAAACCCCGAATCGCCATTCGGAAGCGAGGATTTCGGCGTCGAGCCGACTTCGTCCATGTCGAAGAGTGCTTGCTCTTCGTCGATTTTGGTCACGCTGGTGCTGCTTAGGCCGCGGTCGAGACTGCTGCGGGCTGTGGTTGTGGTTGTGGAGGAGGGGTTACCGTTGGGGAGGGAGCGGATGGATGCTGCTGCTGCTGAGGGAGAGGGAAGAGCGGCGCCGCTGGTGTTGGTGGTAGTAGTAGTAGACTGGACGTGCGAGGATCTGGCGGCGTCGAGTTTGGTACGCTGGAGGTCTTGCGTGAGCATGCTCATGCTTGCTTGGCGTGGGGGGCTGCTGATGGGTGGCGGGGAGAGATCGCCGTTGGTGCTTGGTTTAGGGGCTGGAGAGTAGGAGAGGCCGGCGTTGCGGAGGGGTGAGCCGACGTGGCCGAAGCCGCTGCTGTCGGAGGAGTCTTGTTTGCTGGCGGCCGTTTTGGCCGCAAACATGCTGTTATATCTTGAGGGGCTGGTGCCGAGACTGCCGACTTTGATGCTGGTATCTTGCGGGATGCCGTGGCCTGAGAGGGTTCGTCGCGCTGCGTTGAGGAAGCCAGCTGGCGTGTCGGCTTCGGCTCTGCTTCTCGATTCTCGTCGTGATCGGCCTTCCGGGATGAGGTCCCGTAAGCTTGCGGGGAGTAAGTCCTCTTCACGGTCTGTGTCGATGTCCTCTTCGTCTGAGTACTCGAATGGCGCAGCTGGCAGTCTAGTGCCTAAGCTGGCGGATATTATGGGACGTGACGCTCGCAGTCTGTCCGAGTGTAATGGTCGCTTTGGAAATGTCATGGGCTCTTCTGTTCCACTGGGTGGCGATGACCCCATAATGGCGAGCATGCCATCCATACCCCTATCGCCGAACGCCGAGCTGTGCAGATCTCGAAGCGCAGTATTTCCGAGTTGAGACTTCCTGGGTAGTGATGAAGGCGGCGATTCAATCCCAAAACGCGAGGGCACAGATGCTGCGAATGGTCCGTTGCGTGCCGCCAAGGAGATGCCGTTACTGTCGAAAGAGTTCGGTAAGGGCGCATCAAGAACCGAAAGTCCTCGTTGAGATGGCGATGACCCAAAACGGTCATTCTGAGGCGAACCGTACTTCGGCGAAGCAGATGTGAAAGTCATGTCAATCTGCTGGTCAAAACCACTCCGCGGGCCGTATTGGTAGGGATCGAACTCCGAAAGGCCCTCGCCATTTGGCTTCTGCTCCAGACCCTGCGCCTGCATGCTCAACAGACCTGGCGGCGGCGGAGCTGCGTATTGCCCGGGCTGCGCCTGTGCTGGCGGACCCCCGTATGCCATACCTGCTTGGAAAGAAGCTGGCGGCATGCGGTTCACCACCCTCCCATCCGGCGTGATATGCAGCAGCGCGCACTTCTGTCCAAACTTACACCCACCTTTTGCGAAGTATTTGCAAGGCGTCGGTCGCGCAGAAGACTCGGGATCGTGGGAGAAGGGACACATGCGGCCAGCCTGGCATTGACCTTGCAGGAAGAACTTGCACGGCACGTGCTGGGTGTCTGCGTTGAATCTCAGCCATCGCCGTCTCTCCAGATCGGGGCCGCCGTTGCTGTACTCACTCTTGTTCTTCGGCGGACTTCGTGGCATCGGCAGCGGTCCAGCAAACCCTTGTCCGCCACCGACCTCCCCCGGCATGCCAGGGTAGGGCCTCTGAGGTGCTGTGATTGGCATGGCGCCGTTGCGGTCTGCTTGGTGCATCTTGGTGCCGGACGACAGGTCGACAGAGTGTCGCTGCTGGGTGTTTTGGCTCTGTGCCTTGGTGGGGCCGTGGGCAAAAGGCTGACCGAACCCGTTCATCTCAAAGATATCGACCGCGGGGCTGGCAGGTGCATTTAGGCGGGGCTCGTATGCTCTGATGTTGTACAGTGGTGTTGGCAGTGCAGGTGTGCAGATGTCGGAAAGTTGGGAGTGCTGGTGGTGATAAGACTAGACTGTTCTTACAAACGTACACCGGTTATGCTATTTGTTGCCTGGGCCTGGTCGTGGGGTGACGTGTGGTTGAAGATTGGATCAAATCCTCGAGTTCGCGCTGGTGAAGGTGGATAGCGTCGGGCTTGTCGGTCGGGACTGATCAGCAGGATTGCCGATCTCGCTTCAACTTCACCCTCCAACTGGAAGGCTTCTTTGCATGTAAGCTACACCATCACCCAGTGACAGAGGAGAAAGACGGACAGAAGAAAGACTGACAGAAGAGGTCATGGCTGTTGACTCATCAGGCGGCGATGCATTGCGCACGCTGGTCGCCTCGTGAAGGCAGTCTAGTCAGGCGTTGCGTTGTCTCAGGCAGGAGGGAAGACATGTGATGAGTATGCGAAGAGAGCCAGACTCGTGTTCACGGTGCGCGCAAAGGCGACGTGACGGTCGCATCATAAGGTACCTCTTTGGACGAGCTCAAGCACCCTCGCGGATGACGGCTGTGAAGATGATAGAACAGCAGGCTGTTGCGAGGCGGCCGCCACGACCACGCCAATACCCATCTTGCACGTGATGTCTGAGGCGGCTGCCTTGCACGAGCCCCTGAAACACTGTTTCACAGCTCCGGACCGCCACGTCGCACGGCGTGACCATTGGCGACTTCAATTGCTCATCTTGCGGCTTAAATGCGCACATTGGTCAGCCTCGGGACTCCCAGGCACAGCATCATATCAGTTTCGATGCTTTCAGGACAACACAAAGCACTAAGCGACCGCCCCGTTCCCGCAACATCAGCGATGGGGATAGGCATGAGGTTCTTGCTATTGGAGAAGACCGGATCTACGTCTGGCGGAAACGGTCACTCGCTTGGCCTGAGATGATCTCCTGCTCCATGTACGGTGTTCTGTAGGAGCCCCGAACGCGCCCAGCCGTTACATCGGCATCAGGATCATATAAATTATGAATCCGAGTTCCGCGGCCAGTAAGGCAAGGTCGAACATGTTCTTGTTTGCGTGCTGGTGTTTGTCATACGGGGCTTGAAGAGCTAGTGATCAAGCTTGTGCGAGGACCCGTCTGTCCGAGGGCTGGTTGCATTTGAGTAGTTTGACTAGATATGGTAGAACGGTGAGTACTTTACATGCGGAGGTGCCACCCGGTGTCCAACAACCTCTGACCCCACAGGAGTGCTCCGGCTTTCGTCTCTCCATCCAGTGAAGAAAAGGAAAGCGCAGGTGGGCTCCGCTTCAGGTCGCACCTTCCCCATTGGCGAAGCTGGCACCAAATCACAACGTCACCGTGCTTGGCGTCCCACCCGACCCTTTGGCGACTTCCTCATTTCCCTTCTGGCGCGACGGACGTCAATTGGAACCTCCGCTCAGCACCTTACCTACACTCGTTCTTCCTTCACCCTCGCCCCTTTGTCACTCCTTCTCTCTCTCATCCCACTCGCGCCCGTCCAACTTCCGTCACTCTTTACTCGCGTCGTCGCGCTCCTCCAGCGTCTGCTTGCCTTCAGTCGCTCGCTATTGCCCTTACCACTCATTCGCTCTCGACCGGTCGACACCATCATGAAGAGAGTCACGTTCGCGGCACTCGCAATGGCTGCAGCTGCAGCGCCCCATAATGAGTAAGTCACTGTCTCTACTGACATCGTGTTTCCTCCGATCCTCTGGTACGGACTGGACCTATCTTGGACCTCTCAAGCATCTCGCAAACAGCATACAGCACCGGGCCAGCATTGCACACACAATCACCACTTTAGCCTTCTTTAGCAACATGAGATTGCCCAAATCCACAAGACCAATGTCTGGACATACCAAAACGTCGTCTAAGGAGGAGAGATACGCATGGACATCCGGGTCTGCAGTCCGACCAGGCAAAGTCCTCAGCCGAGCCGAGCGAGAACGTCGTCGAGACTCAGGGACCGGACTGGACGGCACAATTGACGTTGCAGACGACCGCGACGACGATGACTTTACGTTCTCTAGGCTTTTCTGTAAAGCACGGCACTCTTTTGAGCACTGGAGATTTCCCGGATTGGCCATCTCGGAACGCCGCGATGAAGACGGTCCACGACACCCGATAAACTTTCAAGGGCTGGTCGTGATGCTCATCGCGTTGTTGATCGTCTTCGGAACTGGCTACACCTTCCTCGAATGGCTACTAATGTCAACCAGGGCGGCCGCGGCCTGCACGCCAACGACCACGACCGAGTACATCCCCGTCACGACGACCGTTACATACGCACTGTCGATAGTCGCCAGCGCTGCAAGCTCCAGCAGTGACGTGACGACTCACAGCACCATCTACTCGACTTCGACGCTTACCAGTACCTTATCTGTCTTCCCAGCAATGACCTCTGCGACCGTTCTCTCGTCTTCCGGCGGCCCTTCGTACTTCTACTCCATGGTCTCCGGAACGACTGACTGGCTCAACGGCGTCGCGCCGAGCAGTGGTGCCTCGTTGACGACTGGCACGACTTCGGTGTACCTTAGCCCGGTATCAAGTCTACCTGCTGGTGCGCCGGAATCCCCAACCACAATGCAGCCGACTGCGAGTGAGACAGAGACTGTCACGCCTCCGCCCTATATGTCAACCATCTTCCAGCTGAGCAGCCCTGGTACCACAATCACTTCGACGAGCACACGGTACAGAACCATCGAAGTATCCCATGTTAGCTCGAGCAGTCGCTCTTCATACCCTGGTGTCGGCGCCGCTGGCTGGAATTCGACCGGTAGCGCACCGAGCGTCGCAGCGCCGACGGATGCTGCGGTCACCAGTACCGACGGGCCTTCTACGTACACCGAGATTCATTATTGGGGCACGGGCAACCAGACGACATCGACGAGCATGAGGCTGATCACAACTACGCTCCATTTGACCAAGCCGACAACAATCACCTTGACCAGCACTCTGACAACAGCTACAGACCCAGCTTCCTCAAGCAGTAGTTCCATAGTAGCAGCTGCCAATGCGACGTCTAGCCTTCCCCTGGCTGGCTTAACACCGACCGTACCCACCAGCTCCGTCAGCTCCATCACGGCATCGTCTCTCAGCGTGATCTCGGCTGGATCCCCTTCATACGACCCTCCGGTATTCACGCCTAGCGCCTCCCGTGTCTCCAGCAATGGGACATTGTCAGCGGCTGCTACTGGCATGCCAGACTCATCGCCACCCGTGTCTAGCCCTCTGAATATGTCGAGCAGTGTTGTGCCGGCCAACTCATCTATGACCAATGGGGTGACCGCAAGTTCACTGGCTTCTTTTCCCACGAACATGACATCGACAGCTGTCCCTACGTCAGCGACCGTGGGAAACTCCACAACAGCAGCTTTCGTAGTGCCCGTGACTTCCACCCTTTCTTCCGGGTCTGGAGTCACGGTGGTCAGCGAGACAACCAGCACGACCTTGGGGTTGTCTAGCAGCAGTCCAATGACAGTTTCAGGCTACTTCGTCTACAACGGTACGACGACCGTCCCATTGTGGACTGGGCCAGGGACTGGCAATCCAGTACCATACTCGCCCGCGACTAGCGCTTTGGCTAGCTTGAACGCCAACAGCAGCTCTTTAGCATCTGTTCCTTCCTCGAACGCTACAATCAGCCACTCGATCCAGACTTCACCACCTAGTGCGCTGAGCACTAGCCCATCAGTCTCGGTGCCTATTGATCACTCGAGTCCAGTGCTCTCTGCCATTTCGAGTGTGTTGTCTGAGATGCCTGGCATTGATACTAGCCCCGGATCGTTGTCCGCAGCTCCAACGACTCCCGGCCCGTCAACTAGCAGCACTCCATCTACGAATAGCTCACAACTCTCTCCATCATCGAAAACCACGAGCTCAGTCGTCGCTGCAACTATCACGCCATCTGCCCCGTCGAGCAGCAGCAGCCCGATCATTAACTCGACCGTAAGGACGACCTCCAGCAGTGCCGGAGCCAATATCAGTCCCAGCTCTGGCGGCAGCTCTTCAAGCACGTTCATATCCAGTGCCTCTTTATCGCCGTATAGTGTTCCGTCAAGCTCGCTCGCCGTGTCGAATTCTTCTGCGACCAAAGCTTCTTCTGCAACGGCAACAGCAAGCTCCGGATGTGGCGAACAGGGTGGCTTTGTCCTAGACTTTGACACTCTGCCAAATTTTGTCCCCAACAATGCGAACCAGACAGACATCACTCAAGCTCCTCCAGCGGCCAGTTGGAGCCCGTACCATCACCTGACTTTCAGCAATGGTTACGTATATGGACCAGAACCCAGACTACCCTACGTGCCATCATCGTCGCCGCACATGGCTGTCTTCCTCGCCAACGGCACCGGCGTGACTGCAAAGCCCGCGCGGCCCGGAACAAGCACGGCTGAGCCTGGCGAAGTGGGCGACGGAATGTACGAATCGTCACCGTCTTTCTGGTTCAATGCGTACAATGGTTCTTTCGGCTGCGACAGCCCAGAAGGTTGCACCATGGTGATCACGGGCTATACCTACAGCCCAGCAGCCAAGGACGAGATTCCCACATACACCCATAACGCAACAATCACGCCTTGTCCCGGCCTCATTTCTGGAAAAGCACAATGCCAGCTACACCCCATTTTCTTTCCGGAGTTCTTCCGCAGTCTGAGCGGTATCCAAATGCAGGCTTTCTCCGGTAACGAAGAAGTGATGTTCTTCATGGACGACCTGTCACTCGGCTGGTCCAACAGCTCCTGTGCGGCAGGTATGAAGAGGCAGACCCATAGGTAGTGAACAGGACGGAGAAAGTGAGCAGAAAAGTGAAGAGCGCAGGCCGGCTCTTGTGTTTGTTCAACAAGCGGCGGGATCGGTCACGGGTGCTGAGAGTGAGAATTTTCTGGGGGCGCATGTACGAACACTCTTCATACTAAGCAGTCAAGGGTCTGCGACCTCTTCTGTAAATAGAACGTAAGAAATTATGCACAAGTGACATTTGCGATCCGTAACTTCTCTTCTCCTGTGTTTTGTTTGCTGTAGGTGGAGCTCAGCAGCTGCTTGTAATGCAAGCTATCTATGGACCTGATGTTTCCATTGGGGGAATCATCGTTTCGATCCGACACTGTGGATAGCTAGGTATCTTATATCTTTATAGCATCACGACTCCCAGCTTTGAGACGTTGCAGGCGAAAATAGGGATGGTGGAGGCAGAGGTCTATGCGAGCTTTCTTACCTTACCCTATCCTCGGTGCAGCTTCTCGGTGCGTACGTACCTTGAGGTCTTGTCAGATAGTTTTACCAACCTACTCAATCTAAGATACGCATTCTTCCGCATCCGGGGACAGCAATTGGAGTTCTCAGATCCTTATGGCAGGAAAATAATAGCATCACCTTCTTCCCTCTCAACGCTAACGCTGAAAGAAGACCATCCCCTTCTTCCACACTTACCCGTTCCTAAGGATATCTGCGTCTCTCGCAACAAGAAGGCTGCGTATCTCCAGCATCTGTAGCGGAGATGGAGCAGCAAGACCACCACTACCACCATCACAATAACCGCTATCACAATCAACACCCAACCGCCTCCTCCTCTTCCCCCTCCTCCTCCTACACTTCTAATGACGATACGAATACCAACGCCAACCCCGATACAAATTCAACGCGCTTCCAAAGCCCCTCCAAAGACGCAGTCTCACCGCTTGAGGATTTCCAGAAACGTAATTCAGAATTTCAGGAACTGAGGTCGGTGTTGCGGGTGCCTGGGTCTGTGTGTGGGCTTGATCTGCAGCAGCAGCAGCAGCAGGTGGTGATGCAGAGACTACGGGGCATGGATATGGCTGGTGCGGAAGGTACTGTGTTTGGTGGAGGTTGTCTTTTGGCGGAGGGCGGTGGAGATGGATGGACTGGGGAAGGCGATGGGAGGGTCGGTGAGTTGTGGGGTGGGGTGCTTGGGGATGGGGAAGGGGAGTGCGTTGTGCGGAGAGGGGATGGGTTGGGAGAAGGAGAGGGCCTTGTTAAAGGTACGTTACATGAACTTACTTCCCGAGACGTCATTCGATGGTCATGGTGGCTGACAGGAAAGCAACAGGTAGGAAGCTCTTTGCAGACGAATACCCAGCCCGTGGAACGAGCATGGACCCGGAGATGATGCCAGAACCCTTGCAGGTCGAGAAAGAAGCGAATGGGGTTTCCCAACCTTGGTGGAAGGCAACATCGAGAGCGCCGAGGGATGACAAGGCGACGGGGGTCTGCAAGGAACTTGTAGATCTCGACGAGCAGATCACAGGTATGTTGGAGGAGCAGCTCGTCGAAGATAGCAAAGCATCTGTTTCTGGCCTGGCTGGTGATCGTGTTTTACGAAGTCATTATCGACTTCGCAATGAGGATTCAGCACCGCTGGGGAACTCCCCAGATCCTGAAACCTCGAGGCCGGCGATATATAAGTCGAGCATTCATGGCCAGCTTGATCAAGGTGTGCAAGCGAGTGGCGATTTGACTTGTCGGCGCAAACGGCCGGCTTTGAGTTTCAAGGCATCCCTTAGGGCGCTGAGGTCCGGGCATATGAACAGTGGCGATGCGCCGGGGACGAGACAGTCATCGACTTCAAGCTCGGCAGGTAATACCACCGCAGTCCCCAAAGCGGATCCGACCGGAAACATCAAGGAGCCGAGTCAGCCTCTAATTAGACCCACGAGACCAGCGGTCATCACCAAACGCAAATCCATCTCCTTCGGCGGCCTCGAGCTTACATGGGATCGACAAACCAAGAGTCCCTGCGAAGAGCTGTCGCAGCCAAAGCTAAGAAGACGGAGCACTCTCCTCCGCCTTCCAAGCCTAGGATCTCTCAGACGGGGCGAAACGGCTGACCAGGGCGCAGGGCGGGCCACGGTATCTTACCTTGCTCCTAAGCTCGACGTGCCTTTGGATAAAGAAAGAGCTAGAGACTGGTCGCGCTGCTCGTCGAGGATCTTTGACGACTTCAAGGCGTTGGATATGGATGGAGAGATGAGCAAGCCGCTTACGCTAGAGGGGATGGGAGTCCAGCAGCCGCCGCGTCCTCGGTGGGATCGACATCCGGCGTACAGGAGGGATGTAGGGAGCTCACCGTATGGCGATAGCGAGCGCCCTTGTCAGGTGGAGCGGCCCATGTCCGTGACCAATAGCAGTGCTATGCAGTCCGGGAGATCTCGTCCGCTTGGGGGAGGCGTATCACCCGGGTCTCAGACGGCGTCGATTACGGGAAAGGCTCGACAAAAACCCTACGGACTGTCGAAGAGAGAGTCTGTCACGCCTTCGAACGAAGAACAGGAGTCTAGAACCCTGTCCAAGGATACTGGACACCGGATAGATGCCAGAGATTCGGGGGTGTCTGGGTCAGCTGACGGCGACGCCGACCGTAAAGCTGTGATCAAAGTAAAGTCGTCCAGAGGCTCACTCTACTTCAGAGCTCAGAGGAGGAGTGCGAGTTCTGAGAGACACGAGTAAAGCAGTGTTGAGCCTGCGGATGGGTCGGCCGCTCGATCCGACGGGATACGTCTGTCGGGAGCTCGGGCCAGATCACTGAGCCGAGGCTCCCAGATGGCGGGCAAGGCGATTGGGACGTCACGACTTCGAGATTCGATGTTTGTTTCCCAAGAAGCAGCTGCGTTCAATGCCCTTGCGGTAAACAATCTAAGTCATTCTACCAATTGGAACATTTCAATCAATATCAACCCATCATGCCTCTCGCCACAGTCCACCTCGTAGCTCTCTCAGCCAACTCAACAATCAACCAATTCCTCCGCGCCATCTCCTCCCAAGGCGTCAAACCCCTCGTTATCTCCCGAGCCGTCCGCTGGGTCATCAAGCCCGAAAAACTCGCCGTCAACAAGCTCTTAGACACGAAATGGGACCTCCTCATCATCGTCCCCGCGGACAAACCATTCCCAGACACCTTTCTCAGCCGCGACTGGGTCTCGCAGCACTGGAGCATCACGGCTGGCGTGCCGAGTAGGGTGGTTAATGGCTTTGCGGAGCGTAACAACAGGCTGCTGCACCCGCAGCAGGGCGACGTGCCGCCGTTGACGGGCTCGATGGACAAGCCGCGTATGGCCAACTCAACACAAGGTCTTGAGCTTAACGACGAGCTGCTGCAGTGGAGCAAGGGCTTTAAGCTGGGGGAGAATGGTGCGGTCAGCATGCTAAATCTGCTGGCTTTCAATCCGGGGAAAGAGATGCATGAGTCCTATGGTCGATATGGCAAGGCATTCGCGGACTCCATTGGTTCTAGGCGCGGCGGGAACGCAAAGGTGGTTGGCAAGGTTGTGCCGAAGCAGGGAACGCAGGACGAGGATGGAAGCGGATGGGATGAGATCGCGCTGGCGCACTACCCGAGCATCAGGCACTTTGTCGATATGCTGGCTAGTGAGGACTACCAGGCGGTCAACCACAAAGATCGGCTGCCGGCGTTGAGAGATACGTGTATTTTGTGCACGACAGAGTTGGATCCGGAGCTGGTGGCTGATAAGGCGAAGCTTTGATGCTGTACTGTTGGGCAGGGCTTGTTGATCTACGCTTCTTCGCGTGTAACGCCTTCTTCTAACTCCACCTCCTACTACTTCTTCCCTTCGGCTGCCTCCATAGCCTTCATCTTCCCCCTCTGAGCCCTGCTGCCTCCCAACCTCGGCCCATGTGAGGTTTTAGCCGCAGGGCCCTTTGTAGTGCCTGGCGGCGGCGCCACTTTTCTCTTCCTCTTCTCCTCGAGTTGTGCTATGTATTGCTGCTTGAAAGCCTCGGCGGCGGCTGCGTCTCTGTCGACGCCGCTCTCGTCCGCACCGACGGGTATCGAGCTCGACGTGGGTTTATCGTAAAGCGGGACCGCGGCTTCTCGCATGATCTCGTCAACCAGGCTATCTCGAGCGATATCGCTAGCATTGCGCACAGCTTGACGACGCCGCTTCCGGGGCTGTGGTCTGGAGTCGGCTTGCGAAAGCTTCGATGTGGGTGTTCCGCTGCTCGACGTATGGCTAACAGGCGACTCCACCTCAGAGCCAGCACGCCCTCGCAAAGCAGTACCGGACGAACCATACGGAACATTTGAGCGATCATGCCGTGTCTCTGCTGTAGTGGAAATAGAAGTCGCAGAGCGCATCTCAGCCATCTTCGAGTCTACAAATGCCATCCTACGCTGTTAGTGCCGTCCCGGTCATCCTCTCTCGCAGTGGAGCGACGTACATGTGCTTGTCATCAGCTACCGCCGCTTTACCGGTCGGCTTGATGAAGCGATCTATCTGTGCCATCTGTTGCTGCCGCTCGGGATGCATGGGTATCACGGCTCCGTCTTCGGTATCCTTATGTTCTTGAGGCTTCAAGGTGCTGTTGCTGGCGAAGCTGATACCCTGCTTGCGCGTGGTCGGTTTGCGAGCTGCGCGCAAAGGAGCGGCAGGCTGTTGCACCTCCTCGTGGTCGTTGTTTCCCGTCGAAGTCGGAACGTGTGGTAGTCCCTCGTCGTCAGCCTCTGTCCGTCTGCGGAGGATCTTTCGGCGTTTGTTGCCTCTGAACAAGGGCTCGCTCAAAGGTACGTTTGATCCTTCGGCCATGATAGCGGTGGCGTCTACGCGGGAGGAGCGAGTAGGTGATAACGGCGAGAGGATTAATGTTGCCAGGACGCATTGCTGGCGCAGCACTGGATGTCCAGGTGCTTCGGCATACCTTCCCTGACCGGACCCCAGCGTACCTACCTATTACCTCCTAGACCTGGAGAGTAGGAGGTAGTAGACGTGCGAGACTGCACCGTAAGGCATTCGTAGACGACGAGAACGACGAACATGATCAAACTTCTCACCTCGTAAATGAACCAAGGTAAAGCAACGTGCCTGCCTGTGACGGCCGACACTACACGGGACGAGATCGCGGCGGCGCGGAACTTGAGCGGTGCCGGCATTGTACATTCCACTTTTGAGCATGCACAGATCTCCCATTCCATGCCTACAAGCTAAGGTACAGACACAATACCTCCAGGATACCGAGATTCACACAATCGTCATTACCTTCTCCACAGGGTCTCTGCAGCTCGATCACCACCCGCTGCCACCCCGGAAGCTATCTTCAGCCAGCTACAGCAAGAACGCCGCCAGCCCAAATACCCCAGCCCCGACCCCATACGCCATCTTGGCTACAGCGCCGTTCGTCGAGCTCCCCATCGTCGTGGCCGATGCCGTCGAGGCTGCCGATGAGCCCGGCATCGTGAAACTGACGCCGGTAGTTGACGCGATGCCTGGTGGGACGGCGAGGGTAAGGCTCATCGAGGCTGCCATCGAGGTGTTCATGTCAGCTGATGTGCTTTGAAATCTATTCGAAGGTGGAAGAAGGGAAGATGTACCATTGTTCGCGGTGGTGGCGTTGGAACCAGCCGTCGAATTTCCACCCACGTGCACCAAGTCGGCACAGGTGATACGGGTTTTGTTGGCGTAATGCACGACAATACTCCTATTGCCGATGAATTCGGAGGTGCCGGGAATGAGCGAAAGGAATGGATCAACGTAGCTGCCACCCACGAATCAGCAGTGCCCCTTTTCCCCTCCTTCTCACTTTCTTTGTACCCGACTCAAAGAACGATAATAAGGTATGCACTTACTTGTAAGAAGACTGTTCCTGCGTCAACTTCCCCCATTTTTCCGCCAAATCACCCACTTGACAGCTCGCCTTATCACTCGCATCGCATGGAGGCGTCTCACCGCGTCCGAAGGGATCAAGATGCGCGCCAGTGCCGGTGCAGTTGCCATCGGCGGGGACTGGGTTTTCATGGACATGGTAGGCTATAGAGGCGCTGGACGTCAGTAGCTGCTGGCCGGCGCTGATGACAGGAGAAGCTTCGAGGCAACTTACTGAACGGTCCGCCGACGGAAGGCAGGTTCTTGACCATTACTTGCACATTGGCGCCGCGGCCGTCAGGTGCCGAGCTGATTGAGATTTGGCCTGAGATTTGACTTTTCTGTGTGGGGAGGATGGCGCGATATCCGGCGCCTGGTGGGTTGTTGACTGCAGGCGTAGCATCGGCCGAGAAGGCTTTGGGGATGATGCTGATAGCTGCGAGGATGGTGGGAAGGAGGAATGTGTATGGACGCATGTTTGCTCTTGCTGTTGATGATGAGGCTTTGGGTTTCGATACAGTAGTCGTCCTGACTGAGGTTGAAGGGTTCTTTCGGGTAGTCGTCAGAGGGCGACGTCGGCTGCTCCTGGCCTCCAAGTTTTGGACAGAGGTGGTGAGAGTAGAAGTTGAAGATGCGGAATGTGAATGACGGAAGGCATGTGTGACCTACGACCGGGTCCCTGCAGCACGTGAAACGGGGGAGCAGCCATTGACTGCACACATCATGCAGGCGCCACCATCGTGGCACGCCGTCAGAAAGTCGTACCTGCCTCTTTCAAGTTGTCAGGAAGCCGAAACCCGAAGCATCCAGCATTCATGACCACCTGCATTCACCATGAACCTGGAGACTCAGGCATCGAGGTAGCAAAAATGAGTCTCACACCAGAAATATCGTCCTCCTCAGTCGAGCTACTGTACTTACACACAGCAACCCCAAATGGCTGCAATGCTGATGCAAGCCCACATCACGACCCGCGACCCGAACGCCTCGCTCACAAAATCATACTCTAGCAAGCCGCAGTATCTACAACCTCCACCTCCCCTACGAAACCCCCATTCAACCCCAATAAGGCACAGCACCCGTAATACTACTCAAAGTATCACTGAACCCACCACCGCCTTCGCCCCCACCGCCCGTCTTCGCCCTCTGCCCACTCAACTGCATGACTGTCAGCATCCAGCCCTGCGCCGTCCTACACGAGAACCAAAAAGCATTAGCTAGAAATCTCGACGACTCACCTCTTGCGTAATCCCCCGGTGCAGCAAGACTAACCAATCCACATATGAACTCGCCTCCCCATTGCGATCTTCGTACAGCAGCCTTGCAAATTCGAACTCCGCCCCATCGAGCCCCTGTCGCGCAAGCTGGATCGCCAGACCCTTGCTGCCACGCTGCTCTTCAAGGTGAAGAAGGATATTCCGCGCTTGGGCATTCAAAAGCGTTTCGAGAACCGGCAGAGCGTTCAGACTCGGATCCAGAGCTTGCAAGGAGTTGATACCGGGCCCGAAAAGGTCTTCGAGGAGGTTCGGCGAGACTTGTTTGTGCAGCCAGAGGAGGAGGATCTGGCCGTTGTCGACGAGGTAGGCGCCACCGTCTTCGATGTGAGCGAAGCTTGCGCGGAGCGCGGTGGGCATTTTGAGTCGCCCGCTGTCGTCTGCGAAGCCGTCTGAAGGGTCGAGGTTGTGGAGGGCGATGATGCGCGGGTAGAGGTACAGGCTTAGCTCTGGTAAGCCCATGCCTTTGACCATTCTTACTTCTTGGATCCGCCGATCACTCGGCTCTTTGCCTCCTTTGAGGGCACGGCTTTTCAGTAGTCCGAGGACAAACATGGCCATCTCCTTGAGGTTCTGCGGTAAGACGAGCTGGCCTGCTTGGGAGCTGCCGGCAAAGTTCTTGCGATAGGCTGCGATGATGTCGACGGTCTTGTCTTGTATTGACTGTCTAATTTCTTTGAGACTCCGTTCGCCGGCTTTCGATACGGCTTCCTTAGCCATTACGGAGAGGACGGCGTCTTGGTCGACGAATTTGAAGGGTTCGCCCGGGACGTTAGTGACGGAGGCTACGCAGTTGATGCATCGCACACGGCGCTGTCCTGAGGTCGTGGTGTAGAGCAGAGCGGCCTGGAAGTGAGCGTCGAGCTTTGGATCGAGCTAGAGCAAGTCAGCATGGACTGAACGCGTATACAGTGCGTGTAGATAGCGTGGGCAAGGTGGCGAGATATAGCGGGATAAACTCGCTCACCTCAACACGAGTAGCACGACGCCGCTCTTCAATCGAAGCCACAGGATTCAGACGTAGACTCACCTTTCCATCGTACGTAAACGTTACGCCCATTCCCGAGTCCTCGGTCACACTCGCGAGTTCCAGGTCCGCACCGAAGGTATGCTGCGTAAAGCTGCCGGAGTAGTGTGCCACCTGCAGACCGTTACTGGATCGGACTTTCATCAGCGCAGCATAGCCCTGATCTCGTTGCACAGTATGCGAAAGCTCTTTCTGGAGTCGCAAGCTGTCACGTGGATACGTCCAATTGGGGTAGTAGTACGTCTCGCCGCCCGTCTTGTCGGCAACGAAGCCAATGGAGGCAACGTCCAGGTAGCCACCCATCGGCGCTGAAAGGAAGAAGTCGATCCCAACGCCAGCTTTCACCAAGTCTGATTGAAGCTTCTTGATGCCTATATGTTCGGTTTTGAGGTATTCGCGTGAACCCTCACCGTCTTCGCCAGTGTAGTTGCCTTTGTCACGGTGAAACAGCTTGCCCGGGCCATACGTGGGGAGGCTAGCGAGACTGCAGAGGATCTTGCCCCCGGTCGCCTCCAGCGTTGTCAACGCAGCAGTCAGAGACGGGAGTAAGACCGGCTCAGCAACCGCATGCTGAGCGAACATTACGGGCAGCTGCTTTAGCAAAGCGGTAATGTTCTTCCGGCACTGCGCCGCATCCACGTACAACCGCTCAGGCGAGATTGCGGAGAAGGGATCTTCGAGGTCGCTCACGACCATTTGACGTGGAGTCGACATCGAAGCCGAGGTATCATAGAAGTGGATGGTGCGGTCAAAGGTCATGAAGCCTACCTTCGCTCCAGCGGGCACCTTGGCTGATCTCGTCTCGCCGCTCGTGTTATCAGCATCCTCAGCTGATGTATGCCCGTCTTCCGCTGAGTCACCGTAGAGCGCAGCCACGATCCCATCGCAGACCCCATGTAAGAAACCTCTCTGTACCGCCTCAGCACTCACATCGATCACGAACAAATATCGCAGCGGCACAGGCTCCTTGGACCAGTACTCCTTTGGTACAAGAAACTCGCATGTCCCTAGCAGCAGCTCCGGTCGATCATTCCTATCAACGCGAACGCCAGAAGGATCTGTCGGAGCAAAGTACTCGCCTGGCACTTCGTTCGGGTGACCACAGAGGTTGCAGGTCATGCGGTTGCCGCCATTGCTGAAGATCATGAACGGGTTGATGTAAGCTCTACATCGTCTGCACCTTGGCGGTCCGGTCTCGCCAAAGTCCAGCACAGGAACGGCTTGTTCGCCATCTGTTTGCTTAGCTAACGGCTGGAGGGTCAACCCTAAAGGAAGCGCAGTCGATTGTAAATGGTCGTGAGAGCTGGGTATACAATTCAACGTCAGTCGTGCATACTTGGGTGACGCATTGCCCTGATCGAACGCTACGAAAGGCGTGGTAGCAGGTGGCGGGAGATGTTGTTCCATGGTGGGATAGATACGAGATTTGTAGTATTCGGCTGGTAGGTCCCGGGACAGTGGCACAGAAGGGATTTGGTCTGGGTTGACTCTGCCTTGAGAGCCTTGCCCCATGTGTGCGGGACCCTGTTGGGCTATAGGTACCGGCGTCCCGGCTGGCATTGGCTGCACAGACGCTCCGGAACCAGCTTGTGGTAGAGACTGAGACTGCCACGGCTGTGTGGTGTGCTGCCAGGGCGCTGTTGCTTGGCCACCCATACTGGGCTGTCCTTGGGCGCCATTTAGGTATTGCTGTCCCCCCGGCTGCGTCGACGCAGAAGCAGCGGGTTGCTCAAGTTGATGGTACGCATGCCTGTCCTTCTTCCGCCGCGCATGCATCGATGCTGTGCCGTCTATCCCCACCGACCGCATCTGCTGTGCCAAACCACCCGTCGTGTCTTGCTGCCCCGCCCGAGCTGCATAGCCATAGCCACCTTCTTGCTGCTGCATTGTTTCCGCCGTGCTTCCTTGCACACCACCACCCACACCAGCTCCACTTCCCTGGGCCGCAGGCGACGACGGGAAATAGCTCGCCTCGTTCGCAGCACTCGTCGGGGCCTGTTGAGCGTGTGCACTGCCCTGCTGATATCCTCCCGGCGAAGGTGCTACCGGCGGTCTCCAAGCTGAGGTCGTTCTCTTCGGCCGCGGACGCTCATCCAGTGGTGTTGCGAAAGGTGAACCATAGGGGCTGGATGGGATCTGAAAGGACATTTGCTGGATACGGTCACGTCTCACGAGCACCCGACACGGGACACTGGTCGCTTAGGTTCGTGGAGATGTGGGGCGGTTGTGTTCGTGAACAGGATACAGTTTGGAAGTTTCGTTGGTGAATTGCAGACGCTCACCGCCTGATGATAAGGGTTCTCATCTTATGTTTCTGGCTCGCCGTCATGGCTGGTGGACGCTCTCCATATACCTGCAGCTACTGCAGGTCCAAGACGTCGCTAAGCAATGATTCCGCGGTCTCACGTGGTCAGTTCCATTTTCGTGTCACGGAGGGTCAGTGCACGACACCACTTCGCGTTCTTTCTTGGCCACGACTTCACCATCCGCATGTTCACCAACACCAACCTGAAAGCCTGACTCATCTAATGGGCTAGATGCCTTCCAGCACCGAAGCAGCACATGCAACAACACATCCACAGATCTGTTCTCACTCGCAAGAAAAAGATCGCATAGGCGAATGTCGAGCACACTCTTTGGATAATGACTTCTTCGCTAAATGCTAAAGTATCGACAGGTATCTGAGGTTTCCATAGGTACCCAACCTCGAATGACCTAGAGCAACCGAGGATGCTGTCTTGTCTGTATCCAAGTTACTCCTTCCAGGGAACTGCTACCCGGACTGCAATCTGACCCAAATCCATCCTAAGAGATAGTCTTACCCTTCTTAAGATGAACATCATAAGCCAAATTATCAAGAAGCACACCCGCCAACAGCGCATTCAGCCCCTGCGTGTCAAACGTGACCTGGTCAACATTGCTGAAACCGGAGTTCAGCGTAACCTTGTCCATGCTACTAGCGAGACCGTCTGTGGTGAAAGTGGCGACTTGCGATGCGACTTGCTGCTGGTTGCGGTAGCCTTGGATCTGCACCTGGCAATTCAAGGGCGCCGAGTCGGCTGTCTCTTGAGTGGAGAGGACGCAGCCGAAGTAGAACGATTTGAAATTGACTGTGACGGAAGGGAGAATTAGAGAGTTGCTGCAAACTTCTGTTGGAGACTGATGGGAGAGGCTGAGGGAGAAACTTACAGAAGTCGGTGATGGAGTCGTCGTAATCGGCGCGGATGGTTTGCTGGCCTTGTCCCTCGGCGACAATATCGTACGCCAGCACGTTGGGCTTAGAGAAGGGCTTGACGCCGGCAAGAGCGGCACCGTCGTTGATGACGCCCAGGTCTAAGCAGGTACGTCTGTCAGTTCCTGGTCCTCGTTTGTTTGACGGTTTGGTAAAGGGACGTACTGTCGTAATAGAGGCTGTCATAGGGGCCTAGCGGCGTAATACCGCGAACAGGCACTCCCGGCGCAAGACCAGTGTTGACCACATCGTCGAACTTCGCGACGTACGACACGACTTGTTGACCATTGACCTTGCCGGTCCTGGTCGGCCTGTCGCGGGCCTCAACCGCTGGGTGAGCGGCTGCGAGACCGGCGAGGCCGAGCGGGAGGATCGAAGCGAAGGTCTTCATGGTGATGTGATGTCTTTCACAGGGAGTTGCGAAGAAGGAATTCGAGATGATTGCGAGGATAGATCAGCGAGAAGTCGAGGGTTTGGAGTGTTTCTTTATACCCAGAGTACTGCTGCCGCCCTGACGGATGCTCGGTAATAGTGGCGTCGATCGGTGATGATGATCACCATCGCCCAGAGCGCTATATCGGACATCTGTGGACCATCTCCCGCATCTCCAGAGAGCCATGAATGGCGAGGGTTGTGAGCTACACCCTGGCAGCAACGGTGAAGCGGAAAACCGCGTGAGTCTAGGTACCTTCATTTACCTACTCTTGACTAGTGCCAGAAAGCATGCCGCTCCGCCTCTCATGTACCACGCCTTGCCATTGTTGCGCCCATTACAGTCTGACCTGGCTATAGCGATCTTCCGATTAACGATATCCTTGCTATAGCGATTGAAGGCTCTTGCACCAGCTGATTCTACTGCCAATTATCGTTGTACCTCTCCATATTAGTATAACGATAGACCTCGCTGTCGCTCTCACCAGACGATCGCTATAGCCAGTTCTAGTACTATAGCACCGAAGGCCTCACGCCAGGCCTATACCGACGCCGAACGAGTCTCTCTCCGCCAGATCCATAGCGAGCAGCCATTGCTAACCCAGAAAGAGCTTTGTATATGGTTTGAGAGGGTGTTTGGCAAGACGATCCGGCAGGTGACCGTCTTAGAGGTCCTATCCACGAGGTACCAGCACCTTGACGCGTTGTCTAAAGGCTCTGCGCGTAAAAAGGCACGTACTGAACGCTGGCCAGACCTTGAGGCAGCGCTTGCTTAGTAGGTTATAGCAGAGCAGACGCGACAAGCTATTACTGGCGACCTTATCAAGGTGCGTGCGAGCTGGTACTAGCGCCGGCTGCCGCAGTATCAAGCCTTGACGGAACCGCCGTGGAGCAACGGCTGGTTACAAGGCTTCAAGCAGCGCAAGGGTATCAAGGAATTCCGACGGCACGGCGAGGCTGGCAGTGTCAATGAGGAAGAAGCTATGGCAGCACTGGCCTTAGTACAGGCTCGCGTTGCTCAATATCCACTAGAAGATCAGTACAACTGCGACGAGACTGGCCTCTTTTGGAAAGCAATTCCAGAGCGCTCTCTATTAACACAGCGGATTGCTGGTATCAAATCCGACAAGGCTCGGATCAGTCTGCACTTCTGTGTTAATGCTAGCGGCTCTCACAAACTGCAGCCGTGGGTTATTGGTAAATACCAGCAACCACGCTGCTTCCGGGCGGCTGGTGTTAATATCCAGCGCCTTAACTGCGTGTATCGGTCTAACAAGAAGAGCTGGATGACGGGGTCTATCTTTAAAGAGTGGCTGCGCTGGTTTAATAGACAGATGGCTAGCCGCAACGTCGTCCTTCTAATGGATAACTTTAGTGCTCATATTGCTGCCTATAACGAGCTCTGTGCGCAGCCTTCGGGCCATAGCCTTCAAAACACTGAGATTGTCTGGTTACCGCCGAATTCGACGAGCAAGACCCAGCCTCTTGACCAAGGCATTATTGCAGCCTTCAAGGCAATTTACAGGCGCTGCTAGCTTCGCTATATAATGGAAGAATTCGACGAGGGCCGTGAGCCAGTAACAACGATGAATCTGCTGAAGGCTATACGATTTTTACTACGAGCATGGAACGAGCTATCGAGTCAGACAATCGCCAACTGCTAGATCCACGCGCGAATTAATCAAGGCCCCCTTGTACCCGTCCACAACATAGAGCCGCAGCAGCAGCAAGACGTCCGACGAGAGGTCTAGCAGCAGCTAGACGCGCTGTATCGCCAGTCTCGCATTCAAAGCATGATGGATATCAACTCGCTTATTGAGCCGCTAGACGAGCTTGTTGAGGACGAGCCTGATAAGGTTGCTGAGCAGATTGCACTGCTTTACGAGCCTCCACCTCTTGAAGAGCCTGTAGACGAGCCTATAGAGTTTCTACCTCTTATCCAGCCAGCTGAGGCGCTTCAATTACTGCGTCAATTGAGGCTTTATGAAGAGCAGTCGGACGATAGCAATCCACGCTGGATACGAGACCTTAATAGCTATGAGAGGATCGTCCAGAAGAGGCTTCAAGACGTACGCCAGCAGAAGCGGATAGATAGCTATTTCAACAACACAAACACGTGACCGCTGCCTATAGCGATAACCTCATTATAGCGATATAATTGCCTCAACACGAGTCTACTGTTATAGCCAGGTCAGACTGTACTCATCACGAGATCTTCATGTCTAGCCTGCAGTAGCCCAGTAGTCAGTCATAACGCTGCGGTACATTAGCGAAGACCATATGCAGATGGCTTGCGGGCTATACGCATGCCGGGTGCCGATCGAGGGTAATCTTTCCAATGGTTGGGGATCCCAGCTGCCGTACGGGGCTTACAGCTCAAGATACCTACCTAGGTAGGTAGGTAGGTAGGTAGGTATAGAATGATCCCACCACGCAGACACCGATCACCACTGCTCGATTGCGTTGCACTGCATGACATTGCTTAAGATGGGGGCATGCGGTTCGCTCAAAGCAAGTCTGCAGCTGCCCAAAAGGAAAAGTCCAGCAATAAGATACGTAAAAGCGGCAGACACGTTACTCCCAACATCAACAACATACAGCGAAGCCCACTCTACATCCCGCCCATGCACAACCTGCGAGGAGTCAAGATCGTCCATCTCAGTCCAAGAATGGAAAATATGCGGAATGTGGCCTGCCGCAGCGGAACCGTCAAATATGCCTATCACTATACCATAATCATGAAGCTCACGCCGCGCCTGCCACCATGCTACTACCCTGCCTTACCTTAATCAACAAAAGGCTTTTTTTCCTGCTGTTGTGTTTGCAGAATCCAGCCATACCGCAACGCACGATCGCGCACGCCTGAGGTTAGTAGATCTTTCAGACGTCATGGCATCTAGATCTCCCTTTAATCCACCTCACTTACATTTTCCACATCGGGAAACCGCAGCTCTGGTTCCACTTCCTCCGCACGAACCTGTGTCGAATTCCTCATCTCCTCTATGGCTCTCTTGATCCGTCTCTACATACTATGTGTCCTTCGGGGCTTCTTGCTCCTTTCTTTCCTCTCTGTTCTCCTATGACGCCCATTGAAGCTACGTCTCTACCCACTTTTGTGCACGTAGGTCCCTTTGCCTTACCTTGCCCTACCTCCTAGCAGACGGACGACAGAAGAAGCTTTCTTGGCTCTCCCAACTGGAAAGATGGGGTTGAGCTTCGATTGATGCCACACCCGCATCGAACCTTGACAGTTCGAGCGGCAGCGAGTGTACTTCGTCGATGATCGACCCAAGCAGAGTAACAACTGTATTGCAAATAACGTCCATCAGCACCTTGATGTCACTCACAGCGCACATCTTGACGTATCATCACCGCATGTGGAGCCGAAAGGATGAAGTTATACATCGGACCCAAACACGATATCGAGAGAGAGAGAGAGAGAGAGCGGAGCGTCTCACCTTCTCGTCCTGCCTCTTGGAGCAAGTGATCGTGTTGTGCGGCGGCGGCTCGGGTGTGTCGTCGGCACAGAGCGAGTGTTCAGAGGGTGATGTTCCGGATCATCTCATGTCATCTCATATTTCAGTAGGTAGTATCAATCCCTTTGATGACGGAAGCGGCGCAAGATTAAGAGAGAGGTACAAGCGGCTTCCTTGTCCTTCTTTATGAGTGTCTTGCGCAGCGTGCTTATTTTACTCGGCGCTCGTATTCATGTCAATGGAATGCAAACGGCACCGACACGCCTCGTTCGTCTGGTCATTTACCAAAATCAACGAAACCTCATACCTTACACCTACCTTATCTATCTCTGCACCGCTGCACCAAGACTCGAGATACCCAATACATTCCCTATCACGGCATTACGCCCTCGCAAATCAACCATACTTCCATCGACGCCAGCAGCAGTAAACAAATCCACCTAGATACAGGCGACCCAGACAACCCCAAATCCAACCCCACCCAATCCATCATCGAACAACCCCCAGCCACCATCTCCTCAGACCCTATGCACCGCCAGCCATACCGGCGGCAACTCCCTCCCCCTCTTCGATCCCCAACACAAACTCCGCAGCGTTGCCTTGGCCCGCTCATTTCCATATTCAATTGTCGTACCCTACAAACCCCAAAAAGCAATCCAAACCCGTCAGCCCCGTTTGAACCCAACCAAGAAATTCTATAAATCCATCTATCCTATCACCTCTTCCCACCATGAAAAAGAAAGGCCGCTAAGGGAATGATATTGGGGGAAAAAAAAGAGAGAGATAGAGAGAGAGAGAGAGAAAGCAAAGACTGACCTTGAGAAACGTGTTATCCCCCCTCTCAATCACCTCCGTCACCGCCCAACCCGCCGCGAGCACAGCGCCTTGCTCCGCGGTCGTCGCTCCCCGCGTGCGTTCGATGATGGCTTTGGCGGGCCAATTGACGTCCACGGAGAAGGATTTGAAAGCTCTTTCCACCACTTCTTGTCAGCAAAATAGGAAAGCTTGGTAGGTAAGTAGGTAAGTAGGTAGGTAGGACAGCCTGCGGAAAGAAAGATGCGGTGGATTCAGTCAGGTAGAGCAGGGGAGGGGGAGGGGAAGGGAAGACGTACTTCTTATCGCCCTTCCATCTCTCTTCCCAGATTTTGACGCCTTTGTTGAAGATGTGGAGTTGGGTGCGCTCGGCCGGGAACCAGTAATTTGTGCCTGGAGGGATGGAAGGTGGGGCGTAGAAATTGCTGGTCTTCTTGATTGCAATCTCGCTTTTTTTCTGCGGCTCTGGCGGCGGGGGTGGAGGTGGAGGGGGAAGAGGCGGGAGGGCGATTTTCTTCTTTGGGGCTTTGGGGGCTGGTGGTGCTGGTTTTTGAATTGGGGTTGGAGTTGAGGCTAGGATTTGGTAACTTGGGGGTGGTGTGAAGAGGCCGTTTATGCCCATGGGGCCGTTGAGGTAGGCGCAGGTGGGACCTGGTGCGATGTAATAGAAGGGGTGGGGCGGGGCGTGGAACATGATGGTTGCTGGAGGCTGCGGTGGTGGAGGAGGAGGAGATGGAGGGGGAGGGGGTGTAGGCGGACAGGTCAAGCCTTTGTCGGCTCGCCACTGGTTGACTGGCTGGGGCATGTACGACTTTTCTGCCGCTGGCGTGTATGAGATTTTGCAGGCTTTGTGCTTGCGAAGGCGGTAGGCTGTCGAAGTGTTGCGTTAGGAGAAGATGGAGGTGCCGGATCCGCGAGGCATATTCGATTGAAAAGAGGACATCATATAGAGGCATGGGTCAGAAAGGTAAGAATATATACGTGACTCCTCCATCAGGCGTGCGCGCTGTTGATCCACAGGCACTACTGACGTGGTCAGGGAATGCGAGCGTGTACTCATTTTGTTTGCCTTGAGGGATTTCGGCGGCAGACTCTGCTAAAGGTGGCTATCCCGTGCCCGGTAGGAGGGTGGCGATGTCGGTGATGAGTGCTGTACCGCTTAGACCAGAGTTACGTACTCCTGGACTTCCAGGCACGTGTATGTGATCATGCAGCTGATCAACGAGGTCGCTGGGCGGGTTGTCCAGCAGCCATAAGATTGGGCGAGACATTGCCTCATGTGTTTGCTGATGGGAGTCGTAGCCACGGGTTAGACTGGCGTTCGCGGGCAATCGCCTGAACCTGCTGACATGGCTTAAGCCTTTGCTTTGGGCACTTTGGTTCAGATACGCAGATCTCGAGTCGTCAAGGCCGTCTAAAGTCGGGTATTTCCGCAGGTATTCATGATAAGCTACTGCCGGCAGCACTTATTTTGGTGGAGGTGTAGGTATTCGATCTCGCCTTGAGGCCAGCAAGGTCGTGGATATAAGACCCCGGTCTCTGGTAGCTGCTGACGGAGCCCAATAAGCGATACTTATGGACGATCAATGATCGGGTTGAGTACGCAAGGTTGTTGTCGTTCAATCTGTGTCCTGTGACGATGCACCGCGTTCATGTGGTGTCCAGGGTTACCATCAGAAGCGGTGGCAGGATGCCTGAGGTATGTATGTCATATAAGCATCGCCAAGCCCGATGCTAGGCAGACGCGGCTCGAAAAGTGCCGGCGCTGTAGGCGGCAAGGGCGGAAAGAAAGCGTCGCGTCCCGTCAAGCGAGCAACGTAAGCGTGTACACAAGCACGATGGGGTTTGAGTTGAGTACGAGAAAAGATAACCTTTGCTACTTGTGTACTGTTTGTTTCACCACCACCTCCCCCTCCATCTCCGTCTCCGCCAGGTGGTACATGTGTCCTCCTCGCTCCGCCCCATCGCTGTTCCTACCCCATCGTGTCGCCCTGTCTTGTCATCCTCCGACGGCGGCAACCTTCCTACCCCGATTACAGTACTGCGAAGCCGAGCCTTTCGGGCTGTATGGACGGACTCCTGAAGCTTTCTTTACTTCCAAAATAAGCTCTCTGTCTCAAAACTCGCCGCGGCCGCTCTGCAACTTCCATTGTTGACCGCGTGCGAACTGGATCATGAGCGCGGCCTCGACGTCGCTCTCTCGGGGCGTTATCACTCTCCCTCGCATCGCCACCCTCTCCGTCCTCTTGCTCGCGCTGCTCGTCTTCCGTGATGTCTGGCTGCCCGTCCAGTCGCCTTACCGATCACATACACAACCCTCCTCAACAACACTCCCACACACCGAGTCCGAAGTGGACATCCATCGCGGCGACGGCAAGCATGTGCTCAACGGCACCGCTTCCGAATCTTGCATGGACATCCCCGGCGCCGACAACATCATGGTCCTGCTCAAGACCGGCGCAACCGAGCTCTACCAGAAGCTGCCCACCCACATCGTGACTACTCTGGGTACTTGCGTGCCTCACTTCATGATCTTCTCCGACCTCGCGCAAAACTTTGCCGACATCCCCATCCACGATGCCATTGCCCCGGTCTCGAAATCATTCCGCGAACACCACGAAGACTTTGAATTATACCGCAAGCTGCAACAGTACCAGAGCGAGGGGCAGGACATGCATCGGTTATCAGGAGGTGGAAGCTGGAATCTGGATAAATGGAAGTTCCTGCCCATGCTACACCAAGCCTTCGAAAGCGCAGGCGACAACATCGAATGGTTTTTCCTCATGGAGGCAGACACAAGCGTCTCCTGGACGAACTTGCTCCAATGGCTCCGAACCATGGACCCTCAAAACCCCTTTTACCTTGGCGCACAGAACGTGATAGGCGATACGGTTTTCGCGCACGGCGGCAGCGGCGTGGTCATTTCACGCCGCGCCGCCGACATGCTAACACACAAACGCACGCAAATGGGCAAAGCCGCCTACGACGAAGAATGGGAAGAAAGCACCTCGACCTCCTGCTGCGGCGACGAGATCATGGCTCGCGCCTTCGCCCAGGTCGACGTCCCCCTCACCCCTTCCTGGCCCCTCATCCAAGGCGAAACCGTCAGCTCTATCGACTGGAAAGAAGACCACTGGTGCACTGTTGCCTTAACCTGGCACCACGTCACGCCCATCGAAGTCGACGCTATGTTCCAATTCGAAATGGCTTGGGTCGACGAACACGGCTGGGATACCCCGTACCTCTTCCGCGACGTCCACAATTACTTTATCAGCCGCCATATCACCGTCAACCGCACCTCGTGGAACAATCTCTCCAAAGACCATAAATTCATCTCTCCCGATCTCTCGACCGACGATAAGGCTACGGCGAAGAAGGAATTCGCCAAGTTCAAGATGTTCGAACAGAAATCTGTCGCGAGTCAGGATGCTTGTGCGGCCGCGTGTCAGAGGCATAAGAGTTGTGTCCAGTGGATGCATACGCCGGGCCGCTGCTATCTCGGCAATGTCATGAGGTTTGGCAAGAGCGATGAGCGGGATTCCGAGCACTGGGTTTCTGGCTGGATGAATGAGCGGATTGAGTCTTTTGCTGAGAAGTTGGCCGGCTGTCGCACGCGGTGGCATGGCTAGCTCTCCTCGATCTTTTAAGGCGCACGAGTGGGAAAATATGGAGAACGTGGACTGGGCGAATCTGCGTTTGACATACACGCACGGCGCGGAAGTCTTTGAGCATTGTCTTTTCTTTTTAAAGTCATACATGCATAGATCATTTGGCTTTGTTATCTGGGAAGGGCGTTCGGGACAAATGAGAAGGGGCTGGCTGAATGGTTGGTTTGGTTGGTTGGTTGGACTCCAAGTGCTGGAGTGTTTTCCTTCCTTCCCTCCTTCCTTCCTTCTCCCTCCACCGGGGTTATAGATCATTGGTATGGCGTCTTCATTTTCATACACATGAGGGAGGATAAAGGGAAAGGCCTTTTTGGGATGTACGGGAAGATGGGGATGCCCGGCGGCGGGGATGGGCAGGCGTTATATTTTTTCTGGGCATATACTTTTGAGGCGCAGTATACACTGCATGACGCTTTGGTGCGCAGCAGCGGAGAGGGCTAGCGGGGACAAACCCTTGGGTGTGTAGAGGTGAAAAGGAGGGAAGGGCATCTGGTATGGTGTGTTTGTGTTTGTGTGTGTGTGGGGAGGTAGAATGAACCTGTATGAATAAGGTACATATGAAATCCCGTTTCATAAATGGACTTTCTTTTACAACCCAAGGCAAGATTAATTGTAGACTCTTTCAAGGCTGGCTTTACCATTACTTGTGACGGAAGATCATTTCCTACAGCGGATATTCGTCTCGTATGTCCGGACGGGTTGTTATCACCCGGTTAGTAAATGGATATGCACGCCATCGCTGCAAGGTAAGGTAAGGTGAGGGTATACTTCGGTTGTGACAAATCCGAAGTGGCTAGAGGCGCGCTTCGTTCCGCGCTTATAGCAGATTCAAAGAGAACACTACCCTTCTAAAGAACGACGAGAATCGGTTTATATGCCTAGAAACAGTCTTTAAGACATAGACTGACTGTTTATACGACGGCTACTAGCTAACATAGCAAAATTTGGCGTTGTTCCTCAACATTTGTACGTTTTTCGAGGTATTCAAAGGCTCTCTGGCCACTTCGGATTTGTCACAACCGAAGTAGGCACCTTTGGGAGAATGGGGAAGTTTTGGGAAAGAGAGAAAATTTCTGTGTCCTGTACACCGACGAATACGTACGTGCGCGAAAGGGTATCTTTTCTCTTCTCTTTTCTTCTCTTCTCGCTCGCTCGCTCGCTTGCTTATGGTACTTGGAAAACACACCTTCCCTATACCATATCCTTGGACCATCCCTACTGCTCCCCATCATCCTACCTTTCTACCCACCCTCTTTCCCGCGTGCTTCAGCTATCTGTCCCCGCTTCAAACCTACCTTATAGACCTAGATGGCGGAGCGGAAGCGCCTACACTCTTCAATGATCAACCAATCAATCAACCAACCAATCAGTCAACCTATCAACCAATCAATCAACCTATCGACCAACCAACAGCCAACGACTAAAAAAAATGGTCAATCCCGATTAACAACCTTCAAACTCCTCCTCGGATTCAACAGAACCCCTACAAACGTCGGTTCACTCCCGCCAAGCAGATCTTCCGTACTATCTCCTCCTCCTCCACCTTCCTCGCTTGATCTCCTCCTCACACCTCCTCCACCATCTCCTCTACTGCCACTGGGATCACTACTGGAGCCCGTCTGCGCGTAACTCGCGCTCTCACTCCCGCTTCCCCCAGCTCCCCCACCAACGCCAGAAGGTCTCCACCCCCTCCGATCCGAACTATTCTTCCTACCAAAACCATCCACCGCACTATCCGTCCCCGCGATCGCGAGACCGGCCATCGCGGGGAGTTTTTCTCCGCGTGCTTGGCGCTGGGAGAGCAGGACATGGTGTTTGTAGAGTCGCAGTTGTTTGCGGTAGAGGTAGGCGCAGAAGGCTAGGTAGGCGGCGAGGAGGGCGAGGAGGCCGCAGAGTGTGCCTACGGTTATTGCGGCGATGTTGGGGTGGTTGGGTTGGTGGGAGGAGGAGGAGGAAGAGGAGGAGGTGTTGGGGTTGTTGGGGTTGGAATTGTTGGGGTTGGTGTTGGAGGAGGCTGTTTCGGTGGCTGTGGAGCCGTCTGAGTTCGTGACGGTGTAGGTTACTGGTTTGCCGGTTGCTAGGGGTCCGCTGGTGGCTGTGACGACGGGAGTTGTGACGGTGGCGCCGCCGCTTTTGTCCCCGCCGATTACGTCGATGATGATTTGCGGGACTGTGTAGCCGTAGGAGCCTTCGAGGCCGCCGGCGTTGGAGGCGTTGGCTAGTTGGGCGGGTTGCTGGTTCAAAGGGTTGTTGGAGCCGGTGGAGTTGAAGTCGGCATCTTTCGAGTCTGAGCTGGAGCTAGAAGATGAGGATGCTGCGTTGCCGGGGGTGGAGGTGGACGTAGATGATCCTGAACCAGAAGTGTCCGCATCCGAACCAGAAGATGAAGAAGCGTCGTCGTCCGACCCAGGACTCAACGCAGTAAACTCCTGCACCCACTCACAGCTACTCAGGTCAAACACGTACACCCCGGGGGTGTCACATGTCAGCTGGTCCCCTACATACCCGCCGACCATGACCATCTGGCCGTCCCAGATATTACACGTATGGCCCGACCGGCCATAGGGTACTGATTGCTTGCTCATGTCCACCTCGATCCAGGTGAAGGATGGTAAGGTGAGGATCCAGAGGTCTTGATACTGCTGCTGATTGCCCGCGGGCTGCAGGGCTTGGCCGCCGAACATGTCTGTTGTAGCAAATGAATGTCAGCGCTCCATTCCACATTCGCTCTATTGACACGTCGAGGAGGATTCGGTTGGTAGAAGACTTACAGATGTTATAAGAGCTACCATCCGGCGCCGCAGCAACGACCGCGCAAGGATTCACACGAATCTTCGGGTACGACCCGGACGTCGACTGCTTGTACCAGCTACTCTTAGCAATGTCATAGACATCGATATTGTTCATCTGCGTAAACGTGTCGTTGGTCCCGCCCGCCAGCGCGAGCAAGATTCCCTGGTCTCCAAACCCAGGAACATAGAGCAAGACGCCGTCGGCGCGCTCTGTGAAACCTGCGCTGGACTGAAGCCCGCCTTCCGTGATGTTGCGGTAGTTACCATCTGTGCCGGCTGTTTGGTCATTGTCGAGCGCGGTGACCTGGTCATTGGCGTAGCCGGGATAGGTGAACTCCAGGAGCGATTGTAGGTAGATTCGCGCGACACTCTGCGACCAGCCTGCGGTAGTATATCCGTCCTGATGTCCGCCGAAGTAGAAGCCTCGGCCGAGCGAGGGCACGCTGACGCCTGCGCCTTCGGCTGCGCGCTGGACTGCCTCTTCGTTGCTTGGGGCGCTTTCGCCGCTGGATGTTTTTGGATCGCTGTGTTCGACCCACTGCTGTCCGTCGAGCTGGTACTCCCATAATGAGAACGCTGTTGGGGATTCCCTTGGTGAGTCGGAAAATTCGCCGCCGTATAGGTATAGGCTATCGTACGAGTTCCAGAGATACCCCAACGCCACCGCCGGCGGACCCGAAGGCTGCGCGAGCCCCGTCAGCGACGGCGAGGCGATCTGCCATGTCTGTGTGAGGTCTAACGTGAGTAAGTCGTTATTCCACGTGTTGGAAGTCTGACTGGGCGACGTCGTCGCTTCGCCGCCGTAGAGGTAGAGTGTTCCATTAACCACGGCTGATTGTTGCGCCCAGCGGAAGCAGATGTCTGTTGGGCTGTCGGAGCGTTTGGACAGGTCTGGATCGGTTCTTCTGGCTATCTCAGGCGGTATGGGACCGCCGCTCACGGGTTGTATAGGCACTGCTGAGCCATGTTGGAATGGCAAAAGGCCTCGTAACAACGGTACGGCCACTGCGAGTATGAACGCGCTGGCTCCAAGTCGATACATTAAGACAGACCCCGCCGTGGACCAACTCCGCGCTTTCTCGGTCCTGTAGCTTTTGCCGTCGCGCTCGTCTACATCTGCGTTGTCATCGCTCTCAACCAGGTAGAACTCCTCTTGACTTCGAAACTGTACACTCTGCGGTCGTTTGCTAGTCGAAGCTTCTGTTCTCTCCGTTGTTACACGCAGCGGCGCGTCAGCACAAGAAGAGAAGGATTGGTCGCGCGCATCCAGACCACTCATAGTCGAGTTCGAAATCCCCTCCTAGGCGAGTCCAGCCAGCGCAGAGGCGAGCCTGCGCTCAGCGCTCGCGGGAAGACAAGGCCGTCAATGGCTTGACAGGCGAGAGTAACGGATGAAGGGTACACTCTCGAGTGTGTGTGGCCGCGTGCAGTCTTATGGGCTAGGATCTTGATAGACTTGGGAACAAGGCAATTGGACCAGCACCAGGGCTCGCGTAGTAGGTCATGCAGGTACAACGGAGGTAGGGACGGCCGTCGTATGACACAAGAAGAGGTGATGAGTGTAAGAAAGGTAATGCTGTGAGACCTACCAGACTGTTGTGCTCTCTCGACGCAACTACCGACCGCGAGCTATTATTTTCTGTCGTTTTCGCAAGTTGGTGTTGATGATCGCCGCCAGCCTGCCTTGCTCGTCTGCTCGCCTCCGCAAGACGGCTGATCATTAGACGCTGATGCCGGGTGCAGGTGGCGCGGCAAGGATCCCCCCCAACAAGCCATTGCGTCACAATGATTGAAATCGACCGTTCCGTCGCCAGCGAAGCGAGCGGGAAGCGAGCGCGGTCTGCAGAAAGATGCAACGGAAGGGTTGCCAGCGCGTCCTATCAGATGCCCAAGGATGGTGATGTCTGCCGTGCTTAGGGTGATTTGGCCCACGTGTCTGTGACTTTTCCTAGAGTGGCGTGATGGGCGTGCCCTCCCTAATCTCTTCATTTGGTGATGTTGCGCTTGTGATGTCATGATCGTTGTCCCCTTCAACGACAGCACCGACCACTAAAGTACTGCAACTGTGATGCAGTCAGTGCGGTGTTGCTGATTGACTGATTGACTGATTGACTGATTGACTGATTGACTGATTGACTGATTGACTGATTGACTGATTGACTGATTGACTGATTGACTGATTGACTGATTGACTG